>OY986042.1:30100731-30485299 GCA_963920215.1 Nineta flava | reverse complement strand
TATACTTGAATTTATAATGGATTGGGCTGGATTAAAATCTTTGAAGGACCGGATCTAGCCTGCGGACCATAGTTTGGTGATCACTTTTCTACAGTGTAAAATTTATTACATAACATATTTTTTATTTGATAAATCCGGTATGTAAATAAAAATCATATAATAATAATAATAATGATTATACTATTTATGTAATAAAATATGCACGCGACAATTACTTATATTAATTCAAACTGGAGCATCACGACATCACAGACAGCTGCGCCATTGTAGATGGTAACCACCACACACTATATGTTTAATAAATCTGCTAATAAGTCAATTAAAATAAAATATAAAAAAAAAACATCGTATAATTGATATAAATTATTTGTTTTAAACGTTGGCGTTTTAAGAAAATGCCGTATAATATATTATACACATTTTTTTATTAAACGCTTAATGCGTTTTAAATTAATTCAATCAAAGAGAAGTGACGACAAAGTTATGCATTTCTACAAGTATGTATATGGTAACTTGCTTATGGTACAGGATATTTTATAATAAAAAGGATGTTTTATTCATATACATATAAGCATATAGCCATCATTAAAAGTATAATAATCTAAATTTATATTTTTATATCTCTGTTTTAATTTGTAATTAAAAGCAATTGACTTAAGTATATGCTATTTAAATATTTTTATTGATTTAAATTGCATCTTTTTTATTTGGTATGTTTATAAGTGATATTTTGTCCTATTTGTATAGCGGGTTAAAGTCCTCTATTTGCTAATTTAATCTCGGAGTCGACTGTTTTGTTTAAAAATTATATTGTAAAGTTTCTATTCCTTAAATACTGCTCTAAACTGGTGTAAAACACTCACACTATCTCCAAGTATTGTCAGAGAATGAAGTGTTAACACTGGTGTTTGCATAAGTTTCAGGATCAAATTAGGTCGTCAAGGGTTAAATACATTTTTTCTATAAATTGGACAGCATTCAAGATGACGCGTATTATTTTGCTATTTATTAACCAATTATATAATTAACCTATTTATTAACCGATTGTTTCATAATCGATGTTCCGACATTTTTGCTGTCAGAGAATTTGAAATTTGTGAAAAACTTAATATGACGGAATTTATTTTGTAAAATTAATAGTTTTGGAGGTTAAGAGTAAATTTATTTTTCATGTTTTGTATATCTAAAACTGATGATTTTAAATTTCGCCCCTACTCTAATCAGTATTGGTATTTGTTCCTTAGGACTATGCCATTTGGTGGCAATAATTAGAAACAGAGTAGGCAGGCTCAACGGTGATAGTTACATATGCGCAACTAGGGATATGTTAAAATAATTTTTTTGTTAATGACGTCATAAGTATCACTTTACAAAAATATACACAATTTAAATCAATTTGATTGAAGCAAAATGTTTTAAAAAAATTTTAAAGCTTCAATTTAAAAAAAAAGAATGGCTGCAGTATTATTATTTAAAATTAAATAATGACTACGGAAAAGAGGGACGATACTTAAAATCATCACAAATAAACAACAAGGTGGAATTCTTTTCAATAAAATATGAAAAAATAACTTGAATATAAATGTAACCTTGAGAATTGCGTGTATATAAATTATAACTCAATAGAGTATATATACATATATTTGTTTACGTCATAAATATTATTTATAAAACATTTAAATATTATTAATTATATATATTTTAAATGTTTATTCATTATCCGTATATAATATTGAAAACAAATTTTTTTAAAGAACTTTCAATATTCAATAGTTTTTAAGTTCGCGATTCCAAAAGAGTGTTTCTATTTCAAAATTTGTATAATGGATTTGTGCCGAATTCATTTGGATTATTAGTTTGGAATCGACAATATTTGGTACCGTCTTTGAGCTTTAACTTCATACTATTTTATTTAGAGATTGTGTGGCGTTTGCATCAAATTTTTTCAAATAAAACTCGGTCTTATTGTTTTTTTAATCATACAACATTTGTTTACATTTGAAAATGCAGGAAGGCGAAAATAATAAGCTTTTTTTGTATTGTTATCAAAAAAACATTATTACTATTTAAACAACGGTAAATATGAGAATGCAAAATTGATATTTATATATATATATATATATATATATATATATATATATATATATATATATATATATATATATATATATATATGTATACCTATGTATTATATTACAAAATATAAAATAAAGTACAATATAGGTGGGTGAAGTATTGATAATCTGTTATCAGTTGAATATGTTATTATTAGATATCACAGATCTAAATACTAATTTTAGGTTAGTTTTCACTTGTATTACTCAAATAGTATAAAATACAGTATAATAAGGTTGCTTAATACAGCTATGCCACTTGAACATATCTAGTATGACATATAAAGTGTTTTAACATTTATGATACAATGTACTATATATGTTGTACTATAAGAGTATAGAGTTATAGACCAAAAAAGTAGATGTCATTTAAAAAAAAGTTTATAATTGATTTGTGCTTTATTGATTCAGTTTTCGAAAAAATGCTTTCGTTAAAAGTTGTTCATTATAGTAATATATATATAGTAACAACTTTTATTCGAAAATTTTTTCAAAAACCGCATGAATAAGGTAGAAATTAACTATAAAATTTAAAACAATAACATCAACTTTTGTGGCCACGTGTACACTAGTGTTGACAATGATTATTCATTATTTTTTGTGTCGAAGTTGCAAATTGTCACCTTTAACTATTAATATCTTTTAAAAAACCCGCAGTTTATCTTTTTATTAAATTATTTTGGGAATTTTAACGAATACATTAATTTTTACATTTCTTTAATGGAAGGTTGGCGATCTAAATTTTGGTATAGACATTTGTGTGTGCGATTAATAAAATAACTATCAATGCATATATTAATATATAGTAATATACGTAGATATATGAATATGTTGGTCTCAGCACTGTATATTATCAATTATGTGTACTATATTAAACGTTATCTGCATAATTGCACTTACTCGTAAACTAATATGCAAATAAATGATTATTGTATATTTAAGTCCTAACTATACAATTCAATGTAACCAACCGCAAACTACATATTTAATATTACAACTTAAATTACATGAAAATTTTCATTTAATAATTTTTGCGAAATGGAAACGAATATTATTTTTAAAATTTATTATTTTTGTGCTAAAACGTTTTTAGCACAATTATTCATTAAATTGAGTAATATTGATAGAATTTAATTTAAAAAAATATGAGTACACAATTATTTCAATATCCGGCATTTATTTTCATTTATTCATATAAATTTAACGATTACTTTAAGGATGTTATTGAGTTATACTAAAAATACTATGAAATGAACGAAAATAGTTTAGTAGAATGTTCCTCAGTTAATGCTAAAGGCTACAGTTAAAAATGTTAAAGGCTAATAAAAGTTAACGTAATTTTTAATATTATGTTCTTATGGAGATTTGTTCACACATTAGAATAAATTCATTTGAATTACCTTTAAAAAGGCTACGAAGCGTCCCAAATTTTCAAGTTCTATAACTTGAACTTTTTATTAACATTCACTAAATGGTTGGTGAGAAAAAAAATTATAAATAGAAATTTAAAAAAGAATCTGTCTTTGTCACTTATACGTATATGGTATAGAAAGAAAAAGGATATATGTTTTTGTTGATTTAAATTAAAGGTACATACACTGCCAAAATTTATTCATATTCGTTTGTCTTCGATTTTATATCCCTGACAGCCTAAACACAATTATAAACGGTTACGAAAAAAATTCGAAGCCATTACTAATTACGTTATGTAGGCATGCATACTTTTTGAGAATAATCGTTCGACTACAAGAAAAACATTTTTTTTTGGATCCCACGAGTACCTAATATTTTTTTTTTGTATATATTCACGGCCTTGGCATACCTATATTTGAATATATTAATAAGTATATGTATATATATAGTTAATTAAACTTTTATTTACATAATAATTAAATTGGAAAATTAATTAAAATTAAATACATTTGAAATTTATTTAGAAAAAAATTTGTGATAAGAAATATCTAATATCAACTATAAATTGCAATAATAATATATTTTAAATAATTTATTTTACCAATTACACGCAAATTTTGGGCTCTAGGCTGATAAAATTTGTTTAAAATTATACCGGGTGAGTCAGGAGAAATATACTAAAAGCTATGATTGTATTTTACACATCAAACTTAAAAAAAAAAACTCACTTATTAGTAATATCTGACCTTCATGATAATGGGTATCTTTTTAAAGCCCCAAATATACTCGGTATATATTTTACACATGAAACTGATCGTAAAAAATAACTAACTCTCCGATTTTTGTTCTTTTTAACACGCTTTTATTAGTTTGCAACAATTATGTAAGCAAATCTTGCTACTCATTTTTCAGTCACTTCTAATTTTATCGATTAATTGCAGGAAATTCTGATGACAATAGAAAACCATCCTGTATATTTATTTTTTAACAAATTACTAAACCGAAACGCCATTTATTAAAAATTTAGGAGTATTATAAATTAGGTTACGTTTCATACCAACTCTCATGGCAAAATTTTGTTAATTAAAATTAATGTAGGGTGTAATATAAAATTTTGTATTTAGTGCATGTGCGAAACTAGAATACCAAAATAATTGGATTTTATTGGGTTTGTTGGTAAATGTAAAACTAGCCATACCTTATCATTTAAATTATTAAATAGGGTATATCAAGTTTATATAATACAGTATAATTTCACTTTGCTATTTAAATAAATATACTGGGTGTCACACACTTTATATAGTTTTTACTTGCATCCGAATATTTCACATAAAAATTATTTGAAATTGCTTGTTGTTTTTTTGTAAAGTGCTGTAAGATACAATATGATCAAATTATCGATTACAGCTATTCCAGTTGAACATATCTAGTATAACATTATAGTGTTTTACATTTATAATACAACAGTTCTATATGGCTTCGACCGTATAGCCCATAGTGCTTCCCCTTCTACTTCAGTCTGATGAGGTTCGCTGCTTTTCAGGAAGCTTGCTTATCAGGTTTCCTGAAAGTTCATATATTCCGAAAGCCGAATATATTGTATCTGCTGTAATCGAGAGATTCGCAGTTAAATATGATGTGGCTTTCTTCCTCCTCGCCACACAAACTGCACATAATGGACCCGTTATGGAGTCCCATTGTGTGCAGATGCTTCCGCAGGTGATAATGCCCGGGAAGTTGCATTCTGTTCAGCCACAGTGCATCGAGAGATAGCCTCTTGGTTCCACTCTGAAACAGTACTTTCCCGAGCTCCTGCCGCAATAATTTTTCCCAGTGATCACTGTATTTAGAATTTGACCACTCGTTGATCACATAGGTGATAATGCCCGGTGATGAATCCGGTAATCTTTCGTAGTTGTATTTCTCGTCATTTTTCCGATTGTTGCGGTATATTTTCTCAGCGATCACGGTGTTTAAAGTTTATCCACTCGTTGATCACTTGTTTGCATGCTGTTTTTGGAATTTCTAAAGTAGGTTCTGGGCCTATGAACGCTAATCGGACTGCCTGCGTATAGAGAGACTAATATTACATGTTTACATTCTGTAAAACATATTTATTAAAGTATGACAATTTTATTCAACAAAACTGTGTCTGTGTGTGTGTGTGACACTCGGTACAAAGACTACCTACATAAATACACACATGAATTTATTAAACGATGGAGATTCTTTATTTATTATTATTATTATTATTTAATAAAGATGAACTGGTTTTTACCTTAAATAGACTGAAATAAATATACCTTTATAAGTACACACATTAATAACATAAAATGTATGTTGTTGATTAACTGACTCTCATGCTTCTTCTCTATATACCTTTACTGAATACATAATATATATACTATACGAAAGTAAATACAATATATGTGTATTGGAAGTCATCCTCATCAGGTCTAAAACTATATAAACATGTGTTTGACATTTTATTACAAACAAAAATCGCATATGAATGCCACACATCACCTCTATATGTAGAGTTTGTAGACGTAAATAATGAAAAAATAATTTCAATTTAAGTCGTAGGGTCAATTCAATTTAAGAAGTTAATGCGTGAGACTTAGATATTGGAATAAAACTTTTAATCTTTGATATTTGATGCTTAATGTTTCCTCAAAAATTTATTTATCATTTGAATAAGTCAATCAATGATTAAAAATCAAATTTTTAATATATAGACTTTTGGGAAAATATAATTTTTTATACTTGTAACAACTATGTTAATAAAGCATACACTGTGATAAATATTTTTTGTTAATATTCTTTAAATTATGCAGTTTATTTAATTGATTTAGAAAAATAATGTTATTGATCGTTGGAATTAATTATTTTAATCATTATAATTGAAACAAATTTGGTAGATTTAAAAAACAACATCAACAGCGTATACATAAGGTTGGAAGCGCAGTTCGAGAAAGATCTATATAAAGAATAAGATATATATATATACTGAAACAAAAATAATTAATAAAACATGAATTTAAAGTTTAAATAATTTAATTGGATTTTATAAAATTTTATGAATGTACTATATCTAGCACATGAACAAAAAAGCTGCTTTACAGTGAAGAAGAAATATGCAACAAACTTCTGTATATATATATGGAGGAGATAAAAAAAACCGAAACATTGTTAAACAAAATATGATCTGTACACACTTTTAAAATAATCAACTATAAACAAGTTTGTTACAATTTTTTTTTCTTGATTAAATCATTATTAATAACTTCTCAGCGCTACTTGGCTTTCTGTAGTATTTATTGTTTTTTATGCACAGATTGTTAAATATATTTTTTGTTTGTTTTATTAATTAATAAAAATAGTTTTACTAAAAACTACTTACGTGTTTTTTTTAAATGAAAAATTAGGATATATTTATTGAATTTGTTTGTTTTTTTATTGAATTAAAATTTCTTTAATTAAAATTTAATTAAATCCGTTGTATTTGATTGATATCTATCAGGATACCTTGGTATATTCACAACGAGCACAAAGTGAAAATCTTGATTTCTAAAAAAAAAACTGCACTTTACCCTTACATATTTCTTCTCTCTTATTATCAAATTTTACATTTATTTTACGTTAGTGGTCAGAATAACCATAACCTAAGTATTGGTTTTTGTTCTTTAAGACTATGACATCTGGTTGCAAGAACAGGGAAATATTATTAATATAAACCAAAATATTATTATTTTGTTAATGAAACTCATCTTTTTTTATGAAAAATGAAAAGTGATTACTATGGTATGAGGTTTCCACCAAGAAAATCGAAAGATAGGACATATTGTCGTGTGTTTGGATGGTTAAGTAGAGCAAATAACGAGTTCATTGTTCTATTCCATAAATTTTCTATATTTTTGATCAACATCTTATAAATTAAAAAAATATATTGATGAAGAAATTGGAACACCATGCAAAAGTTTGGATGAATATTTAAAAAATGGCACGTGATCGAATAACCAAAAATACAGAAGTATATTCACTGCTTTTTTTTTTATTCTTTAAGTATTACAATTGGTTTTTGTCAATAGATGATTTAGCGAAGAGAAGATCTTTAAAGATATCGGACCAAAAATAACTCTTCTACATTTTCTACAGATTGTTTACTACTCAAAAAGTATTATGGACATAACTATTAAAATATAGCCGCCATCTTAGAATAAGACGTCAGGAGAAACTTTACCAATAGTGAGAAAGCTCATAAAAACGCAGTGACCCATATTTAACACTTAAGATATCGAGATATAAACACTTAATCAATAACAACTTTTATCGATTAATATAATTACACCTGTCTTCAAGCTTAAAAAATTCACATGAATATAATTTTAGCATTTAGATGTTTATTACAAATTTCAACAACAACAACAAAAAGGTATAAAAAGGATCTCTCCGACCCAAAAAAAAGGGTGTTTATTAAATATGAAATATTCCCACACTAATATTACATACTATAAAAATAGTGTGTATGGTTTGACCTTAAAAAAAAAGATGATATACAGGTATAAAGCAAACTAATATATTTTGAGTACTTATTACACCCACATATACCTGTGAAATACAATTAATATGGTCTTATTTATATATACGCATTGATTTCTATAGAAATTGGGTATTAGGTGTAACTGTTGTGTATATTATTAAGGATAAAAAAAAAAGGATAAAACATTTTGACAAAAGACAATTGAATCATATGGTCATATTAAATGTCATTCTTATAGATGGGAATTTTTATGGGAAAAAACATCTAGTATGGAAAATTAATAATTTATGTACAATTATATATTATAAACTCTATCAATGCATTTTTACACTTGATTTGAGCTGAATCCATTCGATTTTCCGAAAAATGTTTCAAACAAATGTTATTAATATTTTTATTATGAACAACTTTTGTTTGAAATATTTTTCCAAAAATCGAATGGATTCAGCACAAATCAAGTGTAAATATATATATTATAATATATATATATATATTGTTGATATTCATACTAGATATTTTGTCCCATAAAAATTTCCATATATTTTCCCAACAGTTTTTTGAAAGACTAATAGATTCGATACAATTTGTTTGTAAAAATATGGACAATTGATCACAAATGACCACAAAAGTAGCGATCTCTTTCAAAATTTTATAATTATTAAACAGAACAAATGTTTCAGATTTTCGAAACAATTTTTTGATAGTTTTGGAAACACAGTTCCTTTTTTAGAAAATATATAATAATGAGTGTTTTATTTTGACTATAGTTTCGGAAAAATACATAATAAAGATCTTGCCATATTATATATTTTCTTAACTGTGTTGAAACTATAGTCAAAATAAAATCATTGTTATGAATTCTCAGATATCTATTTTATTTAATAATTATAATAAATTTTCATCAAATAACAATCGATTCAACACAAAATTTTATAACCGATTTGTGTATTAATTTATTCAGTTTTCTAAAAAAATTCATACTTCGGATAGAATTTGATCTTTTTAAAAATACAAACAAATTTTATTCGATACGTTGTTGTACCCAAAAACCGAATGAATATAAGGCGCACAAGTCAACTATAAAATTTTGAAAAAAGAACGCTAATATTGTCGCCGATAGTATACGCACCAGTTTTATTGCGATAGTAATTGCAACTTTCAATAATAATATCTTTAAATTTAAATTAAAACGGTTTTAAATTCACAAATTGTGCCAGTTTTATTTATTTAATTGAAATATACGGAAAATTTATATTTTACAAATTTTGTACAAATTTGCCTGTACAAATTTTCGAATAGAAATGGAACTAATAGATTTAGGCTAGAGACTATCGTCGCTATATGAATTGTGCCCTTAAAAGTATCTATCAGTACAAATGAAATTTTTTTACTTCTTTTGTGAAGCAAGTTAAAATAGTTTCAAAAAGGCACAACATATGAAATAGAAATCCTGACAAATATAAATAAATCCTTAATAAATCCTGACAATGAGATAAGATTTTTTAAAAACAATTTAAATTTTGGAAATGAACCAATTATAAGTAAGAACAAGCTTCTCCGATAAACAATTGCTTAGGGCTTTGTACGTAATCTCGACTGCAGGCAAAGAAATAAACCATTTTTGATGATATAATTGTCTGTCATAAGAAAGAAAAAGCCGAGTAATCTTCAAGCAATGATTTATCAGCTTTAGATAATTGTACAGTACTTAAAAGTGCGGGAACTTTAATGCATGGATAAAATTTTGTGACTTTGCCGGATTTATTTCCTAAATATTTTTTATGGACAAAACTTTACGGCAACAGAATATTCCCGTTCGTGAAAAGAAAATATTTATTTTCTCAATAACACAAGAATATTATAACCTACTTGAAAACTGGATTTAATTACAAAATACCTCGTAATCAAGAACAAAATTTTTAAATACTTGATTGCACATAAATTAAGGTGATAATTTAATTTATTTATCACCATTTTTTTTACCTCAAATACAAAAATAATTAGATTTTAATAAAACAAAAAAAAAAACCTTGACACCATATTACATAAATTTAACAACAATTTTACGTAAAATTAAATTAAATTGTTCATTTATATGAATTGTATTCACGGTCTTATAAATTTGACAATACATGTAATTGATTTTAATCTACAAAAGACCAGATTTTAACTATAAAAGATCATTGAAAAAATATTTTTTGTTTACATGATACAAAAAATGCATTTTCCAAGGATTTTTACAATCGAAACGCGGTCTAAGATTCAAAAATTATGTACGAAACTTACCTCTAAATTACTTAAAACAGTTTTACAATTATTTGGCATTAAATTATCCGCAATTTGTATATTGATACCCTCATATGCACCTGATTGAAAAACAATATTTTGTTGTCCCGTATATTGTAATGTATTTACACATGTTATCAACACAAATATAAATCCTGTATTCCACATTTTATTTATAGGGGAAACACCTGCTTTTATCAACAACATTATTATATCATTCACGTTTTTAAGTTTATTAAATCGCAAAAATAGTTTTACAAAATTGGCTGTTATTTTCAAAAAAAAACAAAACAAATTAGTTTATCCGGCAACTGTTTATTCGAATCAATTTCACCATGGCAACGAAATTATCAACAAATTGTCGATTTTATTTATAAACACACTTTTCTATTTTAAAAATATATAAAAGACTATTCACAAAAACAAATTTTTATTTTATTAAAATCAAAACACAAAATTGTTGTAAGTTTAAATCATTTTTAAATAAATCGTGTGTTTGAAAAGTGTTCAATAGAGAATAACTCGATGTGGTGCGCACAGTGCATTCACAACAACACACAACTTTACTGTTTGACGCTCAATGTGTCACTGACTGACGATAGTCTAACTTTCAACGATGCGTTGATGTTCTGCTTCAACAATTGAGAGAACCACCACGCTTAACAATACGTTACTGGTAGTGGGGGTTTTATGCTTATATATTAGTATGTTTTTTTTGAAGTCAGTTTTACTATATTATGTTTGGAAAAGGTTGAATATTATATTTATTTTGTATATATTTGAAAACATTATGAGTTTAGTTTTGAACTGGATATGAAGTAATATTTATTATTTATTTATTTTGTTATATATGTAGTATTATAGTACGTGAAGTGAGGAAATGGAAGGGTCAGAAGGGCGTTAATGTATATTTTATAGTTGAATAAATTTCAGATTATGATTATGCTCCGTATATAGAGCGTTTTTATTTGAAAAATATGTTGATGAAATTTTTATGATTTTAGTTGAAAAAACTCTTCTTTCAAGGTTGAGTATATTTATACGCTTTTTGCTGAAATACAGTTTTGCTGATAACTTTAACCAAACTGAATATCTATACTAATTATATAAACCTGGAAAGTTTGTACGTTTGAATGAGCTAATCTTTGAAACTACCAGTTCGATACCCTGTTTAATAAGGAAGGCTGTAAGAAGCTCATTGGTGCCGCGTGGTAGCTACGCTATAAACCAAACTTTTAAACGGTGCTAGATTGAGAAAATCTTTAAATATAAAAAATGTTTATCTAATGGTCTAAGATCCGGCATTAGTGAAAACCTTCCCTCATCTGTTAATTGATTGAAATATTATTGAAAACGCTTATTGCAATATAAACAATTTGGCAATGTAATGTCTGCCAGGGTAGTTCTGCTGCAATTAACATTAATTAATTAATTAAAAATTGATTTTTTCATAATTAAATCCCTCACGTGTTAATTGAATTTTGCTTGTTAAATAACATAGTATACGATACGACAAATCTTGTAATAGTAGGCAGCGCTGCTTATTACTGCTACTGTTACCTGCAGCCAGGTGTTCAAACTTAAAGTAAACTTAAGTTACTTCCCTCATATGTTAATTGAAAATTTTTTAGCTAATTTAAAAGTGCAGAATAATTAGAATATTCAGAATAATTCAGTGCGGCCTAGTTGTGCGTACTAGGCTGGAAATTTTAAGAGTTTTTAACACAGTGTTATTAATTATCTTTTTTTCAATTTTGCCAAGAAAAATCCATAATTTTCATTATTACATGAATTTCAATGAATTAAATTTAAAAAAAAATTACCGTTACTGTTAGATGGCCTTAACTGTTAGGTGGGCGTTACCATTAAATTTAAAAGGGGCGAAGGACATAGAATTTATGTATTAAAAATTCATTAGCTAGCATCCTTTCATTCTTAAAAATTTTAGATAGAAACAAAATTATAATGCTTGAATTAAAAAAAAATATTTTTCTAGAATTTACATGGGAAAAATTTTTTTTAATAAAATACTCACAAATCGATTATGACAAATATCACGTCTTAGGTAATTTCGATCTGGGATAAATAAAAATAAAACTTGAAGACAGATCTACAGTTTACAAAATATATATCCAGAATTATCCTGGTTCTAGAATTTCTTTTACTTTTTCAATCGATGGAAGATCTTAAGCTGAAAACAAAACTTCTAACCAATTTTGTACTATCTTTTCCAGTCAAACTTAATCTGTAAAATGATTTTCGTAAAAAGAGTTGAGAAAAAAAATGGAAAAGTCGTAAAAAAGTGCTAAAACTTTGATTGTTATCATTATTTATTTATTTATTTATTAAAAAAACCAGTACATTTACATGGAGTAAATCCAACAGAGGTAAACGCAGTTACCTGTTCGTTGGACCGAAAAATTATTGATGAAAACTATTTTTTAAACTAATATTAACTCAGAAAAGAGAAAATTAAAAGCTAAAAAAAGGGACTAATTATAGGATTTATATCCCGAAATTGTTTTAAGATACGCCCCTTGGAAAACATCCCGAAAAGTATGAAACCATCCTTTTTATCGATCAAATTATGCTGTATAAATTATATATATATATATATATATATATATATATATATATATATATATATATATATATATATATATATATATATATTCTAAAATTAGTTCCGATTTTGTATCCGTTGAAAACAATGATGGCAAAAAATTTTTTTTGTATAAGTGTTTATAAAAAGGCCTAATTAGTTCATTTCCGCACGTTCATTCCGATCTGTACGCCCATCCCTCTGTCCGTAATAACGATAACTCATAAACGAAAAGAGTTAACAAGCTTTTTCGTGTTTGTTCTAGAGCTAAAAAGTGACCTCGAGTTCGTAACCTTGAGGAAAATATCTATCGTTGAAACCGTAAGTCAAATACAAAAAATGTATCGTTTAAAAATATAAACAACTTCTGTTTGAAACTTTTAAAATTGAATGGCATACGCAGGGTATATAAGCAATTAACTCAGTTACTATCTAGTACTATATCAGCTCCGTGAATAATGTACATTTTCTAATTCTCGTACTTTTGAAAAAATCTTTCGAATAAAAGTTGTTTATTATAAAAATACCAACAATTCTATTGCTTACCGAAAACCAAATAGAATTACCCTGTAATGAACTCGATTCTAAATCTTAATTTTCATATTTAGATACCTCTGCGTGCATTGTATATTTGCCTGAGTTACTACGGTAACTACTAACAAACTGACATTCATTATTTATTAGGAAAAAAAAAAACGTTTGATTTAAAATCTAAAATATTGTTTAATAAATATTTGCAGAGTAGGTATTAAAATAGAAGAAGAACCTACTCTCCTTACAATCCCAAATCAACTTTAAAGTTAAAAAGAAAATTTACACTATTTTAAAGTTAAACAAAAATTATCTACAAACAAAATCAAACCAGTATTTTATTTTAAGCATGTTTAACCTTATAACTTATTAATCCATATTTCGATTTAAATTATGATTAAATAAAAAAAGAAGAGATTATTTAAAAAAAATAATGCGTATTATAATTACAAAATAGAATTTGTTCTTTGTTTGAAACAAACACACCTTCCTTAAAAAAGTTTGAAAGGTTTCATTTAATAAAATACCTAGAATAATGCGTTTGCCATCATTTAAGTTAATGCGTTATTATTAAAACAATCTATCGCTATATATAGAGTACCCATGTTATAAGACAAGCTAAACCCACCCCTTAAAGTTTTGGATCAAAGAAGAATATTCTGTTATAATGGCTTCTTTGATAAGTTGTAATTAAATTTGTTATAGGTATATATATACATCTTCTTCAATTTTATATACACTCCCGTTCAACAAAATTGAACCGACCTGAATCGAATCAGTCTCTCAAAATTTTGATTATTCTTGTAGTAAATGTTTTTGACAGATACAACATTTTATTTAATTTTTATACGTAAAAGGGAGATATAACACTAAAAATGTATTTACATTATATATTCTTACTCTATCACTGACTTGTTTACATAAATAAAAAAATATAAAACTTCCATTTCTTTTTTCACATTTAAAAAATATACTACTTATCTTTGTTTATAAATAAATAATATACAGAGAGTTACAAAAGTGAGGAGTATTATGAAATGTAAGAAAATTAACATTTCAGGTTGGTTCAATTCCATTGAATGGGAGTGTACCTATATCTAATGTTTTTGTTTTAAGGTTTTATATCATTAGGTATATTTCATTTGATCTTAAAACTATAATAATATGGCTATATGGTTAGATGTTATCCAGTCAAAATAGACATTAAATTTCGAAATAATTCGTATAGAGCAGAAAATTGATACAAACCTTAATAATATCGTTAAAAATGAAATATCAGATTTCCTCATCGATCCTCACTTCGGGTATGAATTTTATTCAAAGTCAAAGGTAAAGAAATCGATCTATCGCATTATCTCTTAAACCATAGCTTCCCAAAATTTTTCTCGGGTGAAAAACTTGAGAATTCTGTAATATTAACCTCTTGTCTTAAATTTTTTTCCACTGAATTCAGGAATTGGGGATATTTACCTTTGAAATCGGGAGTTGGGAGAAACTGTACGATTTCGGGAGTCTCCCGACGAAATTTAGACAGGTGGCAACCCTAGTTGTAAAATTTTTTTGTCTATTTTGATTGGATAAATAATTTATTTGATCTTGTAACTATAAGACTATTTATAATGGTACCAGTCCAAGTGGCCGAGCGATCTAAGGCGTTATGTCTGCGCAGTAGACTACTTGGAAACTGGGAGGTTATGGGTTCGAATCCTGACATCGGTAGTTTGTCAATTATTAAGAAAAAAAAAAAGGGTAGTTAATTGACTAAATTGCCGGTGTATGGACAAGAACGAAGTAACTGGCTATGCTTGAGACGGTTTTCTGAAGTTTCCTTCACGAACTCCAGATGAATATTGGCATAGTACCTATCATAGTTGGCTGCAGCCGCATATCCTACCAATTGTTAGTCTATACAAAAAAATTCCTTCCACT
This sequence comes from Nineta flava, assembly GCA_963920215.1. Lineage (NCBI taxonomy): Eukaryota > Metazoa > Arthropoda > Insecta > Neuroptera > Chrysopidae > Nineta > Nineta flava. The sequence continues at coordinate 30,469,881 of OY986042.1, read as the reverse complement.
CCACTCACATCCTCACATCTTTAGGCATCACAATGGACCTTATGTTCGAAGTGTAGCCCGTCCAGGGCAGCCTCTACAATCTATCTCTATATCTCTATGGTTAGCTTATAAACAAAAGGATGAAATTCCATTTACTTAAAATGTACGGGGAATTATATTTCATTTTAATTAAATACCTACTAACGTACAATATTAATAAATTTTTCTTGTTCCGGAAAATATTTCATTGAAATGATTGTGTTTAATTTTAAGGTGTCGTTATAAACTGCAACACTGTTTGTGGGTTACTTTCTGATTGTGTTGCAATGCTCAAGAGATGGTGTAGGTACGTGAGTCATATTCTAGTGTGATCTTTATACATTAGGGATCATATTTATATGATCCCCTAGAGAACCTTACAGGTAATAGGGAGTGTTGAATTACTTTCATAATGTCCTCTATGTATAGCTCTCATATCAAATAGAAAATGTATCATTGTTAAAAATGTTTTTTTCTAATTATTCCATCAGTTGATAAATAGAAGATTTTAACATTATATTTGGACATTAATGTTTTGATATGAAAAATCTTACACATCTTGGTGGGGATTAAAATCCAAGCTCTCTCGCATTCTAGATCAGTGCTTTGCCAACTGAGCTACTCAGATACTATGGTAGAACGTGTATAATTTCTCACTATCTAGTATGCATACCTGAGTTTTTATTAGTTGTTATTTGACTATTTACAAATATATTTAACTGTTTTTGTAAAATTTTTGTGTCTATCCATCTATTGTTAGAATTGTTGCATTTTGGTGATGTTATACTAACAGAGGTGACTAACATTTACTTAATTTGACATTTGAGTAATATGTCTGAACATTCGTCCCATTAATTTGACATCAATGTTTTGGTATACAGGTATTGGTGTGGAAAGCCAGAGGTCTTGGGCTCTCATTTAATAAATATATAACGATTTGTATAAAAATGAACTTCTATGGAGGTACGTAAATAAACAATAAGGTTATATTATCGAATGATAATTAGTGAGAACTCTAGGTTTTTTAAATAAAATTTCAAATTCGCCCCTTTTACCTAGATCAGTTTTTTGTATTATACATACGTATTTCGACTACAATGTAGTCATCATCAGTACAAATTAGGTAGTCGTACTTTACTCTTTGACAATTAGAAATAGATATAAAGTCGAGATCAACAGACGAAACTGTTTTCACGAAACTGTCACCAAATTAGCAACAAGTAACATATCCTGCGACAATATAAGAGTAATTTTAATAAGAGTAAAATTAACAGGAATAAATGTGAATGAAGGAAATTTTAACAAGAGCAATTTCAATATAATTTAAAATTTATTATATTTTAAATCTAGTATATTTTAATCTAGTTAATTTTCTATATATTTTTATTTTTGTCTGTTGATCTCGACTTTATATCTATTTCTAATTATCAAAGAGTAAAGTACGACTAGCTAATTTATACTGATGATGACTACATTGTAGTCGAAATACGTATTTATGATACAAAAAACTGATCTAGGTAAAGCGGGCGAATTTGAAATTTTATTTTATAACAATAAGGTTATTTGTTTTAAATAGAAAAATCACTGGTTTGGAATTTTCACAACGAAAGGGCGGGAAGTTTAAATACAGATCAAGTTATCGTTGTTTTTTAACGAGGTTTCTGTTTTTTAAGGATGTATGAGCGCTGATGTATAGTCCATTTATAAAATTCTTCAAAATCTTATATAGTACATTCATAAATGTCCACAATAATGTTTATTTATTTTTTGTCGTAAGTTAAAATTAAAATTTAATTTAGGCCCGTCATACCGGACCTAACAAAAAAGATATTTAAGAAAAAACTCTGAGATTTGGGGTAATTAAGCTACCGCCGACATAATAAAAATTTACCCGAAATCTCAGTTGTTTTCTTAATTATCTTTTTTTAGGCCCGCCATACCCGAATTTTATTGGATCAATCTTTTTGTTAATATTTCAATTTTCTAATATTTCAAATTGTTTTTTTTTTTTTTGTAAACTAGCCTTTCGGTTATATTATGCCAACGGAAGCGACTAGTGTTTACTTACTTTGACATTTAAGTAATATGTCTGAACATAGATACCATTTTTTGACATCAAATGCTTGATATGAAAAATCATACACATCTAGGGATGGGGATCGAACCCACGACCTCTGGCATTCTAGATCAATGCTCTACCAACTAAGGAGAGCATTTATATTGCGTAGTTTTTTTTTATTCGTCTTATTTTATTCCAAGTGAAAATTATCAAAATATATCAAAATATGTGTAAAAATATGGGTTTCTCCATAAGAGCAACGCATTAAAACTCAAACTTTAACATTAAATAATTAACTCAAGACCCCCGTAACCCCCCCCCCCCCATCCTGAAACTGTTATAATTGATTTATATGCACTTCAAATATATGTAAAAAAAAATCAAGCCTTAATCTTTTTGAAGCTTTAATGCTCGTACATCCTTAAGCAGACAACAAGTATTTAAGACAAGTTTAATAATGTTATCAGAAATATTAGGAGTTTTAATAAATCATCAAATATTATTTCTTATCAAAAATATTTTTTTATTGCGTTTTGATAAATTTCACCGTTTCTGAGAAATTACAGGATAAAATGAGACTTTTTTGTAACTGCTAAAATAAAATTGATATCTGCGGTAAGTACCAAAAACACAGAATACTGTCTATTATTGATTAAGCCTGTAAAGTAAAGGAAAGTTCTAAAGTTCTAATTCTTGTTTCGTTTTGCGTATCTTTATTTCTAAAAAGTATATTTTGGGTTAACGAAATTAATGAAGGTATAATACCAAGAATATATTTCTATTCAAAAACAGTTTATTAACCACATAACTAATAATGATTAACTATAAATCCTTTTTTTCTATTCTATATGAACAAACAACTGACCTGTAAAACTATATGAAATTTTCTAATGTATTATTTTCCTTTGAAAATTTTCTCTTTGTTATAGAAATCAAATAACATTATAACATTCACCACAATACCCAGAATAAAATGTTTTTTTGCTATTATTTTTCTCCTAAATTCTCTTTGCTTAAATATTGTTATTATACGACAATATAAACACACTTTTCCTGTGACAAGAAATGTTTTGAAACGTATTACGGATTTCATTTAACTATATATATATATGTATACAGAGGGGATTTGTTTTTCTTTACTTATTGTATAAAAGGAATTGAAAATTCATATTTACATTTTTCGATGCATAAAAGAAAATTTGATTAAATTTATAAGAATATCAGGGAAATGAAAATATGTAATTCTCGATTGTAGATAAAACATTTCTTTTACGCTTTTAAAATTTTTAAATAACATTATTTATTCGAAAGCTTCGTGTTTTTTATGTAAATAAATTAAAAAAAAAAAATCAACGTATTTAGGCAGGGCGAAAAAATTTCCCCATTAGATTTTTTGCATATTTACGTTTGGAACATGCCCCTGATTAAGGATCAAGATTTTGTACTGTGAAAATCTGGGTCCAATTTTTTTAAACTCATTTTTTGTTTATCAACGAAACTTCCAGCCTCATTATCTTTGACTGCAAATCTCTGGGTTACAGCAGATACAAGATATTCGGTGCATCTCACCCCGAATATATGAACCTTCAGGAAGACCTGATAAGCAAGCTCCTGGTCATTGCTAACATATGGGAGAAGCGAATCTTGTCAGACTGACGTAGAAGGGGGAGCACAATGGACCATAAGGTCGAAGTACAATACTTTTTAGACCCCAAGATATATCTATCTATCTACCAACCAGAATGACTAAATATATCCGAGTGGGATTTTGTATCATTATTTGGCCTAATTATTTTGGTAAATCTGGCCCTTTCCGAGTTATAAACAATTCAATTTGAAAATAAATAAAAACGACCGTTTTCAAGGTCATCTCTCAAAAAAATCTTTAAGAGTATCCTTCAAAATCTTTCAATTTTTAATTGTAAAATAAATATCATTCGGGTTAGTTGTTTAAAAAAATTAGGACTAGATTTTTGCAGGGTAAAACCTTGATCCTTATTCAGGGGCATATCCTATACGTGAATATGCAAAAAAAAACTTATCGAAAATTTTTTTCTACGAATACGAGCTTTTCGCCTTGTCTAATTTTTTTTTTCATGAAAGCTTAAGTAGATTTTCTTTCCAATTGAATGAAAAATAAATTTAACGGAATATTTTACTCGGTGTTAACATGATTATTCGCGGTTGTGAAGATGAAAATATTTAAATATGTTTTGAATTATAATTTTGAATTTTATTCGTTTAGATAGATGAAGCTACACGTGCAACGCAACAATCATTTAGGTGTAACACAACTAGTAGTCGAGGAGATATTGGCTTATGAGTTCCGAAAACTATTCGACTAAAATATGTTTAAATAATTATCTTCAGTATATAGATGGAGATTTTAGAGCTCGATGGATAACTTTAGAGCCACTAAAAAATATTTAAAAATTCAAAAGAAAAAATATTTTTTCATGTTCTTTATATTTTTTTGTTTATATGTTCCGTGAGCGGGATTAAAAATTGTTTATTATTAGTCAGTAATTTTTAACTATTCCTATTACTTACACGTATCTGTCATTTACTCTTAATGGCCAAACTAGACGCAGAACATGGTTGCAGCAACATTGAACAGCAACTAGCTTGTTGCTCCGTGTGGGGAGTGGTTGCAGCAACAAAAAGTTTGTTTTTTGTTGCTGCAACCACCCCACACACAGTGCAACAAGCTAGTTGCTGTTCAATGTTGCTGCAACCATGTTCTCCGTCTATTTGGGCCTTAAAGTATTTTGGTCTCTCTATGATTCACACTCTGCATCGACCATAATTAGTAATGAAATTCACAGCTTAATTCCAAAATTTTGTTTAATTCTCGCTCATGGATCTTATAGTGAATAGTCTAAGGAAGAGTTTCACGAACCCTTCGAAAATCCTGGAATTTTAATGCATCTAGAACTTTTTTTAATTTTTGAAGGAGGGTTATAACACATTAATACAATTAACAAAAAAAAGTTTGTTTTATTTAGACATTATTTAAATTTAATGTAATTTTTGAAACCCGAAAACAAAAGTTTAAACACAACAAATGTGGTTTGAAATTTTTTTCAAAAACTAAATAGTTTTGCAACAATTCAGCTCTAAAACTAAAATAAACAGATATTATTAATGAACTGTTGTTATTTTCACGTGAAATCTTTCTTTTTTTCAACGATTTTATAGATCCAGAAAATAGTAGATAATTCTATTTAACACCCTCATTCAATAGTGTCTACGCGCAACAGCTGTAAAAATTAATTAATTTAATTTAATGAAATGATCAGATATCGTAATTTTTGCATACCAAACAGGTATCAATTTCCATATTCGGGAGAGATTTTTCAATTTTGATTTCACTTCTTCTATTTATTTGCATAATATAACAAAATATTAATTAAAATTATTATCAATTTTAATTTAAAAAAAAACACCATTTGTGCGGCTGATATTCATAAAATATAATTATGAATTCCCTGGTATCGTGAGATTATTGATAAATTTACATAAACGGGAAAAGGGTAAACAGATATTGCACAGAATAAATTATTAATATTAAAATAATTTATTTAAAATAAATATTTAAAAATCACATATATAAAAAAATGGGTATTTTTAAAATTATAATATTTTTTTTTTTTTTAAATAAATTCTACACCTGAACGTATTCTGCCGGAAGTTTTTATCCTTTATAAACTTTCTATATATTCACCAATTTTATTCATATGTGTGAGTGTACCTGGGTAAAAGGTTACTATACACATTCACATATTCACTTACGCATAGGTATAGGTCTTTCAGAAATGTATAAAGTACTTTGCAACAAATGCGTGATGGATACGTATTTATGAATACATTTTACTTGGTCTGATCGCCTGACACGCGGCACACTTTCATTTTGATTTTGCACGTTTTAGGACTTCAAATGTGTCCATCGATTCTACCTAGGATGGCCAACATTCGGTCATACACAGATTAGGCCGGGTTTGAATGTGTTCTCCCTTTCTCTCTCTCTCTCTCTCTCTCTCTATATATATATATATATATATATATATATATATATATATATTTATCAGAGTATTGTCGTTAAAACTATTGAAATCATTAGAAGTGAAATAATTATTTGGTCTATTTTCTTAATATTAATCATAATGAACAATAAAGAGGTCTTTGTGTGTAATTTTATACATGGAAGCAACACGCCAATTTTCCATGAAGCACCTAGGATCTTCGAGAAAAAAAATTTTGACAATGAGACTACGATAAAAATTAAAGCAGATTATGTTAGACCCTATCGGTCGAAGTATGATGGGATTTCCATGAAATGCGAATCATATGGCATATTGTTCGATCACGTGGCATATTGTTTTAAAAAATCATCCAAATTTTGCACGATATATTATCAATTTCTATTAATTTCTCCATACATATTTTTTTAATTTATAAGACGTTTACCAAATACAGGCAATCTATGGAATGTCGTTATTTGCTCTACCTTTTTGTACACCCTACAATATGTCCTATTTTCGATTTTCTTGGTGAAAATCTCATACCATAGTAATTTTTCATTACTAAAAAAATGAGTTTAATTAATAAAATAAAATTTTTTGTTTATTTTAATAACATACATAACCCTATTAACGTATATGTATCTATCACAGTTGAGCCTGACCTAAATTTTTTTTTTAAATACTCTGTTTCTAACTATTGTGACCAGATGTCGTAATCGTAGGGAACAAAAATTAATACCGGACTACCTTAATTATTCAGTAGTTTGCAGATATACAAAATAGTTTTGTCAAATAATAGGCAATATGCGTCTGATTAAAAAAAGGTTAAATATTATTATTTTTTGAACATTATTGCTTTAGAATTATGTCTATGTAAATATTTTTTAATATTATTTCTTTTTCGTTTAGAAAATAATTATAAAAGAGCAAAAAAATAGATGGAAATTCAAAATACTTGAAACCCAACGCTATTGGTCAGATCGAAGGTGACGTCAAAGTCTATAATGACAGTGTCAACAAGCGCGTAGTTTTTTGATGGCTACAATTGAGTGAAGATTTTATTGTGATTTTTTAACATATTTAGAAGTTATATTACATTTGTATCGTGAGAAAGAACAAGGACTGTGTGGAAAATGAGTGATATTGGTTATGTGAATGCGCAATTACATAATTTACCAAAAGTTTGATATGTTTATGATGACACACACCTTTCGGGACAAGAAAAAACACTGTATCGGGTGAATTCCTTATTGTATTTTTACAAAATGACACAATACAGTACTTTTAAGTCGTGTTTTTTGTTCCATGATATAATAACAGTTAATGATCAAATATTGATGAATGACAGAGGAAAATACTATAACACTTGTTCTCTAGTTGATTGTTATTGTAGACTGTGACGCCATGACAAGCGCGCCAAAATGGAGGGTGTTTAAAGTGCCCGTAGCTGTTAGTTAATTTTAACATTTATTTTTGTTACTAAATTTTAGTTTTTCGGATATTTGTTTACAGTTATATAACGATATAACCTATCGTATAAATATAATAAAAAAAAAGAGCATATTCCCTATTATGTTGGAATTTTTGAACCAGCTATATACACATATACTTAAATATAAATATGTATATTATAGGTAGTTTAATAAATTGAGTTATTTTAGCATTCTATCAAAAACCAGAGCATTATTATATTTCTATACTACATGTATCAGGCCTTCTATTATTTTCTTAATAGAGAGACAGGAAGTGTGGGAATACTTTATTTCACATGTTTCCAGCACAAAATGAAACTGGTAAATGTAGGTGGAACAACAAGTACGAATGCATCATCATGTATTTTGTATTTATACAACAACAAAAAAAAAGATTTTTTTTTTTAAAACCTCTTCACCCTCTCAAATATGTAAAGCATAATCACTTGCTATAGTTTGTGTGTTTGTTTGTACGACATGGATATATTATTTTTATAGAATTTTATATGATATTTTATTTTATATATTTTATTTTATTCTTTTCAAGTGCTTTGGAAATTGAAAAGGAATTGAGGAGAAAAAAACAATTTAATTTTTTATTTTTATTTTGGAAATATTGTATTACAAAGTAAGTAAATATGATTATTACGGTGAATATGAAATTGTGGGTATATTGTAACAGCCAAGGTCACAATTGACGATGCACGGAATTGCCTAGCTTTAAATGAAACAAATTCGCAAATGTAAGAAAACAAATTCTAATTTTTCTACAATATAGCTCAAAACTAAGTTGAGCTATTTTTTAATGAGCAGATTAATTAAAAACAACGTAAAAAACCGGCTGTTAAACTGAAAATAATAAAAAATTAAATACAAGGTGGAAGTGTAGACAAATATTGGGAAGTAGTGGAAGCGATGGGAAATTGAGTTCTTGATCTTAAAATAAAAACAAATAAATGAGTTAATTGCTTAAATACCCGGTATATACTGAGGTCATCATCAATGCGTGAATTGTATATTTTACTTTATACACAAGCACAAATGTATAAAATAGTGTTTATAATGTTATTATTGTATATAGTTTTGTAATCAAGATTAATTTAGTATGTTTGAGCTGAAATTGTGGCAAAACTACCAAGTTCATGAAAAAAAGTTACAAACAATAGTTATAACTTTTCTTCTATCTGTTACGATTTCAAAGATGGGTAACTTGCGCTCTGGCGGGGTTATGCGCTGTCCAAATTTGGCCATTCACGAACTTGATCTCTCTTTTTAGCTCTAGAATACACACACACACACATCATCCGACCGTAATGTCTTTTTGTTTGTGAGTTATCGTGTACGCCGACATACGGACATAGGGAAATGAACTAACAAAGCCATTTATGTATCATCAACGTCAAAAGTCGAGATAAAATTAAAAATTTTTTTTTGATTTGTGCCTTATTTCTTCAGTTTTCGAAAAAAATGCTTTGTACAAAAGTTGTTCATTATAACTATACTAACAATTTTTATTCGTAACATTTTTCCGAAATCCGAATAAATAAGGCACAAATCAATTTTTAGCCCGACTTTTGTCCATCAATATTTTCAACTGTTACAAAGCCATTTGGCTATTTCTATTATTTGGCCAAATGGCTTATTTCTTAAAAATTAAACAGATTTATTTTACACATAGCCACAAAAGTAGCGCTCATGTACTATATATATAACTTTTATTTGACATAAATCAAAAAAATACAAACAATCATTCGAGATACATAATAAAAAATAATAATTCTGGATATAAAAAAATAATAATAATAATTTAGTAATTCATATAATATAGATGAACAAAGTCATTGAGTAACTGAAGAATCGTGAACTGGCTTAATCTAAACGAGACATTCTGCTGTTATTAATAAAACTCAGATATTCAATGAGTGGCTTGATAAAATGTGGTTGATAAACACTAAGCATTGCGACAGAATCCATTAAATTTAACTGTATAAGTGTATCGCGTTGAGGTCCGCAAGTCCCTGGACAATCTTCCAACAAATGCTTTATACTCTCTGCCCCATCACATAGCACACAAACTCTGATTCCATCAACTCTTTTACTTGCCCATTTAAACCCATATATTCGAAAATTGGCTATCAAATATCTTTCACTCCGATTACATATACTTAAATATTTGGCACCATCCCTAAAATGAGCAAGACTTCCAAAAAAACTTAGGCTTGACTTAGTATTAATATCTCTTAAGTTCGCAGCTATTGCGCCCTCCACGATTTTAGTCTTTACAGTTGATTTACTAAGAGAATCCCCAAGTTCACCCAATCCCTTTTTCTGAGCAGTTGTTAGAAGCTTATCCGCAAAACCCGCCCTCAGACATAACAGTTGCACATGCTTATTAGATTCCAGTAATCTGTAATAATAATTGATGGCTTTTTGTAAGAAGTGGTAATCTACACTCCTTGTCCCAAGTTCAATATTTATGGCTGAGTTGGGAATGGATTTCGGTACACCTAATACTTCCTTGAGAAAGTTATGGACAATTGTGTTTAAATATTTAAATTTATCATTGGTTTCGTTTACATCAACTATCCATATTTCACAACCATATGACAAGATAGGTAAAACCAAGGCGTTTACCATTTTTATAATGACATGTACGGGGAAATTCTCAAGTCTATATATATAGCGTCTTATGCTCATTAGTACACGTTTGGCTTTTTCACCTATGAGCTCTAAATGCTCACTCCACCTACCATTACTTGACACATTTACACCCAAATACTGAAAGTTTTTAACGATTTCAATTATACAATCCTTGTACCACCATACTTCATTTGCTCTAGTCTTGCACCCATTGCTCGCGATCAAAATTTTTGTTTTCTTAACATTCAAGAAAAATTTCCACTTATCACAATAAGACTCTATTGCAGACAGAGATCTTCGCATACCACCAACAGTCTTTGACATTATCACCACATCATCTGCATACAATAAAACCTTGATTTCCCTTCCTAAAATACAAGGTGATATAGTATTAATGGTCTCCATCCAATCATATAAATCATTGATATAAAGAAGAAAGAGAAGCGACGATAGGTGACAACCCTGTCTTAATCCATACTGAGTTTGAAAGCTTAAACCTACAACACTTGTATCAGACCGAATGCAGCAAGAAGTGGATTGATATATAGACTTTAGAATATCGATTAATTTTATTGGCAAACCAATATTTCGCAGTTTAGTCCATAGTAGATTTCTGTCAACCTTATCAAAAGCTTTCTCAAAATCAATGAAACACATATAAGACTTGGATCTTTTTACTTTTAAAGTATTGTCTATAATAGCTCATGTACTAAAAGCTGGGGGATTCAAATTGGATCGTGAGTCGCATTTATTATAAAATTTCCTTTTATTATAAATAAAAGGCATATGTCTAACATTTTGTGCGGTAAGGTCATCTGTTTGAATGCTGCAGTTTATACTGCGCTACTACACAAATTGATAGAAAATGTAAAGGAAAGTTTTTAGCGAGATGTCTGAAATAAAATTCCAAATTCACCTGTATACCTAGATCAGTTTTGGTATTATAAATACGTATTTCGACTACAAAGTAGTCATCATCAGTATAAATAAGCTAGTCGTAATTTACTCTTTGACAATTAGAAATAGATAGAAAATAGCAATAGACAAAAATAAAATAAATAAAAAATTAAACAAAATAACTTAAAATATAATAAATTTTATTGAAATTACTCCCGTTAAAATTTCTTTCATTCGATTTGCTCTTGTTAACATCACTCTAATTAAAATAACTCTTATATTGTCTCAGGATATGATATTCGTTGCTAATTTGGTGACACTTTCACGGTGAAAGTTTAAGTATTTTTGTCTGTTGATCTCCAGTTTCTATCTATTTCTAATTGTCAAAGAGTAAATTACGACTAGCTAATTTATACTGACGATGACAACTTGGTAGTCGAAATGCGTATTTATAATACAAAAACTGATCAAGGTATTGGGGCGAATTTGAAATTTTATTTCAAAAACCTACAGTTCTCATTAATTATCATTTGATAATCTAATATTTTTAGGGATGTCTGACAACAATTTTTTTATTATAAGTGGTACGTAGGTGATGCTAGACTTGAATACTAGATTTTTTAAACCGAAATAAAAACGACAAGTGAAAATAAAAACTAACTGAGTTAATTTTTTAAATACTCGGTAAATTATGAATCTATGTAAAAAATATTTTTTGTCTTTACATTATTGTTCTATCTTTTATGGTTTCAAAGATAAGTAGGTTTTTCCATTTTGCCCAGACATGGTCCGATTTTGCCCATCCACGAACTTGACCTTTGTTGCTCTAGAATACAAATACAAAATTTCAGCTCGTTATCTCTTTTCGTTTTGGAGCTATCGTGTTCACAGACGGACGGACATGTGGAAATGCATGCGATCAATATTTTCAAGCGTTACAAAGTCGGGACTAACTTAATATACCTTGCATATTTACATATACCGGGTATAAAAATTTGAATGATAAATGTAAGTTAATCTTAAAACTAACAAACAAACCCAAATAATTAATTATCCAAACACTTAAAATTGTTTGATATTAAATCATGTCGTTTTGTGATTTAGATCTTAATTTATTTTTTCTTTAACTTTTTAAACTAATATTTTATGTTCATTAAAATATGTGTTTTTCTATATACATACAAAGTGACTTCAGACCACTTATATCAGACATAATTGGAATATTTTTGGAAAGGTTTTGATGAAAGAGTCATACACACACACACATAACCACAGATATGTGTTTAATTTAGAGCTATATATTATATATGTTAATTATAATTTATGTGTGATGATCCATAAATTTTAACTAATTAAAATTGTTTCACTGTTATTTAATCAAGCATAACATATTAGAAAGAGGACTACTAATAATAATATAAATAATGAATTATTTAAGTTTTTTTTTTAAATAAAAATTCGATCGGAAGTTTATTCAAAGCATTTTTTGATATAAAAAGTTATCAATTGTTTCTAAATAAAGTTTGATAGAAACGATTGATAGACCCCTTTGGATATTTTCATTGATTATAGTAACATATATTATATTAATGGAAAATTAAATAATGTATTTTTATACCCGGTATATATAATATATACAAGGGTATATTCAGTTTTGATTTCCCGACTTTGTATATCGGTTGGAAATATTGATCGCCGGGAAATTTTTATGATATAGATGTTCATAAATTGACCTAATTAGTCCATTTCCTCAAATTCACCATTCCGTCTGTTTACAGTCAAGTTTGCCTTAAACAAGATATTTTAGAGCTTAAAGGTAAGGTCAAGTTCGCAAAATCGGACCGTGCTTCACCCGATAGATTGGAAATATCCATTTTTGAAATAGTAAGAGAAAAAAGATTCGTCTTTTAACAATAAACAACTTTTTTTTGAAACTTTTTTTCATAAACTCAGTATATACCGGATTTTTGAGCAATTAACTCTGTAAGTAGATATTTTCATTTTGTTCAATTTCAAAAAAGGTTTTTTCTCTGTATCTTTCGAGTTTTTCCGGAATATGCTGCGATTGATAAGTGTCAAACAACTATAATCTTAAGCTACATGACTTGAAATCCTAAAGTACCTTAAACTTCATTACAAAAAAAAAACACCGATCGATTACTATTTATTGACCACTAATAAAAAATTTTTACTGTTAAACTTTTTCTAAGACCTCTTTTTCTCAAAAATTCAATTATTAGAAAAACCAATTTTTAAAATGGCTGTAAAATGGTTAATAATCAGTGATTCTCAACCACTGTGCCGGGCCACTTTTGTGTGCCGCCAAATTGTTTGAGTGTGCCGCCAAATTTTAGAAATGTATATAGTATTAACCAACATAAAAACGAAAAAAAGATCGAGACTGTTTAATGTAGAAGACGATATGAGAGTAGCATTGTCATTTTTACGACCAAATATAAATGAAATTATCAAAAAACATCAAGCTCAACTTTCGTATTACGAGTATTTTTATTATTTAACTTGTAATTATTCCCTTAATAAACGTACTGTTGTTTTTGTAGTACATATTGTTTTATTTTACATTATCATAAACTATTTTTCACAATGTATTATAGTTAAGTAAACATTTTAAAAAACTTATCTTTTTAACTACATTTAAACTTATCTTTTTCTTTGTGTGCCGCCAAATTTTGAAATCATTAAAAGTGTGCCGCGACAAAAAAAAGGTTGAGAAACACTGTGTTAATTATTAACCAAAATAGACTTTATTGCCCAGTTATAATGTTATTTATGGGTTTAAATATGGGTTACCATTTGTAAAACGCAAACGCATTTACGATTAATAACCTCGAGGCCATGTTTCGGATGGATATCAAGATCACCATAAGATGCCTCCCTCCGAACACACCAAATTTTATTCGGTAAATTTTTTCCAAAAAGACTTCTATGAAGAAATATTTAGTGTCATATTGTTTAAAATGATCGACCCTGTATATATTTGCCGTGTTCAGAGGCCTAATCAATTTTTATAAAATTATTACCATTTACTATTTTTATTTAGCCACCTATATAGAAATTGAATACTTTGTTTATATTAATCATAATCGATAAATATTTAAATTGATCAGTAGAGGAACTTTATATAGACGATATATATAATGAATGTTTAGCTTTTGATAAAATTTAAATTAATTATTATTTTTATTTATTTATTTTTAATTGTTTTTATATAGATTTATATAAATATTTATACGATATTTGAATGTATATGGTTTCGAATATATCAACGAATATATTATGTATAGTTTATACAACGCAAATATTATAGCGTCACCTTTTGCGAGAATTAAATACACATAATGCGAGTAGATTAGTGTTGGTGAAAGTCACTAAGTGTATTCGATATTTGCCGTTCTTTTACCGTAAAGCGACCTGAAGATTAAATTTATTTAACTGTTTATACCCGGTTTGTGTATAATATCAGGGTATATTAACTTTAGTCCTGACTTTGTAACGGTTGAAAATAAAGTTGTTCATAGAATGTTCTAATTAGTCCATTTCCACAAAGTTGTCCATCGGTCCTTCCGTAAACACGATAACGAGATAGGGTCAAGTCCGTGAATGAGCAAAATCTACCATTTGGCATTGAATAACCTTAACAAAAACCTAAACTTATTTTATTCGTTTTAGTACAAGGCTTAAATAAAAGCTTGTTTTTATAAAGGTTTTTTTTTTATATTATTTTATTTTAAGACTAAAAACCTCAATGAAATTTCCCAGTGCTTCCACTACTTCAAATATTTATGGACATTTCCACCAAATTTCAATTTTAGCGAATATTAACCAGCCAAGTAGCCGCGCTTGTTAAGACGCTGTTTCTACTTGGACCTGGGAGGTTATGGGTTCGAATCCCGACATCGGCAGTTTGTCAATTTAAAAAAAAAAAAAAATTAATGGGGCGGTTGATTGACTAAACTGTCGGCGTATGGACAAGAACGAAGTAACCGGCTATGCTTGTGAAGGTTTTCTGCAGTTTCCCTTCACGAACTCCAGATGAATATCGGCATAGTTCCTATCAAAGTCGGCTGCAGCCGCACACCTTCCAATTCCTAATCTGCATACGAATTCCCGATCCTCCACTCACATCATAAAAATGTAATGTAAAAATTAATAAATAAAGGATGAAAAATAATGATGTGGGTGGCCTCTGTTATAGACCGTGTCGTGTCTCGGAAACGGAGGTTAAACCCCATTATTATTATTATTATTTTAGCGAATATTTTCTAATTCTATCTATATAGAATTATATTAGATATGCAATATTGTAGTGTCACGTGACTTTTATTTCATATCAGTAGATCCTTAGCTCATAAATTAGCTTAATAAATGTATGTGATATAACGAGACTTACAGCTCTTTGTACATGCTGAAATATATAAATCGAATGTTTTATTAATAGCTTTCCTTGTCAACCACTTCAGTCACATAGTAAACCAATCACAAGGAAGTAAACCAATCACCCTATTTTTACATCTGAAGTTACATATTAAATTACATCGAAATAGAAGCCAGGTCTATTGTGTTATAATTACATAGTTGCATCAAAAAATGCTACTGCGCTTGCTCACCACGATATGCGTTATGAATAGTTGCTTGAAAAGTTACATGTGTAATGAAATAGGACTTATATAATAAACGTACTTACTAACCTCATCGCTGAAAATGATTTAATATTTTATGTTGAATTATTTGTTTTCAAAAAGCTTGTCGCACGAATTGTAAAGTTTTTGTCCATGTTAAACTATTTAAAATATACCTACTTATCTCCCACATGATTTAAATTATAATTTTCGATGACATGAATAACAAAATTATTATTTATTTATTTATTTCTGTATGGAAACGAACGGAAGTGGTCAATAATAATTAAGATAAATTACATTCAAAAAAATAAATAAATAAGAAAAAAACAGGATATAACACGCAAAAATTAACAATAATAAAATGCACTTTATGATTATACGTTTATATTATGTAATGTCCTGTAAAATGTAAATGTATCCGGAATAACGAATTTATACGATTCGTTATAAGCATATTTTATTAGCGGTGTTTTGTCGATTATGTTTTATTCAATTAAATTGATTATTCATATGATAAGATGCGAATGAATGAATCAACCCACGACCTCTGGCATTCTAGACCAATGCTCTACCAACTGAGCTACCTTAGATGTTATGGTAGTACTATGCATATGATCTTTCAGTGATTTCTTTCCAGTGATATATGTATTCTAAGGAAATTCGCTAAGTTGACGCAGCTCTTGCGTAACGAATTTTTATTTTATAATAGTAGTAATCATTTTACTACTATTAAAAGAGAAATTCAAGATTTTATGAGTCCCCGTCCTTCTAGTCCCCCTTCTTCTTATCCGATTTTGCCCTTTAACGAACATAGGCAACGTCCCCATTTTGTCCCCCAATTTCATTGCTTATAACACAAAGCATAGAAAACAATTCAGAAAAAAGTTGTAGATCATAAAATTATGGATAAATTAAGTTTTAAACGTTTTTCCTCTATTTTCAATTATTTAACTATAAAATTATTGTAAAATTCAATACATTCAAGTCAAAACTTGAATTCACTTATGTGATTCTAAAAATTCAGACCTGAAAGGTAGCTACTTTCTTTCGCGCTAAAATAATGATCCATGTTTTCAATATATAGGTTTTTGAGGGATCGTCTTTTGAGTACTAATATGTATCTTGTATACGGTATGTAAATATAACGGACCCTTTGCTGTGGCAGTTATTTTCGCACTTGATCCAAATTTTCATATCAATCATCAAAATGTTTTAAACATGTATTTTTAATGTTTTATCCAAAATTATGATGGTTACGAAATGTATTGCACACTAAGAAAATAAACCTAATTAAAAAAAAGTTTTTTAGGGACCTCATATTTATAATTATTTATATAGCTCCTACAGTATATTTATTAGGATAATTAATTTTTACCTCTATATACAATATCATACTGCCATATTAGTACAATAATATAATATGTAATATAGAAGTATGTGTTCGAGCTCCAAAATGACTTTTGACTTTTCAGTAAGTTTTTATGTTTTGTTACTATTTTTGGCAATAGGGAATATGCATGAAAATTTTTTTTCACTTGAATTAAAGCATGTTTACTTGACAAATATCAAGGTAAAATTACTTTTTAAATAACTTTAAAAATAAGCGAGATATGAATGATTGAAATTCCCGATTAGACAAAGAGGGTGATAGCCCTCTTGATATGTTATGTGACGTCATATTACACTTTCACCATTTAAAATATACTTAAAACTCCGTTTTTAGTATTTTTGCAAGAAAGAGACAGATAATAATCTTTAAAAGCTTATAGCTTTCTTGATATTTGTCGGATTTTAATTTCGGTTTTAAATATTATTACAGTATTAACAGTATTTTCATATTTTGAAAATAAATGTGAAAAAAAATTTTCATGCATATTCCCTATTGGTCTGTCTGTGTGTCATAGAATTGTGTTTAAACTGTGTTTAAGCTCATTCGATTTATAAGACCTACATTCTGGTGTATATAAACTTCTATTTTGTTTAGTGGTAGAGGATGAACACAATCTTCAGGGTGTTTCTTAGAATTTGACAAATTCTTAGCGTTGCATCTTTTATTGACATAAAGGTTGAGTATTAAATGGAAAGCTCGGTATTTGAAATAATTTGTTGCACGAATTATTTAACACTGTTGTATATTTGTAGTAGAGAAAGTTGGGGACGGTATTTATTACATAACATACCATAAACGATTCCGATTGACATTTTTTTTTTGTTATAATGTACTATACAGTTACTCGGTTATTCGGGGCACCAAAGTAGTACTCTTTTTTCAAAATTTTATAATTGATTTATGTCTTCATTCAGTTTTCGAAAAAAATGCTTCGTCTAAAAGGGATTCATTATAAATGTACAAAAAACTATTATTAGAAACAATTTCCAAAAACTGAATGAATAAGGAACAAATCAATTAAAAATCTTGAAAAGTGAGCAATAATTTTGGCCCATTCTATATGCGGTGAATTTTGTGTCATCTCCTACTATTTTCTTATTTTATACGTTAAATACATGCTATGGACTAATTTCTATATCAAATGATTAAAGTTACAATGTGTATATATTTCATGAATACCAAAATTGTTATTATTTTTACTCGTATCGGTGGTATGAAGAGTGAACTCTCTCCCACTAAATAGCCATAACCCTTTCCTATTATTTTAACACCGAATTAACCACACAATTTTCTGAGGAAGTTGCACATAGCGGCCCAAGAAACAAGAACTAAAGTGAGAATAATAGTCATTTTGATAGGTGTGGCAGTTCTACACTAGTAAAAATGACACATATCCGCCTATACAGGCTGTAATCGTCAAGATTCTCAATTGTGACCTGACATTTGCGCTAGCGTATATATAAGTATAAGATAGCGTATATATAAGTAAATAAGAGATACGCATAGACATATATGATTAATGTTTCTAAGAATCAGAAATAATATATTTGATGCCTATTTCTTTTTAACCCGACTTCAAAATTTATTAATAAATTCAATGACAATGAAATGTGTCGGGTATACGCTATAGTCTTCTACAGTTTGTCATACGTAACCGTAAGGAATTTGGACAAACACTTGTATGTTGACACGAAAGTATACACAAATAAACAAATATTAAATAAAAATTTCACTTCAACGAGAAGTTTATACTGTCTAATAAATATATAAAAAAAAAAAATATATATATAAAAAAATTAGAATAATATGAAAAAGTTGGCTGTCACATCACAATCGTCTTTGGTGTAGAGGATGCACACTGGACCGGTTATCCAGAGGCCCGAGGTTCGATTCCTGGTTGACGAGTTAATTTTTTCATATCAGTATTTAATTTAATTAATAAATTCAATGACAATGAAATGTGTCGGGTATACGCTATAGTCTTCTACAGTTTGTCATACGTAACCGTAAGGAATTTGGACAAACACTTGTATGTTGACACGAAAGTATACACAAATAAACAAATATTAAATAAAAATTTCACTTCAACGAGAAGTTTATACTGTCTAATAAATATATAAAAAATATATATATATAAAAAAATTAGAATAATATGAAAAAGTTGGCTGTCACATCACAATCGTCTTTGGTGTAGAGGATGCACACTGGACCGGTTATCCAGAGGCCCGAGGTTCGATTCCTGGTTGACGAGTTAATTTTTTCATATCAGTATTTAATTTAATTAATAAATTCAATGACAATGAAATGTGTCGGGTATACGCTATAGTCTTCTACAGTTTGTCATACGTAACCGTAAGGAATTTGGACAAACACTTGTATGTTGACACGAAAGTATACACAAATAAACAAATATTAAATAAAAATTTCACTTCAACGAGAAGTTTATACTGTCTAATAAATATATAAAAAATATATATATATAAAAAAATTAGAATAATATGAAAAAGTTGGCTGTCACATCACAATCGTCTTTGGTGTAGAGGATGCACACTGGACCGGTTATCCAGAGGCCCGAGGTTCGATTCCTGGTTGACGAGTTAATTTTTTCATATCAGTATTTAATTTAATTAATAAATTCAATGACAATGAAATGTGTCGGGTATACGCTATAGTCTTCTACAGTTTGTCATACGTAACCGTAAGGAATTTGGACAAACACTTGTATGTTGACACGAAAGTATACACAAATAAACAAATATTAAAACCTATTTTGACAAAATGGAAACCCGACTTCAAAAATCAAATATTCTTAAACAAAAAATGCACTAAAAAGTAAAAAAATAATTTCATATTTATGTGCCAATTTGAGTTCACCTAAGCAAAAATTTTTAAATATATATGTACAATTTTTGTTATTTTTGGAGGCGGTGTCCAAATTTTATGTGAATTTCTCTATGCTGACACCGACTCCAAAAATAACAATAATTGTACATTTATATTTAAAAATTTTTGCTTAGGTGAACTCAAATTGGCACAAGAAGATGGAATTATTTTCTTACTTTTTAGTGCATTTTTTGTTTTAGAATATTTGATTTTTGAAGTCCGGTTTCCATTTTGTCAAAATAGGTTTTATTACAATTAAATGTATACTCTATACATACTGTACTCTATATATACTGTTGTAAATTTCCTATCTCCTAGTGACTAATCTTGTGACTAATCTTGATTTCCTAGTGACTAATCTTGTCGATGGCAGCCTGTGTACAATTAGTCTGTATATAGAGGATATGCGGCAGTTTCATATCAGCAGATTTTTTTTGCTGCAGTGTATACCAACATTATCCTGGCGTGTTTATGATTTATTTACATTATGCCTGTTTAATATCAAATTTGTGTTCATATAATTAGTGAAACGAAAATTAAAAAACTCAAAAACAAACATACAAGGAAATATAATTGTATTATATAACACAAACGACCAAAGAAGGTATAGGTCTATAGGACTAGGTACGTACTAAATTAATATTGACATTATATTATATTATACGAGGGATTGAAATTTTATACATATAAGCTCATATATAGGGTGTTTCGGCACTGTTTCAGAGGCACATGCCTATCGTGCAATACATATGTCGCTAAGTTACACGTCGTACCAACCACCAACAAACTTGTTTATTCATTATTAAATATTCAGGCAAAAATTAAAATTGGTTGAAAGTACACCAATTGTCTTTTTATTTAATTTTTGTTAGAATAGATTTTCGATTGAATATACCAGGATATCTTGGTATATTCCAAGATTTTCTATAGTGAACAAAATAAAAAAAATAAAAAAAATAGGTAAAATAAATAGTTAAAAACCAAAAAAGTTGCTCCAAGCGTATGGCTCAAGTTATCTGAATACCGAGATATTTAAAGTTAAATATATTTATTTAGAAATAAAACATTCAATGTAACGATTCAATTGTTGGTCTTTTTGTTGAAGCCCCAGCATTCAGCACGACGAATTCATGCTGCTCTGGAAAGTCTTGAAATACCAGCCAATAAATCATTGATTTATATAATAGAATATTCATTTAACAGACATGTTAATTTCGACCAACCCCAAGTTACTAGTTTATACCCACGACTTTGCTCGCGTTTATTGTTGTACCTCCATTCGGCTCCCATCATCGTAGCGAGATAAAATACGAAAAAAGTGCTGCTCGAGCAAACAAACAAATAAAGAGACATTTACAATTTTATAATAGTAGAGATGTTTAAATGATCAGTGACAACATGAGAAAAGTGAGCAGGGGCATTGAAGTTTAAAACCACATCCCTTGACTTGACACTATTTCGGAAATGCACGGAACTATTTCCGGGATGTATTCTTTAGCATAACATAATGAAAAAAATATAGGGGTTGACTTGAGAACCTCCTTCGTTTTTTTCATCGGTTAAAAAATCATTCAGATTGCGTAAAGATATTGAGTGCTTTCAAATAGTGTTTACACACATATGTTTACAACATATATATGATATTTTTCTCTAGTGGAAGCGCTGGGAAGTCTAATTTTTTATTTTTTTGTGGCTAAAATTTGAAATTTTTGGTTTAAAATTTGTATGGGACCAACGTTGAAGTATACCCTATCCAACAAAAAAAGAATTATCAAAATCGCACTGCTCTGTAAAAAGTTATGCGTAATCATACATAAAAGAAATATACAGGTTGAATTGAGTACCTCCTTCTTTCGTCGGTAAAAAGTTCGTACAATCCTATGTCTCAAATTAATTTTTTTGTAGACATATTGCAATTAAACGATGAAGGAATATATACAGCTGCTTTCCAATTTCTTTACCTTCAACTTTCAATACATAGACACTAAACAAGGATACATAGCTCCATGTAAACAAATAATTGGCAAAAATAAGATGTCAGTAGTGTTCCTTCGGCACTAGTAGTATTTATAGTATTATAAAAATTATTTCCAGCCAAAGTATTTTTCCAATAAAATATTTTTTTAAATAAATGATAAGTAATTTCAATTTTTCAATAAGGATTTAGTTGAAGTTGAAGTGATAGTTAAAATTCGAAAAATAATTACATAAAAATAAAAAAAAAACATCAAATAATTAAATAGTAACCTGTAATGTTGGAATTGTAAAAATGAAAGAAATTATTGAATCAGATATTAAATTAAACCTTTATTTATTAATAATAATGCTGAAAATTAATATTTAATATAATGTCATAAAATTTAATTAATTTTGGAATATTTATACTAGCTTTTGGTACTTTAAAAAGTCCTGGTTTTTTAAACCCAATTGATCTCGTTGCTTATTGTCACAAGCACTACCACTTTTACAATTGTCTACTGCCCATACTTTTCCCATTTTAAATGTTTTTTAAACAGTTTTTTATTTAAAAAATTTTTTTTACCAAATTGTGTACTTGTGTACGTGTAAAATGATCACTTCTAAATAAAACTAGTTACTTGGCTTACTTCACTTCTATTTATTATACTATATTCACTTTGGTAAGGATGATCAAAAACTAGCGACCCTAGCGGCATAAAAAGTAAATATAACTGCTCCCATTTTGTTGCCATATTTTGTCAATTTTCCCGTATGCGTTATATCTCCTTTATATAGCCTCCATGTTTCAATACCTCAATTAATTTGAGACATATTTTTGTAAATTCTTTTGTTTGTAAATTCTTTTGTTTATTTTGTGCTGGATAACATAAAATATCTTTGAAATACCGCTATCATGCAGTTTCGAAACACTCTGTATAGTGTATATATATATACTATAGTCCAATCAAAAGTTTTAGGGGTATAAAGTACTATATGTATATCCCTTTAAATTTTCTAAAGCTTCTATAACATTACTAAGAAGATTGTTTACATTCTTATTGTTGAGAGTTAGTTGATGTCAATTAGGTTTGAAAATGATATATTATGTACATATCGGGGAAAGTTTTCGAAGATGATTAAACATGCATATATACAGCACAAGGAGTTTGTAAAACGTCGAGTGAGAGATATTGTTTGTTGATGAAAACGTTTGAGGAAAATATGAAAATTTAGAGCTCTTAAGCGATTTCAGACGATGTCTAGTAAGCCGCTAATCAAACAGTAATTAGATGAAAGCTACGAGGAATTTATTAATTGTATTGAGCTTTAACTTGTGGAATTCCATAATGATTAATAATAAAAACACAATTTTTATTTCCTAATTCCACTTGTAATTATTGAAGATATCTTCGTTTAGTTCTATGATCCACAGAGCCTTACATTTGCCACTATCCAAAGAAGACTTGAATTCTGAAATAAAAGTGATCGAACAAATAGCAGTCAATAATGGGTACAACAAACACCTTATTCAAAAAATGGTCAAAAATAAACAGAATAAAATAGCCAAAAAAGCTTTATACATCCCGGATGAACAAAAGACAGTGATGAAATACAACTCAATCACGTTTTATGGGAACATATCACAAAAAATTGGTAATATTTTAAAATCTCATAATATAACCCCTGCTTTTAAACCACCCATAAAATTACCCAACTTAATATTAAATAATAAAACCAAACTAGATCGGAAGAAACATTCGGGAGTGTATGAACTGTGCTGTGGAGATTGTGATGGTGTTTACGTGGGCCAGACAGGGCGTAATTTCGAAATAAGAGAACGCGAACATTTAAGATCATTTAGAAACAAAAAAGATGATTCAACATTCGCGACCCATCTTATGGAAACTGGCCACAATGCGGGAAGCGGGATAAAAATTCTACATTTAGTTGAAAAGGGCTTAAAAATGAATATTTGGGAATCTTTAGAAATTTTCTGATATCTATATATCTATATCTGTTTCATACAAAAGTTGTCGGAAATACAGTGATTAAAGTCACTATATGTACAATATTTTCTGAAAGTGTCATTCCCAAACTAAACTTTACGAATTTTCGAAGAAAATGTGGCTATAGAATAATGACTTCAATATTTCACAAAATTCCTGTACATATTATAAAATAGTATATATTATAATACACAAAATGTACATATAGGTACTACAATACACATATTTGAGAAATTTTAAAAAGTTGATTTAGATAGATCGTTATACGACATTGCTTAAATATTTTAAAATGACATGATCATGCACTTAAAATAAATATTGAAATTTTATTATTCTAAAAGCTTTTTTCTGCATTGAACTTAATACGTCTTTTTTGTTGTATGTTTTTATTTATTTATAAATATAGGTTTATAATAATAGGAATATATGAGTTATTAAATTAAAGGTATGTTTGTTTGACTTTATTAAACGCAGGCATATTTTGTTATTATACAGGAAAAATGAAATATGTCAGGATTGATACGTAAATATATTATACCCAGTATATGTATAATATACAACGTGTATTAAGTTTGATCACAACTTTGTGATGCTTAAAAATGTTGATCGTAGGCATGAATGTTTGATATATGTTTTCATAAAATTCAGCCATTTCCGTATGTCCGCCTGTCCGTCTGTGGACACGATAACTCAAGGACGAAAAGAGGTAACGAACTGAAATTTTTGTGTGAGTTCTAGACTCTAGAACTATCGATCCTAAAACTATCAGAAACCATCGAATAAACCATCAGAAAAGATATGAAAGATCAAAACAAATCGGACCATGTTTGGGAAAAATGGTCAAAACTGCCTATCTTTGAAACCGTAAGAGATATAACAAAAATTTAATAACAAAAAATCTTTTTTTTTTTTAAATAAACAAATTTTGTTTGAAAATATTTTCCATAAACTCAATAGTTTTCTCATAATTTGTGTTTAAAGTACCTCGGAAAGCAAAAAATATGCCAATCTTTAAAACCATAAGAGGTTTAAAAAAAATTGTGGGACAATTCAAAAATTGTTAACAGTTCAAACATCGATATACAACTCAGTATATACTAAATATTCAAAAAATTAACTCTGTTAGTTGTTACATTACTTGTTATTTTTTTGATTTTAAATTTTATTAAGTCATAAATTTTAGATTAAATCAACTTAACATATATTTGACCTATTAATACGAAATTATCTACTAAAGGCCACAAATGTAGCGGTCATTTTTCAAAATTTTATAGTTGAATTGAGTCTTACTCATTTGATTTGTCGGAAAATTTTTCGAATCGAGTTTTCAATCGCCAACACAAAACTTTTATGTTTTACTCATTTATATTTATAGTTATCGAAATTTCTATAGGTACAGGGGTCCTATTCTTGAAACCATGCGATAATTGTCGAGTGCGGAAATTATCGAGAAGTTTGTATCACGTGCGATGTGAGCGACGTATTCCTGATACAATTTGACTCGCATTCAAAACTGTGTACGTGATAATTCTCGTATGCGATACAATCAAAGAGAATTTTGAGAAATTTACGTTAGTAACTATATTACTGCCGTATACGACTATGAAATTTCGTTTGGGTATACCCACTCGAGATAAAACACTCGATAATTATCGCATGTGTAATTGAATACCATTCGAAAAAGAATCAGGAATCGCATTTTCACAATCGAAGACATTATCGTATGCGACATCTAGGGCCATTATTTCAAGAATTAGGCCCCAGATATCATAAAAATACAAGGCTCAGTCATGATGTTTGACGTATAATTTCTTCCAGTTTTTGTCGAATTTCATTATAAACAGTTTAAAAGAAAACAATTGTTATTACAACACTTTTTGTTGAACATAATGGTAACATAATAGTCTCTTTAACTCATATTTGCGAACGAAATTTTTAGTTTTTTTTCCCTTCAAATTATCTATAATACAACAATAAATTTTATCAAAAAGCCTTGGACCAGTTAAAGAATTTTATATTACGGTATATAAAACGAAATTAACTAAAAGTTATAAATAACTTAAATTAATTATTGTTTATTCAATTAAAAGTAGGTATAAACTATAAGGTACTATAATTGTTTATTCAAACAAAAATAATATAACCAATTAAAAGTTAGTTATTATAATAACACAACAATAATATTATTATACATCGAAAACAGTTTATATAGAATATAGAAGAGTAGTATGAGAAAATGTTGTTTATCAATAGATATACGAGTATTATGGTACGAAAATGAAACTTAATTTAGTTTAATATTTGTTTAATTTTCACACAATAGTCAAACTTTATGTATATATATTTACATATGTAGTTCATATTTTATATTCAAAGTATTCCAAAGCTTTTCTTTATGTTCTTTCATACCTGATGTACGATATAGTTGATTTAGAGTTTCAAAATTTATTAAGGACGTGTTGGGTCTGTACAGTCATGTTTATTAAAAAATAGTTTATCCTTCTATATTATATTGTTTTGTTAATTTGGTAACGTTGAATTCAATAACACTATGAATTTTATTAGTTTTATCAGTTTAGATGTATCTGCATTTTCTACGGGCCTTGCTAGATTTCCGTAAAAGTTGCTGTTTTTACAAGATTTTATTTAACTTGCAATGTATGTATGTTTGTTCGGGTCAAATCTTTCAAGCTGAATTAGAACTACTTCCTCTTATCCTACGGAGTTGAATTTTTACATGTTGGTTTAATTCCCATGACAATGCTTTTTTATGGTAAGCATGACAAGAATCGACAAGGGGAAAGGGGGTTGTAGAGGGAAAGGGAAACACAAAATTTGGTATATCTCTCTTAATATTGAAAAAATCGAAAAACACATTGAAATCGAAAATTGAAAAACACACAAGTTGTAGAAAATTAGTTTTACTATAAAAAGCTTGTTTTAAAAAATGTTTTTTTTAAATAGAAACTTATTTTACATCAGATGTACTATGAAACACGCAAGTTCATGTCTTATTGATTCGATTTTCGTTCATAGACATATAGTAAAAACTTTTACACGAAAATTTTTTTCGAAAACCGAATGGATATGACACAAACCAAAAAATTTAAACTATAAAATTTAAAAACCTGACATCGATTTTAGTGGCCAAGTGTAGTTAATTGTGAATTATGCATTTGGTACATTTTGAAAAATGTTTCGACAACTTTTATCGGACACATTTTTTTTAAACCGAATAATTAAGGCACAAATATTTTGAAAAAAGAACAGTAAAAGTCACGCAGAAAATGTTTTCAAATATATACATTATGAATTTATATCGGCTTTTAATACGGTTGGGTCATTTTTTCAGTTTTTTTGCTTTCAATTTTTATAGTTTCATGACTTTTAAGATTCATCCATAATATTATTTTCTAGTTTGGAGTACATTATCGATTGCATAATCTGTATAATATTTTCACTTAATTTTTTCTTTTTTTTGGAAAATTTATCATATTATTTAGTACTCTAAGACAGAATATTCACAAATATGAATGTAAACGTTAATATATTATAATCGTATTGTTATTAATAAGTTAGAATGCAATGAATATAAAAAATAATTTATGCACACATAGTTAATTTCAATTATCATCAACCCACCCAGCAGCAAACCCCTTAAAGCAATTTGAAGTTAATAATATAAAATTCACTTGATGAATAAAACAAGTGTATCATTGCTGCCAATTCATCAATTTAGCGCATTGCCACCATAAAAAACTAACCCTCATCCTTGGTCCACCCCATGTAGCATGTTCCACTTGCTCAGTTCTTCCACATAAAAACCACCCCACAAAAAAGTAAATGTACCTACTTATATCGATCGGGCAGCAGCGTTATGTGTATATAATATAGTATATATGACGAGTATGTTGTCAACATTCGTTCAATGTGATTTAGTAGTCAATTTGACAGGGGTGTAAGTAGCTGTGTGAGAACATACAACACATACCCAACACAACAACTACCCTTCAAATGTATACACACAATAATTGTAAAGTTTTATAATTGTATTATAATCCCAATGGAATATGTTTCATATATGAATGAGCCGTAGAATCATATCCTTACTCAACATATAGTTCTTTTAAAAATGCATACAATTTCTTTTGTAATGAATATCATAAATTTTTTATGAAATAAAATTTGAGACAAAAGTTGATTATTAAAAAAAAAGTACATATTTGTGTTTATTTTTTCCCAGACGGTGGAAACCACGGTCCAATTTTGCTCATTCACGAACTTTATTTTACTTTTAAGCTGTAGAACGCACATACACAAAATTTCCACTCGTTATTTTTTTTCATTTTTGAGTTATCCTATCTACAGATATACGTAGATAGGACGGACAAACAGACGGACATAAGGAAATGGATTAATACGGACATTTTATGTACACCTATAACAAAAATTTTGTCTGCGATCATTATTTTGAACCGTTACAAAGTCGGGGCTAAACTGAATCAACCCTTGTATGTATTGTATATGCCGAGTATAATAAAATATTAATAATGATATTCATATTATCAAGCGGAAGTTGAAATTTTATTAAAAAATACTCTTATTGCATGTGTAAGCGATATATATTTATCACTATTTACAGGTCTTTTCTGTTCACAAGAAATCATTTCACCCGCCAGTTATCCTGATTATACTAGGCACTTGAAAGGTTTTCTATATGTAAGCATATTTTGAGTAAACGTTGATTCTGACCTTGATTAAAGGAGACATGCTATAAAATTGTAGGTTCAGCATGATTATATTCAGCAAAAATAAAATTTGTTTCCTTTAGTATTATGATCAAACAATCATACACTAGATCATACATCTCACTCATTCACAGACCGAATGGTAACGTTTGTGCCGTTGCAACTACCACTGGAAGAAGTGTGTAAGATGGTGGAATTTCGAATTAATACATTGAATTAAAAGATTTAATTCAATGTATTATTAATTAGATGACGATTGATAAAATTTGTATGTATTAAAGTTTTATCAGTCGTATTTACTCGTATATATTTTGAGAATGCATATAAACCCTTTAACCTTTCAGTCACGTCAAAGAAGTATAACTTATAAGGCGCCTATATATGTACTATAGGCGTCAAAAAATGATGTTAGTTTTTAAAATTTTATAATTGATTTGTGCCTTGTTGATTCGGTTTACGAAAAAATGCTTCCGATAAAAGATGTTCATTATAAATATAGTAACAACTTTTATTTGAATTTTTTTTCGAAAACCGAATGAATAAGGCAAAAATTAATAATAAAATTTTAAAAACTAATATCAACTTTTGATGTATATTGTACACACTCATCATTGCATTTAGACAATTGCCCTGATTTTGTTAATCGAGTTTTATTTTATTATTATTAACTAGTTATCATTTGTGTGACATGGCTCATTTTTCCAGATGGAGCTTTGTATTTGGCTGACAGAATAACAGACGTTTTAATTTCTTTATTTTCATGAATTGCCTTGACAAAAAAAGTTTGTGATATAATATTGCGTCATATGTAGGTAATTCTGAACTATAATATTATATCGCAGTTATATCTACGTACGATACCTCTTTGGAGTTGAAGGTAGTTTCTCCCCTTATTTTTATTTTGTAACGAATATGTCGGAGAGATAACAAGTGCAAACTAAATGAACCAACTGTTTTGTAACCATGAGCTTTTTAGATTAATGTTGGGATACCTATCTAGTACTATATGTATAGTATGTATACGTACAGTATCTAACGTAAACATGTTTTTCACTACATGTAATTTATATTTTTTTGTGGACATATCATAAATTTATAAATTATTATTTTTGATATCTGTTATGATATATTATTTATAGATGATTCATAAGTTCATTAAAATGTTTGGTATTAAGACTATGAGATAAATTTTTGTAAATATTGTAGAACTCTAAATATAGTAGAACTCTAACTATAGTAATGACTCGGATTAATTGAGACTGATCCTCGGATCCGCATAATTGGATAAATTATGAAATATAGGTCTTTTCTTTAAAATAGAAGCTAAGTTTTCGTAAACTTGCCGACAATCTATCAATATAATAATAACGGACGAATAATGAAGACAATCTGTCATTATTATCGGTCAGTAGTTGCGTTTTCGGCCCTGAAGGAGGGTTTCCCATTGCTCACCGCTTAAAGAACCACTTGAATATACTATATATATTATGTGCCCTATAATAGGCCCATCACTAGTCCAAGTAGCCGAGCGGTCTAAGGCGTTTTGCCTGCGCAGTATACCTATTTGGGAACTGGGAGAGTTTGCAAGACTTAAGAGAGTTAAGTCAATTAACCGCACATTTTTTTTTCTTAATAATAAACATACTGCCGATGTCGGGGTTCAAACCCATGGTTAGGGGTTATGGGTTAATTGACTTAACTGTCGGCGTATGGACAATAACGAAGTAGCCGGCTATGCTTGAGAAGGTTTTCTACAGTTTCCTTCACGAACTCCAGATGAATATCGGCATCGTTCCTATCATAGTTGGCTGCAGCCGCATATCCTACCAATTCCTATTCTATACACAAAAATTCCTTCCACACCACTCACATCCTCACATCCTTAGACATCACAATGGACGTTATGGTCGAAGTGTAGCCCGTCTCTACAATCTATCTATCTATGGGCCCTAGAAGAATCCTTCATTTTTCAAAACTTTTTAGTTGATTTGTACTTTATTCATTCGGTTTTGGGGTAAATGTGTCGACTAAAATTTGTTAGTATATATATAGTGAACAACTTTTATTCAAACCATTTTTTTGAAAACTGATTAAATATGGCTGAAATCAAAAATAAATTTTTGAAAAATGAACGCTTCTTTTGTGGCTATGTCTACCAATACTTACATGACATGGAAAAATACCCTAATTTAAAGAAGTAGCGAAATCACCATAAAAAAAAAAAAGACATTAGGCTTTCACTTCATTCGTCGGGTATAGTTTGGAACAAGTTTGAGATTAACAAGTTAGTGAACGCCAATTATAGGCAGTATTTGCAAACACTGAATGCCAGTTTTTATAGTTTTTATATAGGACAATACGAAAATGAAATAAGATATCAAAAATATGCTTTAAACGAATTTATCGGTTTGTTTTTAAAGAACCTCGCAAAATATTCTTATGAGAAATAGCTTTAGACTAACTTATCCAAAACTGTGTTGCAGTTTCTAACATTCTAATAAAAAATTATCCTCGGTATTAATCTTGACTCTATATAATTGCAAAGATACAGAATTCTCAGAACTTTCAAAAATGTTTTAGGCCAGTCTTTCTCAAGTATTAATTTTAAGATTGAATATGCCAAATATATATATATATATATATATATATAATATATAATATATATAATATATATATATATATATATATATATATATATATATATATATATATATATAATATATATATATATATATATATATATATATATATATATATATATATATATATATATATAATACAATAATATAATAAAATCAACGGATCTAACCGAATTTTCTCAGAGGAAGGAGTTATGATAAATATGAAATTAACCTTGGCGAAAACTACAATATTCATTATTATTATTACCTACATTAAAATCGTAAATATTAACGTTACAGAAAAAATGACCAGACGATAAATTAAAGAAAAGTTAATTTACTACAACTTTACTAATGTAAAATTTTTCTCTTTTTACGAATATTAACAGAGATATTCCAAATTTTGTGTTGCTCTTCCCTTTAAAACCTTTTTCCCCTTTCACCGAATCTCCTCATTGTCGAACTTGACCTTTCAAATACCAAACGCATATTACATACCAAATTTCATTCCATTTGAATAAATTTTTGCTAAATCATTTCAGGTACAACCACGGAGACTAGACAAGGGGACCGAGCGGTAGAATTGACGAAATTTGTCAACATTATCGTAGAAATTATATTTACTTTTTGTACCACTAGCGTCGCTAGAGTTCCTTTTGCACCGAAGTGAATATAGTATATATAATAAATAGGAGTGAAATAAACAAGTTACCAGTTTAATTTTGCAGTGAATAAAAATACTAACTTAATAATTATTGCAATTTGTTTTTAAAAAAATTTAGACTTTTTTGTAAATTTAGAATTTGACTTTAGTAATACTAAATAATGTTTTTCAATACAAACTGGCGCCTAATACCCCCTCCACTATCTCCGATGCAAAAGAAACACTACTGACACCTTATTTTTGGCAGCCATTTGTTTACATGGAGTTCGGTCTCCTTGTGTAGTCTTCATGAGTGCAACCTTCAGAAATTCGCAAAAAAACACACATAAACCTGTAGTGTATATCCATGGCAATTCATTCTTTTATAAAAATTTGTACTAAACAATAGCCTACATAGGATGAAGTTTTCAATGTGGATATATCCTGAAATTTAAGGATAATTTTCTGTACTCCGGTAGAATATATTGCATTAAAAATATCACATACATATCTTTGACAATGGATCTAATGCAGAACTCGAACTTCATAGACCTTCTGGGTTTTTTAAATAGATATTTTGGTCGGACAGAGAACACCGAACATATAGATAGAGGCAACAATCAAAAAAAATTACAAAAGAAAATTTAGCAGACAACTCAAAGTTTTCTATATCGCCTGTGTATATTTCAAATTGTTTTTCTACCTTTTATAGACAAAAACAGTTGATGTATTTTGCCATATGATTTTCCCTCATCGAAGAGTGTTTTTTAGATAAAGGTAATTCAGTTTCCCATACATTTAACTACAAATTGAGTGTGCTTTTTATGAATGTGTATGTTTTTATATTATTGTTGTTTTTATCGTTCTGTTTTTTTATATATTTTTTTAGCATTTGCATCAAAACAATTACGAAAAACAGAAATCATTAGTACACAGTGGTAAAAAATTGTAATTGAACAAGACAATAGATAATCGTTTTAAAAGTATTTTAACTGTTAAAATTTTCAAATTTTACATCATTTTAAGGATGTTCCAGTATACTACCACTTTTCGACAGATATTGCTAATTTTTTGTTCACAGGCTAAAAATAACGTTTTCTAATAAATCACGAAGTTTCAAAATTTTTGACCATTTAGAACGCGAGATAATTAATAACAAAGTTATCATTCTCTCTCATTAGAAGCATGTGAAACTTCATGCCCGCCCAACTATTATCTGTTGTATTAGAAAAAATACTCGACAGAATTTAAAAAAAAACTAGGAGAGTAAAGCTAAATATTTGTTATATAAATTTAAAAAAAAATCGTTTGTTACCGTTTTGTTTTCGAAATATAACAGTTTAAAATTATTCCTTTTCTTCAACATAACATTATTTTGTATATGTGAAGAGAGGTTTTGTCTATGTGTTGTATATGTGTGTTTATGTATTGGTGCTATAATAAAATCAAACCGGTTTGTTGTATTGGTTGCATAACACAGTGCAGGAACGTTGTTAAGATAAAATACAATATTTACTTTTTGTGTTCACTAATATTTCATTAGTACACCAAAACTAAATTAGAATCAAAATAAACATAGCGCATGAACGTCATTAATTTAACTCAATTAATTAATGATAATTTTAGTTTTATTTGTTTTCTATATATATAGGTGATCGAAAACTTTTTAGTCTGTGATCTTACCTGTCTGTGGTTATCAAATCTATGATCATCACATCTATGGTCATCAACTATATTGAAACTTCAACAAACGATTATTCAAATTTTTTAGTAAATTGTTATTTTAGTGTTTATTCAATGCAGAAATGGTTTTAACCGAATATAGATTGAAATTACAAAATATCGTTTACATTTTACATTATTTTATATCGAGAATGTTGTATTGGATACTTCTTAATATACAAATAGTTCGGTTTTAGTTCTGCAATGTTAATAATTCATATATAACATAAAACAAAATATAGGTAATATATAAAAATTGTTAAATATACTTTAGATCCGCAAATATTCATTAATTTCAGTTTGGGTTAGATTTTAGAAAACATTTATACGATTACCCATTTTTTACAGCAAAGCATATCCATATCAAACTGTGACGTACTGTACTTTATTCTATTGGAATTCAATAACACATAATTTTTAAAAGTATTGCAAAACTTCATTGGATTTTCAAAACATATTATGTTTTTTATTTATTTAAGGATGGTCCAGCATACCACAACTTTTCGACAGATTTTGCTGATTTTTTTTTTCACAGGCTAAAAATAACTTTTTCTAATAAATCCCGAAGTTTCAGAATTTTTGACTATTTAGAATGCGAGATAATTAATATCAAAGTTATCATTCTCTCTCACTCTCTCTCATTAGAAGCATGTAAAACTTCATGCCCGACCAACTATTATCTGTTGTATTAGAAAAAATACTCGACAGAACTTAAAACAAAAAACTGGGAAAGTAAACCTAAATATTTATTATATAAATTTAAAAAAAAAAACGTGTGTTACCGTTTTGTTTTCGAAGTATAAAAATTTAAAATTATTATTATTTTTTCAAAATAACATTATTTTGTATATGTGATCAGTGTTTTTGTCTATGTGTTGTATATGTGTTGTATATGTGTGTTTATGTATTTGTGCTATAATAAAATCAAACCGGTTTTTTGTCCTAAATATATAACACAGTGCTGGAACGTCCTTAAGAATTTTTTTCCTACACATTTTTTATTTATGAAATAATTCGTAAGTAAACAATATTTCAACAAAAATATTGTATTATGTAACCCAAATATGATTTGCGTAAAATATTGTTAAATAAATATTTACATTAAATGTCTTATTTTTGAACCATAACAAAAAATTAATGCCACACAAAATATAAATGCTCTATGAATACATGTGCGTACGTCTGGACTTACTGTTTAATAAATACATATTGTTGAGAATATAAAGCTTTTATACCCTATATATGTATTACTGCCACAATCAAATAAGGATTCATTCAATCTTTGAATATAAGCAAACTGAATTTTCGAATAGACTTTTGTTTTGACTTACTAGGGGTGTATTCGTTTTGGGCGATTACACGCTTCGAGCGCACACGCTTATTAACGTAATTCATTGGCATTAGTGTTGGCTAAGGAATACTTACTCGACTCTTGAAAATGCCTCGTGCTTCGTAACCGAGGACCGAGGCGAGGCAAGGTTCAAAATTTTTGTCTTCGTTCCTAACCGAGGCGAGGCGAGGTATATTGTCCCAAAAACCTCGCCTCGGCCGAGGCAAAATTACAAAAAATCAATTTAAAAAAAATAAATAAATATAGTAAGATTTTATATATTTTTATAAAAAACATGAAGCAATAGATGGATTTTATAGGAAAACGAAATTTTATGCCATGATTACTTTTTGTAATAATAATCATACATTTGTTCATTGCCGGTTTGGAAATTTTATAGAGAAAAGTAAATGTATTATTTTAATTTTGTTGATCGACTGAATATTCTTATTTTAGAGAAAAAGGAACGTCTGGAACGAAGTTCTTTACGTTATTTTTTCAACTCTAAACGTGATTTAATATGTAGATTTCTATTGATTATATTAGTGTATTTTTGTCACGCCAAAAAGTGCAGCCCTCTTTTATTTAACTCTCTCACTCTCTCTCTAGTTTGTATGTTTTATTTTATTTTCGGAAAGCGAATTTCCGGAAAGGAAATAGAGCTATTGGTCTCGTACCAAAGTCAAAATTTTGCAAACATTTTTTCAAATGTCAAACGATCCTACCTAGTAGATGTCGAAAATCATCGTCTCCAAAATTTATATATATGTATATTTATAAGTTTTTTTAAACCATATTACGTAGGTACATTCATGCAAAATAATTCAAAATTTGCCAGTCTAATATTTAGTACTGGATAGTTTTGGATTTGACAAACGTGGAAATATGGAATAATTTTTATATTTTATAACCTAAGAACTTTTTAAGCTGTTTAGTTTATCTAGTATGTATTTGAATTCATTTTTAGTGTCCTGCAGTTTCCTTCACGAACTCAAGATGAATATCGGCATACTTCCTATCATAATCGGGTGCAGCCGCATATCCTATCAATTCCTAGTCTATACACAAAAATTCCTTCAACTCCACTCACATCCTCACTTCCTTAGACATCACAATGGACCTTATGGTCGAAGTGTAGCCAGTTCAGGGCAGCCTCTACAATCTATATATCTATCTTATCTATATATGTATTTGAATTCATTTGTAGTGTTCTGATGAAGTCAATTATTATGATGACGAAACGTTGACAATAAAAAATAAAAAAATGTCCTTATTTCCTGCGTGATTCCGATTATTATGATTTTCATAAATAGTATTTAGTAACTCGGATATGATTTGCCTAAATTATTGTTAAATAAATATTTACATTAAATATAATACCATTGAACAATACCAAAAAATTAATGCCACAAAATAATAACTGTTTTATTATCTGGATACATGTGCGTACCACTGTTTAATAGATATATATTGTTTAGGATAAAGCGTCATTTTCCGTATAACAATATGAATATTAACTAGACAATATTCGAAAATTTTTGGGGTGAAGTAGATATATATATATATATATATATATATATATATATATATATATATGTACTATTTGTTTTTTTGGGGGTTTACTTCATTTGTCTGATATAATAGGGGTAGTATATGTATATATATATATATATATATATATATATATATATATATTTGCTAAATAAATATTGAAGATTACTACTCCCATAATGCTATCTACTGACTACTCTACTCCTTCGTAAGTGCATTTATTTTGAAATTATCGTGCCATAGAGATATTTAGAAGAGATCTGGTAGTTTGATATTTCGATACTTCCAACGTTATTATTCTGCCTCTTCATACTGTATGAGGAAGAAGAAACAATTCTTTCGAAAGCGCATAGAACTATTTCTTATGTAAAGTTTATAAAATACAGATATATTTCAAACACAATCGAAAATTTAAGATAGTTAAAGGTTTTACAGAAACAGCAAAAGAGACTATTAAAAATAGACGATGATGGAATTTGACAATTAGTGGATGTAGATTCTTTACGAAAATGTGGTTTTTTCGGCACAACTGTTCTTCTTCCTATTATACCGATACTTTCCACCCGATATCAGTTCAGTTATTTTCAAGATATAAAATGTTATAAATCAATTAAAATATATTAATTATTATACAAACAATTTTATTTTGTAGTATTTATGACAGGTCGCTCGTCACGCTGTTTATATGATTTTATGCCCCCTTTAATGTGAACCTGACAGTGCTGGGCTCTAGGGAATAGCAAAGCTGACGAGCTTCACAGAAATGGCACAGAGCTATCGGACACATCTAGGTGTACCCTTTGCAAACTGCAAGCTACTCCTAAATGAAATCATTCTAAGAAAGTCCATTATTAAGTCGGGAGAAGAACTTACTGGTACTACAAGATACTAATGGCCAGAGTACAATCGACGGCGTTTCGAAGGTATTATCTTCCTTCAGAGGCCCTCCATAAGCAATACAGTAGTAGCCTTTGCAGGGCACTGGCTGGAGGGCAAAGTGGGCGTACCAGTGTACTAAGACTATTGCAGGAGCTGTCACAATGAGGAGGCAGAATAAGCGATGATCTGCTTTCTCTGTGACTCTCCAGCTTCATGCTACGAGAAGACTGACACACTGGGGTCAGTCATTCGACGACCTCTGCGAAGTAAAATAGGTCAACGTCAAATCTCTATTGTTGGTCGTGAACAGCTCCAAATGGTTTAAGGAATACTGGCTGTGAGACGTTTTCCTTTTCAGGTAGCACAATGGGCCTTGTGGCCTAAGTGTGCCCCATCCGGACAGCCATTAAAACCTAACCTAACCTAACCATGCCCGTTTAAATACGATTTTAGACTATATAGGGTAAACTGTATATATAATCAACAAATTAGGACAATTTTCGTATTTTTCTTGTTCAATTTACCTTACAGTGAATTTTATCAAAATCGGGAACAAAAATCATATTTTCTTGATATACGTAAAAATATTACTTATACAAAAAACTGAAAAATTCAATTGATTTGACTATTTTCAAGGATAGTTTTTGAGATATAGTCTTTTCTTTCACGATTGTATTTAGACCATATGGCTCTTGTGATTCTTTACCTAATAATTCAATGGATTAAAATTATGATATATGGTGTAATGAATAAATATACAATCTAAAGTGTATCCTTTATGAATATCATACAGTTAATTTATGGGGATGATTTTAAATATAACATTGAAATGAAACCCTACATACATAGATAGGTACTACATGAAGGTTTTATCTTGTAGATTCAAACGTACTACAATCAATAATCTGTATACTTTAGTACCATCCACCAGTATACACTACAATATACTAAATAATCACACAAGTATTATTATTTTATAAAAAAAAAAAACCTGCCCACATGTTGACATTACACCATTTGCACAAATACACACATAATGGATATCCATATATTTGTTTAAACAACAAACATGATGATGATACCACACCAATGATAAGGGTAATTTAAACAGTTTAAGATTTACAATATTGATTAAATATATAAACTGTATTGAAAATAATTGTTTATTTATTTACTTTTCAATTAATTGAAATGAAATTATTTTGTTCATTTTGAGAGACCATCACACAAATAACTTTTAGCTTCGAGATTCCCACAAGTTCTTAACAGAAAGCAATCAAAATAAATCAATAAACGCACTCAAAATAAATTTTTTTTCTGAACAAATCCCCAATGGTGTACCAGGATATTTTTTACAAAAATCATTTGTTTGAAATTTTGATTCGCCAATTATACAGTATTATCCAGATTAATTGGGACAGGACCAAGTATTGGATAATTAAACAAACTATCGATTTTCTCGACTAAAAAGCCTGTATTGCTTTTTCGGAAATATGTGGCACTGAAAGTGGGTTTCCCAATTGTGCAGACCGTCACCAAATTAGCAACAAGTAACATCTCCTCGGAGAATAATTACAATTAGCTTATTCATACTGATGATGGCTATTTTGTAGTCGAAATACAAAATAATAAATATGTATTTTATAAAATATTTATAAAATGCAAAAATTTTTTGATCTAGAAAATTGGGGCAAAAATTGAAATATAATTCGAAAAATCCTAGAGTGCTCTTTGATATTATTTATATCCCAATACTATGTCTTACGTAACCTTATTGGAAATTGACATTATTGTATTATATTGTGACGCCTATAAGTATACACAAATAATAATGTGGAAAGATAAGTGATAATTGGCAATCCGGATAGTTGGGGTTCGGATAATTGAAGTTCTACTGTATATACATAATAATACTTGTAAAAAGTGATTTTGAAGTTATTAATTATGGATGTACAAGTATTAGGATGTACTGAAGCTTTAAAAAGAATAAGCCTTGGTTTTTTGTTTACATATAGTTGAAATGCATAAAAATCAATTATAAAAGTTTCAGGGAAGGGGGTTACGGGGGTCTTGAATTAATTGTTTAATGTTAAAGTTCGAGTTTTGATGCATTGCTCTTATGGAGAAACCAATATTTTTTTACGCATATTTTTACATATTTTGATAATTTTCACTTGGAATAAAACAAGACGATTAAAAAAAAACTACGCAATAGAAAATAGAATTATTAATAAAGAGATTGATCCAATAAAATTCCGGTATGATGGGCAAAACAAAAAAAGATATTTAAGACAACAACTGAGATTTCGGGTAAATTTTATTTATGTCGGCGGTAACTTAATTACCTAAAATCAGTTTTTTTTCTTAAATATGTTTTCTGTTAGGCCCGGTGTGACAGGCCTAAATCAAATTTTAATTTTAACTTTCAACAAAAATTAATAAACATTATTGTGGACTTTTATGAATGTACTATATCAGATTTTGAAGAATTTTATAAATGGACTATACTATATTTTATATATCAGAGCTCGTACATCCTTAACAACAAAATATAATTCTAATAATAATATTTTTGTCCCAGAAATTGTTTATGAGAACTTCATTCACTTTCAATTCAAAAATGACCCAGATTTTTACTACTAAGCCAACTAATTGAAAGGTGATCCAAAAGTTTTACGAAAGAAATTTTATGCTCTACAACTTTTAAACGATGCATTTTTTTTTTCGTAATTTTCATACATTTGGAGTTATTTAAGAAAAACTCAGAATTTTATGATTTTCGGATATGTGTTTTGAATAATTTCCGTTTTGTTTGGACTTAGAGTAGAATTTCTTTTTTTATCTTACTTTGCTAAGGCTTCATAAACCTAGATTCTTCAGGTATATATTTTACACGATGTTTTTTGATTCGGCCTGAATTTTATCTGTGTAGTTCTTTTCACCTAAAATTTATAAATAATAAAAACATTTTGCACTCTTTTTAATATTTTGTTCTAATTTTTAATAAAGTTGAATACTAAACTATATAATTCAATCATCAATTGTGTAATTTTAATTGAAGTTATCGATAAAAAATTATTTCAGCGAAACCAAATTTTTATTTATAATTTTTATTAATCTAAATTATAACAGAATTTAATTTATACAAAGTTTGAAGTGTACATTAATTTATCAACGTTTTTTAACGTTTGTATGCCTAAGTAGTCAATATGAAGATCTTTTGATTGAATTCTTCTAAACAAACATGCACAAAACTTCTCCCAAAACCAAGAACTCAAAGTTTCAATCTATTTTTTTCAATGTTTCAATGAAATCAATGGATTTTTTCGTAACGAAGTTGTATGAATTTAACAACCCTTCTATATATAAAAGCGTTTCTGACGCAAAGGTATAAAATGAGTGTTTTGGAATCGCTCATAATGTTTTTAAGCGTAAAATAAATAAATTTTAGTATTGTTTAAAAATATTTAAAACAATTTGTTATTTTATTTTATTGTTAAAAAAAATTTTGCTACAGGGTTCATTAATCTTCTAAATACTCCATTTCCGTATATTTGCCTGCCGAGACTGCGTAACTGAAAGATCTAAACCGGTCAACGCATCAATGTAGAAGGAGAAAAATTTAAATATTACTTCAAAAAGCTGTGATTGTCCAGTGATATTTTTCAACCGGTTTACATCTGGTATTCATCTAACATAAATGAAAACACATCAAACATATGTGTTGAACATGTTCCACATTTTTATGTGATGTATATACTATATATATATATATATATATATATATATATATAAAATGAAAAATATTGTTAATACCATCTGTCTCGAAAAATAAATGCAATCCTATTGTTTCCAATACAATAAAAAAATATTTTTGTTAAAATTAGTTTAGAAAATATATATTGAATTTTCTTTTTATTTATAGCATATTTATTGTGAAATATTTATGTATATAATAGAGTATTTTTTCCTTGTTGCTTTATTTAATGTATATACACACGTGATTCACATCTATAGCTGAGTCGGTTTTGCGCGGGTGTTTTTTTAAAATAAAGACTACATGAAAATGTACAATTGTTCAAAGAATATAATAATTTTCAATGAATTAAATGTAAAAATTAAAACTAAGTCCCAAAAATTAACTCTATAGAACTACTTCTTTTTCGGCACTACAGTCTAGAACAGGCCATGGTCGTCCCAGCCAGCCGTCGTTAAAGTTAAGTCCCAAAAATTTACTCTTCATAGAACCCCTTCTTCTTCGGCACTGCAGCCTAGTCAGCTGTCGTCGTTGCTGCCTGTTCGACGCAACTGATCTCCAACTTCTAATAATCAGCTAGCTGAAGTCTTTTTCAACATTGCCAAGGCGTCCAGTGGGTGGCCGAGCTCTTTACCTAACTCCCGAAGGCTTACTAAATGTCAGTTGGGTTGGGGTAAGTTTTTGTTGGGTTGGGGTCTTCTATCTTTGTAAATGTTCAAGTCATCTCATACAATAGACTTTAATGATTTTAATCATGTTTGGTTCTTTAACTTTGTACTAGAGCTCATGGTTGTAAAGCATTTGCCTGATATTATTTTCAGTAGGATTTTTAGCCCATGGAAACTTTTGTCATCATAATGCGACTATTGATTTCTATATTTATGCCGTTGTTATCATTAATTCCAAGGCATTCCAAGATGCCTTTTGAAGTCTGTAACCCATTTATACCTGTAATCTTTTATTTTAAGGTATTCAAGATTAGCCTTACTTTTAGTTATTTCTAAATATTTATAACATTATTTATAACCTTTAAAGAACAAAAGGTAATTTTTGGGAACTGTCAACTATTGAAATGTCCTAAAAAAGTTGTTTCCCCATGTGAAATTTAGATGATATAAAAGTTCATGGATGTTAAGGAAAACATTTCGAGCCGAATTTTCTATATTGGTGCTCTTTTGGATATTTTTTCAATCGATTCTCTATAATTTATTGAGAAAAATTTCAAGGCCAAAAATTCTGTAGGACATTAATTTGATGTATCAGTCATGTATAAGTCTGTACGCCATTTAAGCGCCTTAAAAGCGTGTTTTTATGACTTAACTACAAAACATCGAGTGTATTACACACTTAAACCTTTCGAAAAAAATTATCTAAATGATTGTGAAATCCGCATTAAAATCTTTTGTGTAGTTTAAAAGACGTAAGCGAACAAATAGACAGACGCGGATAACGATTTTGTTTTATACTATATAAAAATAAAATTTCTGAGTTGAATGATGCCATCATGCTGACTATTGAAAGAAATTATGAGAATTCCATTAAAATACCTTGAAATACGGAACAAAGGAAGGATATAAAAAAATTCAAAAACTAGTTATATAAATTTGACATTTTAGTTAATAAAAATTATTATTATTTTCTGTGATATATGCGTTTTGTCCATACAATTAATGAATTATCATTTGTTTAATAAAAAAAAAAAAAAACAACAAAATTAGTCATAAATTCAGTGAATCGTCAACCATAAATTCTATTCATACCTCTTTATGTGAATCGAAACCCGCATATCATGTCGAGAAAAATAATAAAATTAATGATTTTATATCAATCACAAAAATATAATAAGGTGTATCTTTGCTTGTTAAAAATGTTTATCTTCGTAAAATATTCTTCTACGATGTAATTTATTTTTGTAAGAACGGTATATTTCAATAATAAATTACTATTTTACTGCAGTCTAAAATATAGTAATCTTGGCGAATTTTTGTTGTTATTATACTTAGTATAGGCAAATATACAAGGTATATTAAGTTTAGTCCCGACCTTGTAACGCTTGAAAATATGAATTTTTGGTATATGTTTTCATAAATTGGCCTAATTCGGCCATTTCCGCATGTCCGTCCATCTGTCTGTCTGTCCGTGAACACGATTACTCAAAAACGAAAAGAGAAACCGAGCTGAAATTTTGTATGTGTGTTCTATAGCAAAAAAGTGAGGTCAAGTTCGTTAATGAGTACAATCGGAACGTTTTTTCCCCCGCCAGAGAGGATAATTTATATCTTTTAAACCGTAAGAGACAGAAAACAAATTTGTTTACAAAAAATCGTCTTCTTTTTAAGATAAACAACTTCTGTTTGAAAATTTTTTCATAAACTCAATATTTTTCTCATAATTTTTGATTAAATGTCCCTCGGAAAGCGAATTCGAATACGCAGAATTGTTAACAATTCAATCATTGATATACAACTCAGTATATACTGGGTATTCAAACAATTAACTCAGTTAGTTGTTACATTACTTGTTTTTTCTTCTTTGTTTTTAAATTTGCTGTAATATCTGTAATATTATGAGAATAAAATTCCTAAATAGATTGGATGTAAAATTAACAATAAAACGATTCCCAATAAACTATACTGAATGCTCGATATATATCCTTATATTATTATTTAAGCAAACCATGTGAGCAAGCAGTGAGTAAGGCGCTCGGCATGCATGTAACTGGGAGGTTACGTTTTGACTCCCAGCGCCGGAAGTTTGTCAATTAAAACTAATGGGGCGGTTAATTGACTAAACTGTCGGCGTATGGACAAGGACGATGTAATCGGCCATGCTTGTGAAGGTTTTTTGCAATTTCCCTTCACGAACTCTAGATGAATATCGGCATAGGGCCTATGAAAGTAGACTGCAGCCGCACAACCTACCAAAATCCTAGTCTGCATACAAATTCCTTTTCCTCCACTCACATCATTAAAATGTATTGTTAAAATAATTAATAAAGGTTGAAAAAATAATGATGTGGGTGGTCTTTGTTATAGGCTACGGAGTCTTAGAAACGGTGGTAAAATCCCATTATTTATCTATTTATTATTTTAGCATACGATTTAATCTCAGAAAGATCTTTCAGCAAGGTGTCTAGAAGGTTTTTTACTACTGTTAAAGGTATACAGATTGATAGTAAAATAGTTTACCAAAATCAGAGAACCGAGTGAGTTTCTTTAAGCGCGAGGAAATCTTGAAAATATTCCCAAAATCCATACAATATATTAAGCTGGGTAATAAAAATGCTTTTAATTATTTTGTAAATATAGTTGAGATAAAATTTAGGGATGAGGTGGAAATGTAGCAAATATGATAAATACTCAATTTGAATCTACATTTTAACCCAAGAATACTAATTTGCTTGCTTCGTCCTTGAATGACTAGTTCTACTTTTGAACAACCCAATTATCTTTTTTTAGTTCTAAAAATTATTGTGCGTAATTTTTATACCTGGTATATAATATATACCAGGGTATATTAAGGTTAGTTCCGTTTTTGTAACGGTTGCAAATATTGATTGGAGAAAAAAATTTTGGTAAAAGTGTTCATAAAGGACTTAATTAGTCAATTTCCGCATATGTGCCTGT
This sequence comes from Nineta flava, assembly GCA_963920215.1. Taxonomy (NCBI): domain Eukaryota; kingdom Metazoa; phylum Arthropoda; class Insecta; order Neuroptera; family Chrysopidae; genus Nineta; species Nineta flava. Next base: position 30,425,015 of record OY986042.1, on the reverse strand, counting down.
CCATCCGTCAACACGATAACTGAAAAACGAAAAGAGGTAGCGAGCTGAAATTTTGTATGTGTGTTCTAAAGTAAGGTCAAGTTCAATGGGCAAAATCGAACCATGTGTGGGCAGAATAGGCAAAACTGCCTATCTTTGAAACCGTAAGAGATTAGAACAAAAATTTAAAGACAAAAATGTTTCTTTTTTAGAAATAAATAACTTTTGTAACAAACTTTTTTTCATAAATCCAGTATATACCATTTAAGCAATTAACACAGTTAGTTGTTATTTTCACTTGTTTATTTATATATTATAAAACGGGTAGAAATAAATTATACAGACTGTGTTGGAATGCTTTTCCAATAGAGAATCAATGTTAAATATTATTTATTACTAGCAGGCCGTCTGGTTACTGTGCGGAGTTACTCAGTACACATGTAATGAGTACACACTCACTCTTGAGTCAATGAGTCAGTACACACAGTCAATGACTCTTAAATGACAAACAAACTACCATACGCATATGAGATGACTACATGTGTACTGACAGACTCTACACAGTAACCAGACGGCCTGATTTGATTCTGTATTGGAAAAGCATTCAAACACAGTCTGTATAATGTGCAAAGAACCTAATGTTATTTATTCGAACTAATCTAATTAAATTGTCAATTAAGATTATTGGCAAATTTAATTAACATTTTATAATACTTTTTATGAAGAACTGGGTTACGTACAGAATTGAATTATACATTTATTTTCAAATGTTTTAGTAATCTCAAAAGAGTTAATAAAATAAATAAAATCAATGAGAATAACATTATTAAATTCAACCAAATTATATAATTAAAAATTTCTGATAAAAAAACTTGAATTTTTACTTTCAAAGAAAGAAATGACATTCGACGATTTTAGTTTAAGTGAGAATTTGCAATTAGTATGTGTTTTTGCAACTTTACTATGGGTATGTTCTAAAATTTGCTGCCAGCGCTGTGAGTGTTAACGCCATGAATCACGCTGCGAACAGCGTTTCAAAATTGCAAGCGCACTGCTACTGCTACTGCAGCCGTGAAAATTGGAACGCGGTTCACAGCACTTACAGCACGTTACCATGTTCATTGCTTTCACTGCTTCACCTTCTCATCGGCAGCAGTCACAGCACAAAATTCATGACGTCATTTTTTTTCACAGTACTGCTGCAGCGTGCTGTCATGAATTCGGGAACGCACGGTGAAGCACTGCCAGCGCTCGCAGCAAATTTTGGAACATACCCTATGTCAGAATACGGAATACAAATCAAATCAAATCTAATACGAATATTAATAATAGGGAATATGCATGAAAATTTTTTTTCACTTGAATTGAAGCATGTTTACTTGACAAATATCAAGGTAAAATTACTTTTTAAATAACTTTAAAAATAAGCGAGATATGAATGATTGAAATTCCCGATTAGACAAAGAGGGTGATAGCCCTCTTGATATGTTATGTGACGTCATATTACACTTTCACCATTTAAAATACACGTAAAACTCCGTTTTTAGTATTTTTGCAAGAAAGAGCCAGATAATAATCTTTAAAAGCTTATAGCTTCCTTGATATTTGTCGGATTTTAATTTCGTTTTTAAATATTATTACAGTATTAACAGTATTTTCATATTCTGAAAATAAATGTGAAAAAAAATTTTCATGCATATTCCCTATTGTATTTGGAACAATGAGATGTCCATTAATCAATATAAAAACAGTCGAATTAACTTATTTTGAGGCAAAAAAAAGAAATATGTTCACAGGACGGGAACAGTTGGAAATGGTAAAGTTGCGTATAAAATAAATGCGATAGCAGGGATGTTGCGGTATGGATTTGGGGGAGGTGAAAAGGGTTGAATTGGGTATTATTGCGATTTCCGGCGATAGTTGTTGTCCGAGAGAAAAATGTGCACAGAAAAGTTGTAGATCATAAAAAAGTCTACAACTTTTATATCATTGATTTTTTCACATAACCTTCAAATGTTCGAGAAAAATGCGAAAATACGTGTAACGGTTTTTCGTTTTTTATTTTTCATTTCCACAAAAATAATTTTATTTTGATGAAACTTGGTGAAAGTATACCTTTTTATGTCTTAAATATCCACAAAGTTCCCGATAAAAAAATTCAGAGTTTTCCGAGAAGTACTAAGGAATATTTTTGCTGTGCTAGCGTGCACCTAGCAGAGCATTTTAAAAGCTATATAACTTTAGAAATAAGGTCCAACAAATTTTAAAAATGTTCCAACAATGTCCAACAAACGACCAACAAATTTGTTGGATGGTTTCGGGAGGGGACTGCTAATAGTGCTTTGCTAAGTTCACGGGGGTGTGTTTAAACTAAAAGAATGATGAAAAAAATTAAGGACAACTGTAGGGATATTATTTACAACATTTTTACCCAGATAAAGAAATAATGTTAAAAAACATATACTCGTATATATATTTTTTTGTTTTGCTGATATTTGAATATTCTGTATGTATTTGAGGTCATGCTCTAATATTAAAGTACAATTGATTGATATTCTGCAGACGTATGCATTTGTATGTATGTAATGCCCATGTCATGGAGACACTTAAAAACATATGCGTGTGTGTAATTTAATTTAATCGTATTACATGAATGTCCGCCCAATGTATTGACCGATATTATATAGTTCTTTTTTAAGTGATATATACATACATATTATATGCATATAGAAGTAATGCGATGCGATATATGACCATTGACCCTTCAATAAATTTATGTTTGTTAACGTCAAATACCGATTTTTGTACAGTTTTGTATGATGAAAATATACTAACAGAAAAACCACCATCTTCCTATAGTTTTGGTATGTCCGTTAAAAATTTTTCAATATACCTTAATATATGTATAATTCTTCTGTACTGTACTGATTTGGATGAAATTTTGTGGGTATATTTTAAGGGGTTCCTGGATGGTTTGAAAACACAATTGGACCCGGTAGGTGGCACTGCTTTGGTGTGTCACCAAATTTGCTGCAAGAGAACATTACATTATTTTGAGCGGTACTTTTTATTGAGTCGGTGAAGTTTCTCTGCTGGTGGTGATACATGTATAAACAGGTAAGTTGTTCTGTGTACGGCCTTAAAGGTTCAAGCCTTAAAAAAATATTTTTTTATTAAGTATTAAAATTTTGTGGATTTGTGGGAGAAATGCCAAAGATCGTAAGCATCACTGATTTAAAATTAATTGTAAGTATAAAGTGTTAAGAGAGCGGTTTCTGTTATATAAGAAAAGTGTATTTGTTCCGGAACCAAATAAGCGGTATGGGAAAACATTGCCACAATTTTGGGCAATGGATGCCACGACGAGCCTTGCAAAAAAAATGTTTTTTTGTGAGCATTGCAATTAAAAAATAACACTAAGATTTAATTCGGCAATGAACATCAACACTCGCTGCATTGAATGTGACTCCATTATTATCATATCCCAAAACTTTAATCATTGTGTAATTTGTGGCTTGGAAACGACACATTACATAGAATGCAAAAAAAGGAAGGAAAGGGCTAACTGAAAATCAAAAGAATTTAAAGAAATGCTTCTCGCCTATACTTCCAACATACAAGACTTGGAAGAAATAGAAGAATTAAATAATTTAGACATAGAGACAATCGTAAACAGTGAGTTATCAAAAAATGATGAATCAACCGCAGATTCGTTAGAAGTAATTATGGAATCGCAAAATTAAAAAAATGAAAATGTTAAATTTTAAATATCGTATTTAATGTGAAGCTGCTATTCCGGGCATTTGTCTCTCATTATTGTTGAGTCTTGTTTTTTACTTTAATGTAACAAAACAGTTAATATAACTCGCTGCTAAACTAAACACAACATTTATTAATTCTAAGGCGGTACGAAGTTCGCCGGGTCAGCTAGTTATTTATATTTTATCAGAAAGATGAAGAATCCAAGTAATTTTCATGAAACTTTGATTTAGTATTTTGGATGGTAGCAAACTTTCTTCTTTCTTATTTCCAATGTCATATGGGCGAAACTATAAAAACAAATTCAATTCTACAATAAAAACTCATTTAAAATTTATTTGTTCTAAAATCGGTGTTGGATTTTCATATTGCATTGTCTAAACATAAATATATACTTAAAATGTAAATTATGCTAATAAAAGACAAAATATAAGTTCAATTACAATAAAATTTATATCAATAGCGCACTAACGTAAAAGGAATGCTAATTTTCATTTATTAGGGCGTAAATATACGCACTACGATGTTTTCCACGTACAGGATGTGCCATAATGAACCCACTGTTTTTCATAGCAATCTTACACGTCAGGAGATATTAGAAAGATGTACCGAATGTATGTATTGGAGATTTGAACTGTTGAACAGGTTTTTCAAATTGTTTGGCTAGCTTGATTACGGTAATCACTCTGGCATGCGTCCAATAAAATTTCTGGAAAAGGAAAAATTTGAAATTTATACAAGCCTGCAAAAAGAATGGAGTACATGATAGATGTGATGAGAAGTATTATACATCAGGAACTCAAGAATTCTGGACATGGATGCTTAATTCGAATATTAAAACACACAGGCACTGCCCAATCAAAATAGGTAATGATTGGAAGCAGAGGGAAGAAACATAGAAACAAAAGAAGAAGAATTAAGAGCACTCAGTTCATGTAGGTACCAAGGTTCCGTTGCGAAGTGCGAGAACACAGGAAGGATTTTAATAGGTGATAATTCAGCAATCTCTAATTTTGGTATATTTTATAGAAGATTTCTCAATAAAAATGAAATAATCCATGCTTCTGTTGCGAAGTGAGAGAAGATTGGAGGGGTTTTAGTCGGTAATTCGCCATTTTTCAACTTTGGGATCACATATGGAAGATTTGTCAATAAAAATAAATTAAAATGCGTGTGACACAAGTGTTCCACACCAAGAACTTTATCTTAATTTATTAAGTTGGAAAAAATTACAACAGGTCACTTTATTATATTTTAGTTACATAACCCATTTGTGTCAAATATAATGGATGTACGAAAAAGTATTGAAAACAAAAGTTGTTTATATTTGTGAGATATTTTTTGATATCTTGAACAGAGAATTTTATATATATCGAATTGCTAAAACGATAGGTTTTAATAACACCAGCAACATATTCTTGACTGCCGAAAAATTGTAAATCGTTGTCATGCTTGACGATAATAAGAATATAATTCATATTTTATTTGGGAGAATTGCGCAGACAAAATATTCGCTACATAAAAATATGTTGGGCAAATTAAGATACTGAAAATTAAAATTCTAAAAATCTTGGCTTTACCGTTTCGAAATCGGAGATCATGAGACACCCTGTCAATACATACATACCTACACAAACATGTGAATATAACACTCTGTCTCATATATGCATTTAATTAAAATTTGAGTGGAAATTTTCCAAACCTTAAAGTTCATTTACATTTTGTATGTATATGCAATTATACACGGTTTTGATAAACATATAAATATCACAAACATATATTGAGATAACACGCACTACATAAATCGGAGAAAGATACCCTCTTTCGTATTTATATATTTAAAAAAAAAACTGTGTTTGAAACTTTAATTTATTTTAATTTAAACAGGGTGTGAAAATAACGTTGCAAATAACTTACACAAGAGTTTATTTTATACAGGCTGTCTTCGTCAAGACTAGGCATTGAGATACGAAATTTGCAACATTGTATATATGACATACATTTATTTGTAAAGACAAAAGAAAGCAGGCATCAAATATATTATTTCTGATTCTTTGAGCCAGTAACACTATTTTGTATTTGTATGCCTTTTTCTCATATATGTATATGTTGTTGCATATTTCGTATCCCCATGGATAATCTTGACGCTTAGGTACAGCCTGTATAACCCACTCCAAACCTCAATACGGACACCTCCCGACACGAGAGGTTAAATAGTGAAGATGCAAGTGAGACGAAAAAAAATTTCCAAATTTGTCCATTTTTTTTCTCGGAAGCTTTGAGTCTGAAGTGAATGAACATTTGCACAATGCTTAGAAATAACGACCTTATGTTTCAATAATTTGTCGCTTCTATTTTCGCATCATCTTCAACTAGCTTCATAGGTCGCTAAGAAATACTACAATCTAGGCTTTGACTTTAATCTACCTTCAATTTTTCAATTCATTGGATCCATAATAGAAGCAAGCCGTATACGATAAAAATGGACGGTGTACACTTTACGGCGGACTGCCGGAATGTTTACAGATTCAACGTCTTTTGAATTGAGAAACGGCAGATTTTAAGAGGGAGAATTAATTCTTTTCTGCCAGGATTTATTACATAAGTTTATTGTATACTTATAATTTATATATAAAATAAACTAAAATAAGGTAACTTTTTTAATACAAATATATAGGTTCATTGGCCCCTTCTGTTGAAATATTAAAATGAGCTTTTTTTTGCAGTATTATATAGTTGTCAAAGTTGCAAATATTTATAAACAGCTTATAGGAGATTTATTTAAATACATCATCATCAACATCATCTTTGTGTTCTTAAGAGATTTTTTATGGTACTGCGAACATTACGAAAGTTATTTTGTTAAACATTTAACTTACATTATCGATAATGTTTTTTTTAAAAAAAAAAAAAGAACTTTGATTATAGTTGTAGCAAAGAGGGTTGATATAGTAAAATTTTATGTAAATTTTTATCTTTATGTATATATAAAAAAGGAATATGTTGTGTGTGTGTGTGTGTGTGTGTTTGTTTGTTTATCCGAATTGGTTAAAGAAAACTATAGAGAATAGCGAATTAATGATGAGAGAAACCCTAGGTAAACTTTCTTTAAGGCTCAAAAAAAACTATCAGAAGTTCAAAATTCTAAACCATTTCAAAATTATAGCAAGTTATAGTATCGCTAGATTTTTAAAATAGTTTATGGTTTTTATAGAAATACCTGCATACCTGCAAAATTTTGGAAATAAATTATTTGAACTGTCAAAATTTAGAAAAATACAAGTGAAGTGTATATACTGAATTTATGAAAAAAAAGTTTCAAACAAAAGTTTTTTTAAAAGGATCTCTAACGGTTTCAAAGATAGGCAGTTTTTCCCATTTTGCCCAAACATTGTCTGATTTCTTGACCTTACTTTTTAGCTCTAGAACACACTTACAAAATTTCAGCTCGCCTATCTCTTTTCGTTTTTGAGTTATCCTGTTGACGGAGGACGGACACATATGCAGAAATGGATTTAATAGGCCCTTTTATGAACACCTATACAAAATTTTTGTACACCTATACAAAATCGTCTTTAGGGTCGGACTGCGGACCGATGGGTGGACGAACGAATAGGCGGAGAACCATTTTATGAACACCTATACCAACATTTTTTTCGATGATAAATATTTCAAAGTCGCCACTAAACTTAATATACCCTGGTATAAATTATATACCGGATATAATAATTTTTTGACCTATTTTCCTATTCAGTCTCTATAAAAACTGAAGCCCGGCAACGCCGCCTTTTATACCCAGTATATTTGTAAATATACAAGGTATATTAAGTTTAGTCCCGACTTTGTAACGCTTGAAAATATTAATCCTTGTAAGAGTCCGAAAAAAAATTTGTTAACAAAAAATCTTCTTCTCTTTATAATAAACAACTTCTGTTTGAAACACTTTTTCATAAACTCAATAGTTTTCTCAAAATCTGTCCTCAAAGTTGAAAAAAATGATAAATACAATTGATAAGCGAATGAAGGCATGGTCTCCATGTACAAACGGGCACATGACAAACATAACATACATCAAATAGTATTGTTTTTATATTTATTTCAGTTTTTTAAACCATAAGGTCAAGGATTAAGTGATTTTCCTTTTCAAGGAAGTAGTTGGTCTCGTACAGATGTCAAAATTTTATTCAAAGGTCCATCGATCTGAGGCATCTTACTATTTGTCACTAGGTTTTAGCGCACAATTAGTAAGAAAACCCGCTGTTGTCGCGCAGTGGAATGTGTTGGTTGAGAGTGTCGTCGATGGGGTCAACTGATACCGGAACGCTCTGAAACGATCCCCTTTATTGGACGCGTAATGGCTGTGGTTGAATTTAAATAATGGAATTAAAAAAAAAGAAAAAAAAAAAAAAACAAACGACAGTGTGGGCCTCCTTGTCCGGGTGACACCTTGTAAATTTATCAAATATAGGCGCTCCCTCTATTGTTTTTACCGCGAACTATTAGTGTTAATCATTAGTAAACAAAATATTCCATAATACATGTGCTGTTTTAATAATAATAAACGAACTCATTTCTTCAGTAAGGGTGTTTCAACCCGGCGAATTTGGTTCGTAGTACCACAGAATCGGGGAAGCTGTAAATTAACATATATAAAACAACGCAAGTAATAACCCTTTTTTTTTTATATGTTTCATTTATTCTTAATAAGTTTCTAGGTTAAAAGTCATAAACCATGTGTTGTAAATATACAGACACAAACACAAATATGATTTTAAAATATGAAAAAAAATTAAATAACAATGGAATATGATTTTAAAGTATGAAAAAAAAAATTAAATAATAATGGAATATGATTTTAAAATATGAAAAAAAAAAAACTAAATAATAATGGAATATGATTTTAAAATATGAAAAAAAATTATATAATAATGGAAAACACAAATATGATTTTAAAATATAAAAAGAAATTAAATAATAATGGAATTCCAAAGACAATACAAATTATAAAATGGTCAAAAATTCCGCCGATGGAGGATGATTTCTTGGCAATCTGTTTAGTACTCATTAGCGCCACGCGCTGAATTCTCGACAGACCGCCAAGTGTGTTTGACGATTCACCAACTGAAACTTTGCCGTTCCGCGGCAGATATGAGTTGTGAACTATCGTCAAGTTCACCAGGACTCCTGCATCGACAGAATGATCAACAAATAATACTAAGCTAATTTAAAATGAATTGGGTGTACGCTTTAGGTACGTAGTTATTGTAGAAGTTTTTGTTTTTCTTTTAAAACCCCAATAATTTTGATATTAAATTGTTTTTAAAATGTAACGAGTGGGAACCTCAACTCGATTGGTTAACCCCAATGGAAAATACTTCTGAAGGTGATGAAAAAGAGGGAAAATCAGTTAAATGGAACTAGTTATACCTTATTTATTTCAATGGGCCGCTGATGGTACCCCCTCAGCAACAAATAAATTGGCCTTTCAAACACGCAATCCAGTCCAGTGTAACCCGGTGATTTTCCAGGTTGGTGACGAAATGTCCCGCCAGATATGGGTGCCTTTGGTGGTCGTGTATTATACGTTGGTAAGAATATTAACTCAACCTTTTCTTTATCCACTTCCAATCTCCATATGTGGAATATTTTCCACGAGGTGAATATAGTTCACGTAGTAACTTGATTGTCCGTTGTTGTTGAACTCGCTTTACCCTCTTTTATTAAAAATTCCATACAAATATTCAGAGGCTGTTGCTACCATAAGAGTTGGCCAAGTAATGAATTTTTGTCGAGCGTGGATTTAATACCAAAAAAACAAATGTGACGTATACATCTTGGATCATGTATGATCTCGTTCGCTAAATCTGGCGGGAATCTTCCTGTTCGCGTGCTTGATCGACCAAAAAATTTGCGCGGGAATATTGTTTATGAGTATACTTATGATTGTTGTTTATATTATTTTATTGGGTACGTTTTACCTTCACTCGAATTTTTTGTTATTTAAGTTTGTATATTATTCCATTAGGTTCGTTTTACCTTTCACTTTTGCTACACTAATTTTATAAATTTCTAATCGGGGTCAACATGCAATATTTATTTTATATCACTCACTTTTTTTATATTAAATTAAAATTAATTAATGCAAATGTGACGGAACGTCACAGATCCTATCAAAAATCATCAAAAAAATTTATATTGATATACATATATATATATATATATACATATAAATATATATATATATATATGTATATTTATTTATATATACATATATATATACATTATACATTTATATATATGTATATATATGTATATTTATATATATATATATATATATATATATATATATATATATATATATATATACATATATTTATATATATATATATATATATATATATATATATATATACATATATAAATATATATATATATATAAATATATATATATATATATATATATATATATATATATATATATATATATATATATATATTAGCGTTGAATAACTAACGTCGCTTAGCTTAACAACTCGCTAAGCTTAACAACGCTTAGCGTTGAGTTGCCTACGCTTCCCGTTAACTTTCTCTTCGCGTTAACTAGTGCTTCGTGTTGATTGACGCTACGCGTGAAATCACGCTTCGCGTTGAATCACTGACGCTTCGCGTTCATTAACTAACGCTTCGTGTTGACCTAACGCTTCCCATTGACCAACGCTTCACGTTGGGTGCCTAACGGTTCGCTTTAGCTTGCGTGATGCGACGGTTAACGCTTTGCGTTTACCAAGGCAATGGGTTGATTTACTAACGCTTTGCGTTGGCTGACTTATAGTTCGCTTTAGCTTACGTTTCGAGTTGGTTCACGCTTTTCGTTGGTTACCGATTCGAGTTAAATCACGCTTCGCGATATCACTGGCGCTTCGCTTTGCATAACTAATGCTTTTCATTGGCCAACGCTTCGCGTTGGCTGACTATCTGTTCGCTTTTGCTTACGTTTCGCGTTAGTAAACGCTAAGCGTTTACCACCACTTTGCGTTTAATTACTAACGCTTCTCGTTGACAAAACGCTTCCAATTGAAAACCTCTTCTCATAGACCAACGCTTCACATTGGCTGACTAACGGTTCGCTTTAGCTTGCGTTTCGCGTGGGTTTACGCCTTACGTTTACTAACGCTTCGCGTTGACCTTACACTTCCTATTGACTAACGCTTCTCATTGACCAACGCTTTGCGTTGGCTGCCATACGGCTCGCTTTAGCTTACAGTTCGCGTTGGTTTACGCTTTGCGTTGTTTAACGATTCGCGTGAAATCACGTTTCGCGAATCACCGACGCTTCGCTTTGAATAACTAACGCTTCTCATTAACCAACGCTTCGCGTTGGCTGACTTGCGGTTCGCTTTAGCTTTCGTTTCGCGTTGTTAAACGCTTTGTCTTTAACAAGCTCACGGTTCCCGTTGATTAACGCATTGCGTTGTTTAACGATTCGCGTGAAATGACGCTAATCACCGACACTTCGCTTTGAATAACTAACGCTTTGCATTAACCAACGCTTCGCGTTGGCTGACTTACGGTTTGTTTTAGCTTACATCTCGTGTTTGTAAACGCTTTGCGTTTACCAATGCTTTGCGTTGATTAGCTAGTGCTTTGCGTTGACATAACGCTTCCTATTGACTAGCGCTTCTCATTGACCAACGCTTCGCGTTGGCTGACTTACGCCTCGCTTAATCTTATGGGTCACATTGGTAAACGCCTTGCGTTAACCAACGCTATGCTAACGCTTCGCATTGGCTATTTACTAACGCTTCGCGTTGGCTAACTTATGGCTAGCTTAAGATTACGTTTTGCGTAGGTTCAAGCTTTTCGTTGATTAACGATTCCGAACACTGATGCTTAGCTTTGGATAACTAACGCTTCTCATTGGCCAACGCTTCGCGTTGGCTGACTTGCGGTTCACTTTAGCTTTCGTTTTGCGTCGGTAAACGCTTTGCGTTGATTACCATAGCCGCTTCGCGAATCACCGGCGCTTCGCTTTGACAACTAACGCTTCTCATTAACCAACGCTTCGCGTTGGCTGACTTACAGTTCACTTTAGCTTACGTTTCATGTTGGTTAGCTCTTTGCGTTTAACAACGCTTCGCGTTGACCTTACACTTCCTATTGACTAACGCTTCTAATTGACCAACGCTTCGCGTTGGCTAACTTAAGGCCCGCTTAAGATTACGCTTTGCGTTGTTTAATGATTCGCGTGAAATCACGCTTCGCGAATCATGGACGCTTCGGATTTGAATAACTAACGCTTCTCATTAACCAACGCTTCGCGTTGGCTGACTAACGGTTTATTTTAGCTTACGTTTCGCGTCGGCTAACTCTTCACGTTGTATAAATCACGCGTGCGTTCGCTTCGCGTTAACTATCGTTAAGATTTGACTAGCTTTTCACGCTTACTTTAATCATTATCGATTCGCGTGAAATCACGCTTCGCGTTGAATCAGCGACGATTCGTTGTCACGTAGTTCACGGCTTTGTGTTGACCTAACGCTTCCTATTCACAAGCGCTACTCATTGACCAACACTTCGCGTTGGCTAACTTACGGCTCACTTAATCTTACGGTTCGCGTTGGTTAACGCTTTGCGTTGATTAACGATTCGCGTGAAATCACGCTTCGCGGATCACCGATGCTTCGCTTTGAATAACTAACGCTTTGCATTGACCAACGCTTCGCGTTATCTGACAAACGGCTGGCTTAAGCTTACGGTTCGCGTTGGTAAACGCTTTGCGATGTTTAACGATTTGAATGAATTCACGCTTCGCGAATCACCAACGCTTCGCTTTGAATAACTTACGCTTCTCATTAACTGCTGACTTATGGTTCGCTTTAGCTTTCGTTTCGCGTCGGTAAACGCTTTGCGTTTACCAACGCTTTGCGTTTACCAACGCTTCACGTTGACCTAACGCTTCATATTGACTAACGCTTTCCATTGCGCCAACGCGTCGCGTTGGCTGATTTACGGGTTGCTTAATCTTACGGTTCGCCTTGGTTAATGCTTTGCGTTGTTTAATGATTCGCGTGAAATCACGCATCGCAAATCACGGCTTCGCTTTGAATAACTAATGCTTCTCATTAACCAACGCTTCGCGTTGGCAGATTTGCAGTTTGTTTTACGTTTGTCGTTTGTAAACGCTTTGCATTGATTAACTAACACTTTGTGTTGACCTAACGCTTCCTATTGACTAGCGCTTCTCATTGACCAACGCTTCGCGTTGGCTGATTTACGGCTCGCTTAATCTGACGGGTCACTTTGGTAATCGCCTTGCGTTAACCAACGCTATGCTAACGCTTCGCGTTGGCTAACTTTTGGCTAGCATAAGATTACGTTTTGCGTTGGTTCAAGCTTTTCGTTGATTAACGATTCCGAACACTGACGCTTCGCTTTGGATAACTAACTTCTCATTGGCCAACGCTTCGCGTTGGCTGACTTACGGTTCACTTTAGCTTACGTTTCGAGTTAAACTAACACTTCTTATAGACTAACGCTTTTCATTGACCAACGCTTCGCGTTGGCTGACTTACGGATCGCTTTAGCTTACGTTTTGCGGTTAGCGCTTTGCGTTTACCAACGCTTTACGTTTACCAACGCTTTCCGTTGATTTACTAAAGCTTCGCGTTGACTAACTTTTCGCGTCGCCTAACGGCTCGTTTTAAACAACGCTTTGCGTTAACAGCCGCTTCGCGTTGATTTACTCAATTATATAACTCAATATTTAAATATATAAAAATCGCAAGAACATTAATATAAATTTTTTTAAATGCAAGAACATTTTTACTGTCTCAAGAAAAATTATTAACACAAAACAAACATTTACAAATAATTCATATTTTATAAACATTGAATAGGCAGAAATATTCACAATTCAAACATTGATATACAACTCAGTATATACTGGGTATTCAAACAATTAACTCAGTTAGTTGTTACATTACTTGTTTAAACTGCCTTTAACAGCCGTAAGACTCTAAATTTTGTTTTGATGAAGGATTTTACGAAAAATTGATTTATTATCATATAATGGTGGGTTAAATGCAACAACATAAAAATAGGTTTAATGAAATTTTATGTCTTTAAGAAAAATCGGTTAAATGGTTCTCGAGATATCTTTGTCACCGCCAAGCGGTTTTCAAAATAAGTACTTTTGGAGAAAAATGTGACTTTTGTCTCCGAGATGGTAGGTAATGTTTACGGTTGTAAATCGTTCTCCGTGAAACTTGCAAATGTCACAATCACGTTTATCTACATAAAAATAATATTTCCTCATTATCTTGCACGCATATATAATGTACTAACGGTTTTTTGTAAACAGAACTAATTATCTAATTAGTAAAAATAAATTTTTAAACATACTATATGGTAAAATTTGATTGAATAAATATATAGTTAATTAGTTACAATTTCATTTAAGTTACATGTACTTATATTTTTATTGAAAACAAATTTATAATTAGCATTTCAAATTTAAATGTACTTATTTTACATGAAAATAAATTTCATGGATTTATGTAAATATCATTATTAAAAAAAATATTGTTCTTAAAAATAAATATAATAAAGAAATTTATTATTGATTTTTTAAGTATTCTGATATCGTGTATTGTTATAAACTATTAGCGACCTAAATTCTTTATACAATATATGTAGTGAAGAAATTAATAATAATTTCGTATATTTGAGAATAGAACGAAGTTTGTCTAATTAAATATTTAATCGCAACATTTTTAAAAGGTTTTATTTTGCTTCATTATCATTATCCTAAGAAGATAATGATAATACAATATTTGCTTTGAAATATTGCAAAAGACTTTTGTCCTACATCTACATAACCGTTTCGAAATTAGAAATTTTGGTGCAGGCGTCGTGAACAATTATGGGAACTTTTAGTCTGAAAAGAAAACATACGTTTAAGGTAAACGGTTTTATTGTACAATCGATATTGCAAATTTTTTTAAAATTGGATAACATTATACAAGCAAAACAAACAAAAAATGATACCAACCTTTTGCGTGGTAGGATCTTTTCTTTGAAGCCAGTCACTATATAGTATTGTGTATTATATTTTTCAAACTCATGTACACTCCTGTTCAATAAAATTGAACCAACCTGAAATTTTAATATTCTTACATTTCATAAAACTCTTCACATTTGTAACTCTCTGTATATTATTTATTTATAAACAAAGATAAGTTATATACTTTTTAAATGTGAAAAATGAAATGGAAGTTTCATATTTTTTTATTTATGTAAACAAGTCAGTGATAGAGTAAGAATATGTAATGTAAATACATGTTAAGGCTTATATCTTCCTTTTACGTATAAAAATTAAATAAAATGTTGTATCTGTCAAAAACATTTACTACAAGAATAATAAAAATTGTGAGACACTGGTTCGGTTCAGGTCGGTTCAACTTTATTGAACGGGAGTGTATAACCATCCATAGAAATCAAAACTCTTGGCAACATGATTTTTTTAAAACGTTCCGTGACAGTTTATACAAATAATTTTGCGTAAAAAAAAGTTCATAAGAAAATTAAGCTATGGGTGGATAGCTACGAAACAATTTCGCAGAAAAATTAAATATGTATTAATAGTAGTAATAGCAGTAGAACGGAGGTTGAAACTTGGCAAGTAGACCTTTCAAGGCATTTTTATCGATCCCAAAGGACAAGGTATTTGTATGTAGACTAGGAATTTGGAGCGTTGTGCAACTGCAGTTCACTTTGGTAGCAACTATGCCGATATTCATCTGGATTTCATGAAAGGAAACTGCATTTCATGAAACAAAACCTTCGCAAGCATTGCCAATTAACCGACCCATTTTTATTTGTTACTTTTTGTAATTGACAAAACTGCCACCGTTGGAAATCGATCTGGCAACCTGTTAGTTTCAAGCAGAACGCCTTTGACAACACCACTTGGCCACTTGGACTGGTAAAAGTTGCATATAATACTTTCGATATTCGAGTGGCTAACTTCGTTAGTGTACAAAATCGATCAAGTGTAAAAAAAAGGTTAGAGAGAAAAATGTAAACAGAAAATTTCAATTTCCAAATTAAAATTTCCTAATCTTTTTTTTGTTGCTCTTCTAACTTTAAGATACGGATCCTTAATGCAATACCATCTCACGTATGCAATACCATTGCATACAAACAAACGAGAGAAATCATGTATGCAAGCGATGATGCATCTTAATATTCAATAACGTAATAAAAATAATTTTTTATTTATTTTTAAATAATAAAACAAGAAAAAACAATTTTTATTTGTTTATTAAAGAAAAAAAAATCTGTCGATTTTATTTTAACAGAAACAATCGTTGTGCGGGTGTTGTAAAAGTTACTTTTTGTATTGATTGTTTTTAAGTTTTACAGAAAAAACACTATCAATAGTGTGTTGTTAATTTTATATAAAAAAATAGTTTTCAACAGGATGCTTTTAATTCCATATAAAAATACTTTGTAGTATTGTTGAGTGAAATTCTGTTTCCTTTCATTATTATTATAATAGTTGGTGTATATATGGACTCTTGTTACCACAAATATATTATTTAAATTACAAATAAATAATTAATTACTCTTGTAACGGATAAAAAAAATTAAATAAGCGTTACATCCACTGGTGTTTATATTTAATTGTATTATTTTATCTACTATTATTATTATTTTGATTACAAAAAAAAAAAAAATCACGACGTGGTATCTATGGTTTATGTAACATTCTGTAGTTACATACGATTTTTGGGAGGTCCAATTGTTCATTGCTCTGATGTAATATGGTATGACTAAGTGGTATTTGTTAGATATACTTAGTTTTGCAGTTTCCTGATTCATTGGAGCAAAAATTGAATTTTTATAATAATGAGATTGCCATTGATTGTTATTGATTGGCCAATTAGTCGAGCGGTCTAATGCGCTCTGTCTACTTGGGACTGGGAGATTATGGGTTCGAATCCCGACATCGGCAGTTTGTCATTATTAAAAAAAAGGGGGATGGTTAAATGACTAAACTGTCGGCGTATGGACAAGAACGAAGTCACCGGCTATGCTTGTGAAGGTTTTCTGCAGTTTCCTTCACGATTCCGACTTTGGAATTAGAATCGAAAAAAACTTTTGATCGAGCACTCACTTCATAAATTTTAGAATCAAATTACTTCTTGCCTTCATGAATATTATTGGATATTTTTATTATCACAGCTCAATTTTTTCCGATTTTAATAAAATTTCCTTTGAAACCCATTATTATTGGGTTGGCGTGTACATTTTTGAAATTAAAAAATAATATAGCTATTGTCGATTTTAACATACTCTAAAATTAATAGAAATATGCTCGTTCTAACAAAATTGAACTGCTTGGCTAAAATCTAGATGATTTTTAAACAAAATTTCGTCAAAATCAAATATGCCCGGCTTAGATTAAAATCCATTTTTCGGATTTTGATGACGAAACCAGCTTCTAAAAATCAATGTTTGTAATATGACAGTCAAATGTTATCCAACTTTAAGTATTTTTTGAAACCCACTATTTTTGAAGTGTAGTTTACATTTTTGCAGTATAATTATATAGCCTTTATCAATTTTGACATATACGACCATGTTCAGGCCATCTCAAAAATGAATAGATATATCCTGGTTCTTCTATCAAACTTGAAATCCTTGACTAAAAATTTTGTAGACTTGAAAAAAATATCATCAAAATCGAATAAAATGCGCCTGGCATAGACCAAAAACCATTCTTTTGATCTCGGGGTATATTATGACGTCTTGTTTCTGGCGGCTACACTACGAATACTCTTGAAAAAAAAATAACCTGAATCTTATACGACGCATAAGTTTCCATAGTCCGGTCATTTTAGACATTTGAAATAAAGAAAATTCCGACAGAGCTAAATCTTCGTAGAGACCTTAGGTTTACCACAAGGAATAAAGTGTCAAAAGTCCCCATCAGTCCCATGTGAGCTTAGGGACTTATTCGGGGCCCAAGGTCAAAATTTTAGGTTTTTTGGATTTTTCTCGAAAACGGTAAGTTTTATCGAAAAAGTACCTCGGAGCAAAGTTGTAGATCTTAAAATTCTCTATAAAAATGGTTCCCATGATTTTTTCTCTAAGACCCACTATTTCCCAGATATTGCGCTTGTAAGAATCATGTTCTACATAGTATGCACACATATGCCACGTATATACATATTTAGGTACTCAAGCAAGCAAAAATGCCTACTCGTGCCTCTTCTATGTATACATTATACTATTCTAAGAAAATTTACTCTAAAACGACCGCCGGTCCCTTACCGAATCCCCTCTACTTGAATAACATCTGGCCTTGAAAAACATCTGCCTATTCTTTTGTCCATGTGGTGTCGTTCACGTATACCTGCTTCTTTTAGTGTTGAACGAGCAGTTCGAGTGACTATACGTAGTTATTACAAGCGTCTACTATTGAAATTAGTGCTGATTAATATTTAACAAAAAATGTCACAATTTTGCTTTATTTGTAATAAACTTTTGACTGAAGATGAAACTGTTGTGGTCAGTCGTGGAATGCCAACTTTAATCGATGCAAGCGTCGCGAGAAGTGATGAGTTTGCTGATTATTTAAGAAGCCAAAAATCCGTTACAATTCACGTGGATTGCAGAAAATCATACACCCGGAAAACTTCAATCTCTGCATCAAAAAGACAACGTGAGGAAGAACAGGCCAGTACTTCAAAAGTAAGTCCACCTCATACTAGAGCGCGAATAAGTGAATCCAGCTTTTGTTTTAAAAACCACTGCTTATTTTGTGGCGATGAAGCGGATGAAGAAGCAGAAAAGAAGAAAGTGAAGATTTATCGCCGAAAAATTCATAAAGTTTCTACACTTACATTCAAAGATTCCATTTTAAAATTAGCTAAAGATCGTTCTGATGATGTGTCAAAAGCTGTCTTTGCGCGTATTAATTTTCAGTATGATTTAGTTGCTGCTGACGCTAAATACCATGACAGTTGTTACAAATCCTTCCTGAGACCTAATACTGGCGGTAAAATTGGCCGTCCTCAAAGTGAGGCTATAAACTCTGCAATGGAGGAAATTTTCAATTTCATCGAAAGTAGCGATGACTGCCAGTTTTCGTTAGATGAACTGAAGAATGTTTGCCAAAATGTAGCTTTAGAAAACGGGATTATAAAAATACGATTGAAATTAAAGTATGGTAGTAGAATTATTATTACAGAGAAGCCTGGAAAATTAACATTTATTTGTTTTGTAGACAATTACCAAGACATTTTAAGTCAAGCCTGGTCTGATAACAAAAACTTGAATGAAAAGGAAAAAAGGTGGAAAACTTTAAAAGCTGCGGCAGAAATTATTCGAGAAGATATTCAATCTTGTGTGTTTGATAATACTATGTACCCGCCACCGGGTAGAATGTTTGAAGATATAAATAACGATATTCCCGAATCATTATCTTTTTTTTTGGGACAAATCATTCTTAAAAATAAGCGTCATAATTTGGATCATTTAAAGTTAGTTTGCACAAATATTAGTCATAGCATAATGACTGCTGTTCGGCCTAGATCCTTCAAGTCTAAATTACAGCTGGGTCTTTCAGTTTTTTTCCATCGGCGGTTTGGTTCAAAACGGCTTATACAAATTTTCTCATCGTTTGGTTTATGCGCATCTTACAGTGAAACAATGAAGTATGAAGCAGCAGCAGTTTTCAGTCGCCGTAAAAGAACAAGAAGAAATTGAAGAAAACATGATTGTTGAAGTTGAATATGAAGAGTATGAGTCAGATTAAAGTAATAAAAAAAAGTTAGAACGACAGTTAAACTCAGTAACCCATATCAATAATCTTCATACTATTAAATAATTATTGTTCCTGAAAATAACGTCATAAAGGTTCGTGGAATAGGCCTACCGGGGATACCACGTTAAAAAAAACGCGCCGAGTACACTACCTCACAGGTGGTGTGGAAATGTGTGCATATTATGTAGAACTTGATTCTTACAAGCGCAATATCTGGGAAATAGTGGGTCTTAGAGAAAAAATCATGGGAACCATTTTTATAGAGAATTTTAAGATCTACAACTTTGCTCCGAGGTACTTTTTCGATAAAACTTACCGTTTTCGAGAAAAATCCAAAAAACCTAAAATTTTGACCTTGGGCCCCGAATAAGTCCCTAAGCTCACATGGGACTGATGGGGACTTTTGACACTTTATTCCTTGTGGTAAACCTAAGGTCTCTACAAAGATTTGGCTCTGTCGGAATTTTCTTTATTTGATCACTATTTTTATGTCTAAAATGACCGGACTATCCACTAATGATTAACGATTATTTTGATGGAAGAGACTAATACAATTTTTTCTTAGTATCTCAAAAACTATAAAATTTATCACAAAGAAAATTTAATACATTTCAAGATGAATATCTCTTTTACAGATTACCCAAGAAGATATCTGGTGTCAGTTGACAGCCACAGACGCAGCAAATGACGCCACACAATATCCTATATTTATTTGTCATTGTTCTTGGTCAAAAGTGTTAACATTTTTAAATAAGCAATTTATCAATAACACATATTGCAAAATAATTGCGTTAAGCCGGAAAGAAATGCTTAACAAAATGCGATACTATTTTGTAACAGCACGTGCCCAGAAAGATATATTCATAAATATATTATTTCAAAAGTATATAATGACCATATGCCTCTTTTTGACCATTATTATTTAGATAGATAACAGATTTGACTAATTTAAATATTCGATCACAACTGCAGCACATTTTGTTTCATACGCAGAAGTATACAGGCTGTTTTCAAAAGCATTTCTAATAGGGACTCAATGTTAAATAAATAAATAAAATATTTACTATAAACCATACATACACATACTTACATACATCTGGCTATAGCTATAAAATGGGGTTGTATATCTAGTTGCAAAGACTGCCACAAAGATAAAGATGATGAAGCCCCACCAAAAAATGAAGAGAGAGATATAGCAGTTTGTAATATTAGTTATTGACGATAAATTTTTCGGATTTCTATTTTTTTTCTTTTTGGGGTTTTATTTTTCTTTTAGTTTGTGTGGATGGTCGTTTTATGTTATACCGTTAATAGAATACTATCATTTATTTTCAAACATTCCACATACAAATAATAAAGGATATTCAAAAAATAATTTTCAATTGTTAGAAGTAATGCTAAGTTTAAGAAGACAACAATGAACATATTTAACTCACTCTCATTACATGTTAGTGCAACTGAGTACAAAACAGTATAGCAAGCATACACAACAGACACACTAAAGAGTACTTCCACTATTTTTATTTCTTTATTAAGCATATTGTGTATAGTTTTTATAGTAAATAATATTTAACATTGATTCTCTATTAGCAATGCTTTCCAACACGTACGGTATAGTGTCAAATATCTGGACTAAATCATATGGCGTACGTATGCTGCTAAAAAAATGTGTTTTTTTTTTGGTAAATTAAGTAATTCAATACTTTTCACAAGTTTCATGAATATTTTATCAGTATGTATCATATACATATATGCATATATGCATATTGTTGTGAATAAGATAACCCATTTCAAAAATAAGTGTTAAAAGTCTGACAAAATTGACGCCAATATTATTGTTTTGTAACAGTCAAAATGAGCTTATAAATAAAGGACCAATTATTTCTGTTATCTTAACATACATTGACCAAACCCAAAGGATTATAAGTTTTGTAAAAACCTTAAAATCTAAACAATACTCAGGGGATGGCATTAAGAAGATTTATAATGGTAATCTTATCATTTAAATTTTTTGTTTTAAAGTAAAAATTTTAGGTTTTCCTATTTTTATTATTTAGCTTGTGCTCTAAGACTAGGGTTGCCAATTCTGAAAAAAACATTTCCAGGACATTTTCGATTAAGTAATTTTAGTTATTTTATAAGGAATATCTTTGTAAATGATAGTTTTATCAATTCATTCCCTAACTCATACCGTTTTCGAAATAAAACTTCCCCGATCCTTAAACGGACTAGCATTTGATGTTTGGTTAACTTTAAACAATGATTTGACAAATCTCATGAAAATGACGTCGAATTTTGGCTGTATAATTCTTATACTCTAATTAAAACATAAATAATTTTTGATTTAAATATTGTTATCGATTAGGTTTGTTCATGTCATAAAATAAATTCATCTTTTCCAATTATATGTTTTGTCAGATAAAAGTATGGGATTTATTAATTTCATGGATATATATATATAATATATCAACATCACAATTTATAAGAGAAAGTTATAAAAAAATTATGATTTTTTTAATATAAAAAATATTATCTATTTCTATTACCAATAAATTTATTTAAAAAGTGAAAAAAAAAAATTGTTTTTTATATTATTTTCATTTTATGAATTTTAATATTAAATGTGATATAATCAAACGGAAATGAATAAATCAATGAATTGCAAAAGATAAATAGTTTTTTATTTTTTGGAAAAAATATTGATTGGTTATAGGTACAATATTGATTGAAATCAATTGCATAGCTAAATCGTAAACAATTTAATTATAAAATAAAAACATTTAACACACTTTCTGTATAAAAAATTTAAAAAAAGTTTCTAGTCGTTTAAATTTGATAATTTTTTTAAATATTTTGTGCAGAGACGTCATTTACCAGAGTTCTACAAAATACACTGCACAGCAAAAAATGCGACACACTATGGGAAATTCATTCCAATTATTTTCCTTGAAACTTTTTAACCCGACTTCAAAAAAGGAGGATGGTTCTCAATTCGTCTGTATTTTTTTTTTTTATGTGTATTTATGAACCGATTTTGAATTTTTTGTTTTTTTGTTTTAAAGGGCTTGGTTTCTCATTGGTCCCATTGTCACCAAATCGCATTCTGATGAGGGGATATCCGGGAAATCGAGGAAAATCCTCATTTTATATGTGATCCGATTTCTGCGAATTTTTTTTTTTTTGAAAGGGTATACTCATTCGTTATTGGAAAACAAAAAAATTTTTTTTAAAACCGACTTCAAAAAAATTTAAAAAAAAAAAAAAATTTTTGCAAAAAAAAACCTTAATGCTTATAAAAAAAACTGAAAATCTGTTATAAAAAAATGCACTAAAAATTATAAAAAAAAAAAAACGGGTAAAAAAAAGTGTTAAATATGAAAAAAAAAAATGCACTAAAAATTAGTTGGTCGTTTAGTAGGTCTACCCATATTTAGACAAATAAAATCAGTTATAGAACTTCAAAGTCACTAAAAAGCGAGAAATAAAACCTATTTTGACAAACCTGAAATGGAAACCCGACTTCGAAAATCAAATATTCTATAACAAAAGATGCACTAAAAAGTAAAAAAATAATTGCATATTCTTGTGCCAATTTGAATTCACCAAAGCAAAAATTTTTTAATATATATGTACAATTATTGTTATTTTTGGAGGCGGTGTCAAAAAGTTATGAGAGTTTCAAATTTTAAATATTACTCATTTAAATATTTTAAAACCAGACACTTTTGATAACAAAGTTCTGGTACAGACGAAAATTAACTGTTTTTACAAGCTTTTATTTAACTTACAATGTATGAATTAGAACAACTTCCTCTTATCCTACGGTGTTGAATTTTTACATGTTGGTTCTGTTCCGATGACAATGCATTTTGATGATAAGCATGACAAGAATCGACAAGCGGAAAGGGGGGTTTAGAGGGAGAGGGAAACACAAAATTTGGAATCTCTCTTAATATTGTAAAAATCGAAAAATACCAAAAAATTTTTACTATAAAAAGCTTGTTTTAAATATGTTTTTTTAATTGAAACTTATTTTACATTTAGTTGTTTTGAAAGTGCTCGAAATTCTTTATATGGATAATGATCGAAAACAAAAATTTATTTAAAAAAGTGCAATGGAATGTTGTTGTCAAGCTGGAGACTGAATAATATTGGTTAGGAAATTTGTATCACATGTTGAAGCATTTTTGTTTCAAAAATCAATGGCAAAGAATTTTTTTATACACTAACGAATGAAAAAAAAAATATATGTACTAATTAAAAAAAAACTTTAAAAATTAACAAACACATACCGAAGTCATTTTTTCCATCAAACATCTGTCTCTGCAAAATCATATTTTTAACGCCCTTACTATCGCTGCAGACTCACAAAAAATGAATATTCAAAATAGTTCTAAAAAAAATTTTATATTTCCTTATTTCATATTTGGTTGTCATAATAATTTACTTTTAAAAAAATGTTTGTCATAATAATAATTTGTAGAAAAAAATAAATCTTATACTTAAATAAGACACTTAAAAAAATGTTTCCTAGCTTGATTGTGCAGAATAGAAAAAATTAGAAATTATGATTGAAATATATTTATGTTTATTAAAAAACATATGCTCATATGTGTTACTAATTTCTTTGAAATGTGGTGTCGACATCTTTGGGTTATATAAATACAAGGAAGTTTACAAAAAATTACCTGAATTTGCACGAATCGTTACTAATTGGTAAGTTTTCGCTTATAATATTTTTAATGAATTAAGTTAAAACGGATGTTTTCAAAAATGCAAAAAGTATATGTTTAAAAAATGTATATAACTTATCGAATTTTCTCAGAATAGTTTGTCAATTATTAAGAAGAAAAAAAGGGGGGCGGTTAATTGACTAAACTGTCGGTGTATGGATAAAAATGAAGTAATCGGCTATGCTTGAGAAGGTTTTCTGCAGTTTCCTTCCTATCGTAGCATATCCTATCAATTCCGTCCAGGGCAGCCTCTACAATCTATCTATCTTCTCAGAATAAATGTATCACTTCTCGTTTGCAAATATATATATATATATATATATATATATATATATATATATATATATATATATATATAAACATATACATAAATTTTACAAATGGTGATTTTTGACATCTACAAGATAGGATCGATGTACATTTGAAGAAATTCGTTAAAAAAAAAAACAAAATGTATATCGACCACAAAATATATATTTAATATGGACCTCAAAAATGTTGATTAATGTAAGCTGATTTTTCTATGAACAAATATTTTTTGGGTTCAATGCAGATTTTCTTTTGTCTGTAATATTGACGACACTCTAAAAAAGTATCTCATGTTATCGGACACATATCATATTACAAAATAAATTTTAATGCACTACACATGTGGACACAATTCGTTATTTTTTCAATATTTCATAGTGGATTTGAGCCGAATCCAAAAATATTTTATACATAAGTTGTCAATACTTTTATAACGAACAACTATTATTCGAGACATTTTTTTCGAAAACCAAGTGGATTGGGCACAAATTAAATTTTGAAAAAAGAACACTACGTTTGTGGCTATATGTATTCCAAAAGTATCGTTTCTGTTTTCAAATTTTCCAAGACGAATTGTGCCGAATTACTTGGTTATCAAAGAAACGGTTTCGAATAAAATAGGTTTGTGTTATAATAATAACTAAGTTAATTGCTTATATATACCTTTTATGAAAAAAAAGTTTCAGATAAAAGGTGTTTAATTCAAAAAAAAGAAAATTTTTCCTCTAAATGTTTTTATACCTCTTACGGTTTTAAAGACTGATATTTTATCTATATAATTTATAAAATTTTTGTGTCTTAATAGTGTTGCCCATATTTTATATTATATTTTAATAAATTATTTAAAAAGAAATATAACCGTTTACATGCGTACTTACGTACATACAGACACACACTTTTTTTCTATCTCTACGGAGAAGCACAGGCTGATTTCGCCTAGTCACTCTCTTAAAGTTAGCTTTTAGCTTTTGAGTTATCGTGTCCATGTACGGATATGCGGAAATGAACTAATTTTATGAACACCTTTATACAAATTTTTTTTCTGCAACGAATATTTTAACCGTTACAAAGTCGGAACTCAATTGAATTGTATAGTATATATACTGGGTATAAAAATGGAATGACTTCGGCCTAAATCAGCGTAAAGTTTTGAAAAAACGGTCGCTACTCATGAAATCGATAGTGACATACAGGGAAGCAAATACAAATGGTTTCATTAAGACAGATTTTGCTCTTTTTTTTCACAGGCCAAAATAACTAACGTTTTCTAATAAATCCCGAAGTTTCAGAATTTTTGACCGTTTAGAACGCGAGATAATTAATATCGAAGTTATCATTCTCTCTCACTCTCTCTCATTAGAAGCATGTAAAATTTCATGCCCGCCTAACTATTATATGTTGTATTAGAAAAAATACTCGACAGAATTTTAAAAAAAACTGGGAGAGTAAAGCTAAATATGTATTACATAAATTCAAAAAAATAATCGTGTGTTACCGTTTTGTTTTCGAAATATAAAAATTATTATTTTTCTTCAAAATAACATTATTTTGTATATGTGAACAGTGTATTTGTCTATGTGTTGTATATGTGTGTTTATGTATTTGTGCTATCATAAAATCAAACCGGTTTTTTTTTCTGATTGTATAACACAGTGCTGGAACGTCCTTAAAAGCTAGCGTAGGGAAAAATGTTCAAAGATATAAAAAACGCAATAAAGTCTTTCTTTACTCAAAATCGAAAAGAAATAGAATAAAAATTATTGAGTAACCATTAAAAAAAAGGGTAAGTTTTCTTTTAACCAAACACAAATTTCTTGAATTGCGATAAAGAAAATGTTGTTAATGTTTGTCTACTAAAATATTCTATGCTTTCATAACTGTACAGCCATACAAAATCAACAACCTTGCAATCAAGTGTCTGAAATATTTAATAGGATGTGTTTTTTTCTCTCTGCTCTTCTATTAACAAATGGTATGTAAAGTCTCTAGCTGTGAATTATGTACGCAAAAACATCTTTACAAAATCGTTCGTTGGTAGCTGCTTTCACTATAGAATTTTATTTAATATTTAAATGATGACTTTATTTTTAGAATATAATAAAAAATGTTTAGTACGGAGGCTATAATCCGGGTGAAATGATTTGACATAAACAATTTTTTTTTCGTTTACTTTGATCCATTCTAAACAAACGAAAAATAAAAAAACCAACAATCGTTTTCCTGGAAATCACAAACCATTACTAATACCGTATGGTAAAATTATGGATTTTTTCGAAACAATCACAAAATACTTTTTGTGTTTAGAACGACATTGAAAGTACTAGGGAAAAAAAATTCGTTACGCAGGAGCTGCGTCAACTTAGCGAATTTCCTTAAAATACATAAATCACTCTCTAGCGGTCATAATTTTAGTGCGATCAAAATGAAACATAATTTCTGATATCACTTTAGTATTCGCATCAATAGCTGCATTTCCTTTGGAGGAAATCCGCTAAAAATTAAATTTATTAATAGCCAAAATAAATCTATGTATAACGATTATAGTTACTATGGAAACGACAATCCAAATTTTTTACAATAAAATATATTTCATTTATTTGTGCCAAACAAACACAAAATATTTAATATCTCTCTTAATATTAGAATAATCGAAAAATGTATAAGGAGTAAAGTTGTAGAAAATTAAGTTTGCTACAATTCATTACTTGATCATTTTTCTCAAACTCTAATGTGAACAGAGATATTTAGAATTTTAATCTTAAATTGTAAATATTTCTGTAAATATTAGTGTAACAGAAAAATGATAAGAAACAAAATTGCAATAAAACTTAGTACCTACAACTTAACTCCTGATAAATTTTTCGATTTTTCAAATATTAAGGGAGATAGTCAAATTTTGTTTTTCCCCTCCCTCTAAACCCCATTTCCCCTCGACCGTTTTTACCCATTAACGAATTTGACCTTTAGAATACCAAAAGCGACCCAAATACCCAATTTCATACCAATCGGAATAAAACTGTGACCGCTAGAGAGTCCACAGACATTTAAAAAAAGTACATATGTCGTATATATATGTATGTATTATATATGTATGTAAAATTATATTAATAATTTAATGATGAAGCGACACCGCTACAGTACTATCAAAAAGTTAAATATGTGTAAAATTTAATTTTAATTAATTATGACAATATTAGCTATTAATCTTACAGTTTTTGAGTTGGAATCTAAACGTCCGTTACCCTACTCTTTGTCATAGCTCTGACTTTATCATATTTTAAAGAATAGGATTCAATAACAGTGCACATCAATGTGCTTGATGGCTTGACCAAAAAATGCACCGACCTATTTGAATTTATCGCTTAGCCTCCGTACTAGTATCTAGTAATGTGTATATGCATATACACATGTCTATGTATTTATCTACTCAACTATTGGCTATTTTATATTGCATAAGTTGCATATATTTCATGTTCTTTAATGCGTAATGTATTATGTGAAGATAGATAGATAGATGATCTTTCATCACAAAATTTGAAATGATTTTTAAGTTTCGAAAATATAAAATTTGATAGAATAGATTTTTTAACATTTATTGCGAAAATTGATTTTTATGTGAATATTAAATATTCACTTTATATCTTAAAAAATCAGGCTAAAGCTAGGAGTGAACATTAGTGTTTGTATTTTTATATTTCATTTATATCATATATATTCGATTCTTTAAATATTCTAAACTAGCCCTGCCCTTAATATACCTATATACTGGGTATAAAAAATGATACTTCGCTTGCTGAGTAAAACAATCGATTGAAAACTTGCAACAAAACTTTCACGTGTAAAAACACCTTATGATGACCATCTGTATATAAATAAAATGATAGAGATTTCCGTTGTGTGCGCATCACGCAAAAACTAATGGATCGATTTTGATCAATTTTGTTTTGTTTACCAGGGTAAATTAAGTTTAGTCTCGACATTGTAACAGTTGCAAATGTTGAAAAAAATTTTTGGTATAGGTGCTCATAAAATGGCCTAAATAGTACATTTCCGCAAAGTTCTGCGCCCGTCAGTATACACGATAACTCAAAATCAAAGTGTGTTCTAGAGTTAAAAAGCAAGGTGAATGGACAAAATCGGACCATTTTTGGGCAACATGGGCAACATGGGCAAAACTGTTTCATCGTGTGAACAGGGATGTATTTTTTTTAAAGCGATTGAAAGCTTTCATCAAAACTTTCACTTGTAAAATCGGGCTTCTAAGTCATAGATATGCAAAATGACATCGTATAGTATAAATTATGTTTCTTGGCTTCTTTTGCGTCGAAATAGACGCTGGTTTATATTTAAAAAGTTTGTATTTTCAATTAGTAAATTAATTTTAAATAATGATAAATTTTGATGGGTTTCCCGCGATTCTAAATTTTATTTTATTTTGTGAATTAAAGAATAAATAAATATTGTAAATATCTTATCAATGAAATAAAATATAATTACAGTGAAATATCTCTACTATGACGCTTTATAAAGCAAAAAGAAGTGCATATAAGAATTTCCACTCCATAACAAATGATATAAATTTTTCGTAAGTAAATACACCATTTCTATAAATGGCACGCAAAAGAACTTTATTGGAGGTTTTTTCAATTTTTACCTTCTATTAAAAAACATATGTGTCTTTTTTTCAAAATTTAAATATTATAAAGTTTTTGAGCTGGGTTTTAGCTCAAATTGAAAAATCACTTAAACCACACTTTGAGTGGACTGATTTTGGCCAAATGTTTTGGCGTAAATAATTGTTGCAAACTTAATTTTGGTTTTAGGGTAACATGGATTTTCGAGGTGGAAATAACCGAGGTTGAATAAATGATGCCCTACTTGCTTCATATTTTTAAATTTTCATAGTATATCACAGTACTTTTTAGTTCAAGATATGTTTCCAGTTTATGATAAAAACCGATCTCGACTGCAAAATATTTAATTATTTAAAGAAATGTTTTATTAAAATATTTTTTTTGTTCGTTTTTGATAGATTTTACTGTACATGCATTTATGAGGAATTTTAGATCAATGAAGAAATTTTTTTTTTTAACTAGATCAAATAATTTTTTGACCTCTTACAAAAAATATACATAAACATATGCACTCTATACAATTACTTAATCAGTTTCAGTTCCGATATGTGTCTTAACCTTTAACTAGCAACGTACTTTTTGTGGACCATTATTAATGACGTCACACACGCTGCAGTTTATCTGCCTACTTTTTAAAAAATGGATAATTTTATCTTCATATGTTTATTTTCTTTTGAGAATTTGACATTTTACGAAACAAACCAATTTTTCAATTGAACGAATCATTGTTCTTTTGTTGCAAAATCACCATGAGATCAAAATTTACCCATAAAATAACAAAAATTAACATTTTCTTACATATTTTTATCATAGATTTAATTTTTTTTTTCTATTATTAGCAAATATTTCCAATTTCTATTAGTAGATAGGACATACTTGTTTTGCACATGTAATGTAAATGTTTGATCCTTTGTCTCTTCTCGGGCGCCAATTTGTAATGTAAATGTTTGATATATTAAATAATTATTATTTAAATAAATAATAAATATATATAAAAGATATAAAAGATACAATTGATCTTTATTAAAATTGATCTTTTTAATTGGATTTATGAAATGTTATTAATTTTATATGTAAATTACCAAGGTTGTTAACATTCACAGCAACCGTGATAATAGAAGGAAGTTATAGTTGAAATGCAATATATAAAAAATGAAGAACAAAATTATAATAATAATTTAATGATGAAGCGACACCGCTACACACACAGCAAGCAAATAGGTTTTTTTGTTCGAAAAACCTAGACTAGAAAGAAGTTTAGAAAGAGAACTGTGGCAAGATTTCCGCGTCTTTGACTTCATTTCAAGTGGTATCTGTGTAGATTGATAGATATAATGTTGAGGCTGTCCTGGACGGGGCACACATCGACCATAAGGTGTTATGCCTAAGGATGTGAGGATGTGAGTGGAGGGCAATGCATTTTATGTGTATACTAGGAATTTGTAGAATGTGCGGCTGCAGCCGGCTTTGATAAGAACTAGGCCGATACTCATCTGGAGCATAGCTGGTTACTTCGTTCTTGGTCAATTAACCGCCTCTTTTTTTTATTTAATAATTGACAAACTGCCAATGTCGAGTTTCGAACCTATAACCTTCCAGTCCTCAAGTACACACAACGCCTTTACAATCGCAACTACTTGGCTGGTGGTATCCGCGTAAACTTGATACTGCAAGTATTGTAAAACTTTTGGTTTATGGCTAATGTTCTGATGAGATGTGTTCGTATAATAGTTCTGCCAGTATCAGTTGGATGCAGATTATAGGCATTTACTGTTTCCTATTACGAACATTGGATAAAATTATCGTGAAGCTTGATAATTTTCTCTAATCGGCACAACAATCCTCCTCTATGACGAATGTGCAATTAAATACGAAGCTACTGAGACGGCGCCATAAACCACAAAAGTAACGCTAAATTTTTTAAATTTTTAGTTGTTTTGTACCTTATTCCGAAAACCGAATTAATAAGGCACAAATCAATTATAAAATTTTGTATAATGCCGCTACTTTTGTGGCCGTGTGTGCAAACCCTTGACGCGCAGGCAAAGAGGTGAAATGGTATTTATTATGAGCTGCGCTTATAAGACCGTACGTCTCCAGTTAATGGTTAAACGACATACGACATAATTCTAATAAAAATATTGAAGTTATAATGTCCACAGAGTTCAATAACTATTTTGAAGAAACTATTTATAATCTCCTTATTATAATATGAATAAAAAAATAGTTACTTAAAGAGGTCAATTAACTTCATTAATACAATTATAAATAAGAAAATATTATCAAAAACAAAACGTTTTTTATAAATGATACAAAATATATGGTATGATACACTCACATAACTTCTATATATGATTATACTTATATTTATGCTTCTGTATATCATATCGGTTTATATAATAGAATCATCTGATCAGAAGTAAGAAAATTTTTCTACACTACAAACGTATATCCCGACTTTAATATTTTTCAAAAGGTCCCGAAAAGCACAAAAATTATAAAATATGAATATTATTATCTGGCTTGTTAATAATTCAACCCAATTTATTATGGCCCTAAAATATTCTTAATATTGAATTCAAATATACTCGCTTTATATTGGATTCGATTTTTCCAATATTAAGAGAGATATTCCAAATTTCCCCCTTCCTCTAGCCAAAAATGTCAATTTCCTTGTTCGATTTTGCCTATTAACGAACTTTTGGCTTTCAAATACCAAAAACACTATAAAGAAAAATTAATTAATTTTATGAAAAAAGATTGTTGTTTCCTTTTGTTGTTTCTTTTTAGAAAATAAACATTTTGTTTCTTTAAACTTTTCGTCTATATCTTACCTGTTTCGACGCAGAAATTTTCACATCCCTGGAGGAAAAATTTCGATTTTCACATTTTTCTAGGTGGTTTCAGCTTCGGATCTATCTTCCTACCAAAAATCAACTAAAACAACTGATACTGTAGGAATATTGATGATGAGTTAGTGAATCACCAAAATGTCGAATTTTAGATGCAAATATTTTGGAAACTATAAAGCTGTCATGTTGAGCTGTCAATTTAGTACGTGCCGTCAGATAATGGGTCTGATGGAGGGTTTCTGCTCGAGAATTCTCGAGAAATTTGTCTTTAGTTGAGACGGGATAAAAAAACTCAACGTCTCGAGAACTCGAGAAACCAAGATAATGAAGAGGACCTCAAAGTCGAAAATGAATTATTTGAAATTAAAAAAGGTCATTCAGACAGCTGAAACTTTAGACAAAACCAGTCACACTCACATAACTAGAAATTTAATAAAAAAATAATTTCAGTTATTTGGGTCTACTGGGCAACGAACGCCTTCTCTTGAAAAAATGTACAAAGTTGTAATGACTATTAAGCCAACATCGACGCAGAATGAGCGTGTTTTCTCATTATCGGGAAACATTGTCAGTAAAATAAGAAACCGTCTATCAGATGATGCTGTTAATGCTCTAGTATTTCTGAAAGCCTATTTTATAAGGAAAAAGCGTTAAATTAAAATTTGATTTCTTTGTTGATTATTTTGCGGGTTACTGGTTTAGTTTTAGTTGGCATATTATGCTCAAATTAAAGAGAAATCCTGGTCGAGAATTCTCGTGCCTGGAGAAATAAAAATGGTCGAGAAACCAGAAGCCCTAGTCTCATGCTACGTTTCAAATTTGAGCAGTACGGTAGGCGTCTTTGTTTAAACTTGACGTCTGATGCACTACTCTCGACTATGTGATAATGGAAATAGCAAATTAAATGACGTGACATACCTATTTATGTATGTATCTTGATTAGATGATAGTCTGTGGTTGTATATTGAAGTAAAAATAAAATAATTTTTTTAGACATGATTTTAATCAAATCAAGTGGTTGGTTGGCTGCTTTAAATAAATGAATGTCTCTCTCTCCACTTAAAGTAAAGGTTTTTTTTCCAGTAATTAAAATATTTGTTCGTGCATTTATACATATATGAGAGACATCATGATGATGAATCAGTTAATTTAATAAGAATAATTAAGTACATGTTATAATAATCTCTGTGCAGTTAATAATACTAAAACAGTACTTTCTTGTGTTCAGGAACAGTGAATTTATTCACTGGGTATAAATAAAAAATAAAAAAACAAGACTTTTTTTTTTAAATTTAATTTCTTCTTATCATAAGTTGAAATATTTTCAACATAATAAATAATAATACTTCTCTCATAAAAATTCAAAATAATAAAAACATGCTCTTAAATTGTACACAAATATATTCATTCCTTTAATGCCATCTGGTTATCGTTTAAGATTGATAAGAATTTTTTAAGAAAAAAAAGATGCATTTTATTATTGTTTTAAAAACGTCGTTTAGTTCGTATGCTTTATAACATATTGAAAAGAATAATTACACTCATGTTTATCTTATGTTTGTAAAGGAAACCGCCAAATCGACCAATTCTAAATAGATATTTGTTTTATTTAATAATTAGAATGGATTTTTGTCAAGTAACGATCCATTCAATACAAAACTAAATTGGTCTAAATAAGAGTATTAATATACTCTAGCGGTCACAATTTTAGTACGATTAAAATGAAATTTCGTATTGGTAGAACCGGTCAAGAGGAATGAGAGCAGAAAAGGAAGAAGAAAATACAAAATATAGAACAGAAGTTTTAAAAATGTAATTTTAATTTTTTTTTTTTTAATTCTTTTGTAGTTAAAAATTTTATGTTGTTTATAAAAGAAAACAAATATTTCAGATTTTCACAACAATAGTTTCATTTTGACTATAGTTTCGGAAACAAAGTTCCTTCTTTAGATAATATTAAACATATTATTAAAAATTTTAAACATATTTAGGTGTGGTACTTATTTTATTAACTTCAAAATAAAACATTGTGCGAATGATAACAAAAAAGTGCGGGAAAAACAAAAAAAAATAAAAATTCAAAAAATAGTTAGCTGAAATAAAAATAAATAAAAATAGAATTGTAAAAACTATTGTAGTAATTATGCAAACTGGTAATAAATACAAAATAAAACTTATACAATTAAATTTTTATTTCAGAACATTATAAATAAATTTAAAAATATTATCTTAAGGGGCGAAAAGGTTCATACTACGGATGTTGAGGATGTGAAATTTTTGACATCCACGGATGCGGATGCGGATTTATATATCAAGTTTTTTTTAAAGAAATAGTTAAATTAGATATATGAATAAAGGAAAAAGATGGTAATCGTTAATCATAGCAATAGTTAAATAGCAATTATTCTTAATAAATAGCAATGTCGCGAAACAAAAATGCTAAAAAAAATAAGCAACATCCGCATCCGCAACGATCCGCAAAAAGCATTGATTATTGCGAATGCGGATGCGAATATTAATACGGAAGCTCCGCGATTGCGGTTGTGGATGCGCAACATCCCTGGTTCATACATACAAAATTATAACAGATTACAGTACGCCGAACATTAATTATCTACAAAAAGATTAAGGAGTGGGGAATCTTTTTGTAGTAACAAATTTACAGCATAGTGTCTTCTGTAATAATTTTGTATGCATCCCCCCAGATAGAGGGGTGGGTAAATAACCATTTTTGAAACCGTAAGATATAGAAGAAAAGTTTAAACAGAAAAAATGTTTCGTTTTTTAAAATAAACAACTTTTTTTCATAAACTAAATACAATTTTCCCTCGTAAACTGAAATAAATTGTTTATGCATTGGTAATGTACTCAAATGTATATCGGGTATTTAGCAACTAACTCAATTATTTGTAATTATCATTTGTTTACATTTATGTTGGAATCTACAAAATTTACGCAAACAAAATTGCATTGCTTAATTAATAGTTTTGTATTATTTATTTCCAATTGTCCAGTGCAAGGATAAAAAGTCAGCGTTCATTTAAAGCTTTCCACATTTCTTTTTTACTTCCGTTGTTAAACAAAATAATTAATTTGATGGAGTTGAATATAAATAATTGCCTGTCTTTTTATATTGTCTTTTTATATTAACCAGATTCATTTCAACAGTCATATTTTTATACATGAACAGGATTTTACAAATTGATACTAAGCGAACTATACTTAAAAACCAATGAATAACTAATTTTTTGAGCAGATTAAACGACATATGCGTCAAACTTTCAACGATAAATCCAAAGAAATCGGATAAAAGAAACTCTGAATAAAAAATAAAAAAAACAGTTTTTAATGGTGTTATTTTTGTATAGCCGATTCAAAAAATCATACACAAAAGCTTAAAGTTTTTTTGATGTGTTTATAAGAAATAATAAAAAAAAAATTTTTATTAGGTAAATTGTATATAAAACAAATCTTTTTATTATCTTATTTAGAAAACATTTAGAGTCTTTTCTATTTTCTGATCTGTTGCACAACAATGATATGAACGTAACGAAACATAAAATATTAAATCCTTCTATATTTCTTTATAAATGTGTACGTCGTTTATTTTTTAAGATGAGATAACCCTTCTTCTATAATATTAGACGAGCAAAGACGACATAATAATTTTTTTTATTATACAACATAAAATATGTATACTATAAAAAAATATTATATATTATGATAAAATAAAATCATTTTGTATTATAATAATCTTTTACATTCATCTTTTGTTATTACAGACATATTTGTCATTCAAAAAAACGGTTTTAGGTTGTTGGGCGGGCAACTTCAACACAACTGAATACTCTTTAAAACTGTAGTGGATCTGTTTTGGAGGTACATCGAATATCTAAAGCTACTGTCCAGTCCACCAGTCCAAGTGGCCGAGCGGTCTAAGGTGTTATGTTTCCGCAGTATTCCTACTTGGAAACTGCGAGGTTATGGGTTCGAATCCCGACGTCGGCAGTTTTATTATTAAGAAAAAAAGGGGCTGGTTAATTGACTAAAACTGTCGGCGTATGGAAAAGAACGAAGTAACCGGCTATGCTTGAGAAGGTTTTCTGCAGTTTATCCGCATATCCTACCAATTTCTAGTCTATACACAAAAAATCCTTCCATTCCACTCACATCCTCACATCTTTATGCCTCACAATGGACCTTATGGTCGAAGTGTAGCCTGTCCAGGGTAGCTTCTACAATTTATCTACTGTGAAAATTTTAAAACCTTTTACCAAGCCGCTTAAAAACTGTAATTTTACGTGTGTATTACATTTTTATGGAGATTTGTTCACTCAATAAATTAAATTCATTTTAATTACCTCTAAACGAAGCGTCCCAAATTTCAAATTTATTACTCGAACTCGATAGAAACAATTTTGCGCAATTTTAACATTCTCTAAACGAGTGTTAAAAATTCTAAATAGAAGAAAAAAAAGGTCTGTGTCGCTTATACGTATATGGTATAGAAAGAAATAGGATACATATATGTTTTTGTTGATTTAAATAAAAGGTACATTAACTGCCTAAACTTTTTTTATTATTTGTTATTTCTTATTTAAAATACTTTTGCCTCAGATTATATGACCCTAACGTGCTTAATACAATTATAAACAGGGGAAAATAACAACTGACTGAGCTAATTGATTAAATATCCTGTAAATTTATTGTGTTCATTATCCGTGCAGGAATTGTTTTTACTTCTACACATGTATAAATGTATAAAAATATGGTTTTTATAGTGAATAGGTGCGTCAATATGCTATAGCATATGTGATATACTCATGCGCATGCTTTTGTAATCTATAGTAATTATTTGAGCTGTTTGAGCTGAACTTGTGGCAAAACTATTTAGTTTATGAACAAAAGTTGCATACTATTGCTGTTTTTTTTTGGAAAAGGAATTTTTGCTTTTAAACTTTTCTTCTTCCTTTTACTGTTTTATATGTAGAAGTTATCCCCCCCCCCCACCTAGCGGGAAAACACAAGGCATGATATCACCCATTTGCGAAGTTGAAATCATTTTTTAGCTCTTCCACACATTATTAAGCTAGCTATCTCTTTTTCTTGTTTGAATTACCTATTGAATACAACGGTCCATATTGACAAAACTTTTAGGATTATTTTTTAACGAATATGCCTGTAATGACCCAACATCCTTAAAACATAAAAACTATGTTTGAACTTATAAATACCTTGCTATATGTGCGTACAAGGTTATTCAATCAAAATTAACGCTACAATTTTTAACGGGCTACTTTCACGAGAAAACTCAAATTTACAAAATAAATAACAATGGGTTTCGCAGAACAGAGCCATAACTTATTATTCTATTCTATTCATTGAGAATTTTGTTCCAGAAGGATTAAAAAAATACTTTGCCTTAAATAAGTAGGTATATATACTTCTCTGAATATTTTTACTCCGATTTTTGTTTTCCTTAGGCGATTTACTTATATAGCGATATACTTATGGCGTAGAGTCTATTCATGATCTACCTAACAGGTACATTTACATTTTTCGATTTTTCGAATATTAAGATTGATATTTTATATTTTGTGTTTTCTTCGTTCTCTTAGCCCTCCTTGCTCCTCGATCGATTCTACTGAAAAACGAACTAGGTTTTTCAAATATCAAAACCAAATCACAAAATTTTTTTTTGTTCGGACTAAAATTATAACGGCTAGAGGTATACTCATACACAGAAATATATAAATTTGTATATATGGGTCTGTAGCCACCCTAACGTTTACAGGTCGTCACGGCTATTAAGACCATTCGAGTTAATTAAGATCTATTTCCACAAGAGAAGTGATGTATTTATTATAAGGAAATTCGCGTAATGAAGTTGACAACGCCCCTTCGTAACGAATTTTCTTTTTATGACTTTATAATTATGCCAAAAAAAAGCTTTGTGAGTGTATAACTTTCGTTTATTTGAATGAATAGCCCTGTATACGGATACCTGATAACTTTGGTAATATACTATAAGTGTTTTACGACCAAATAATAAAAAAAAATTTATTTTATTACTATTATTAAAGTGATAATTTAAATGTTATAAAAGTTATTATTATTATTTTCTATTAGTGAAGGTATTGATTTTTCGAAAAATTTATGTCTTATTTTTGTTTATAAGATTCAGACTAAAGTAATCAATATTTGTATTTAATTGCTATATTAACTTTAATAACTTTAAAAACTCATTAATCAATGTGTGTTTCAAACGTTTATCCATTTAGAAACTGCAATATCTGTTATGTTCTAAAAACAGAAAATTTATTTTATTAGCGTTCAGTCCTTTTTTTAAAACCATTTTTTTCCTATAAATTCAACAGTTTTGCCACATGAGTGTAGTAGACACTTTAGTCTGGGGACTAAGAAATTGAAGTATACTATCAGTTTCTATGCATAAAATAAAAAAATATTACTATATTTAAATTGAAGTATAAAAATAACTTTTTATTTATATAAAGATATTATTAATATAATCAAAGAGAACTCTAGGTTTGTGGAAATTAAATTTCAAATTTTGCCCCACTTCCTAGAACAATTATTTGTATTTTATAAATACGTATCTCATTGTGAGACACGCACCAAATTAGCAACGAGTAATATATCTTTGACGCCATATTCCAGATTTAGTTACGATTAGCTAATTCATACTGATGATAACTACTTTGTAGTTGAAAAACGTATCCATAAAATGCAAATAATTGTTTTATGAAATGGAGCAAAATTTGAAATTTAACTTTTTATTTGTTTCAAATGGTTGAAAATACTAGTCACCGTAGTAATGGTTAAAGTTGTGACGTCACTTAAATAGTAAAAATCAGTCAAGTCATCGTTGTTTTGTATATTATTGAAAAATTCTAGACAATTTATAAAATTTAATTTATTTATAAACTGAAACGAAAATAGCATTATAAATTTGTTGTTTTCTAAACATCTCGACGCACAAATAATTCCATCTTGCAAGAACTTGGTATTTAACAGAATCTCTCCAGTGCGGTAGTATGGAAAAATTGATCGTACAAGTATGCTACAAACGCCGTCAGGGCCGTTCACAAACTCGTTTGACTGATACCATGCCAATTACTCGATCCTTATCTAGGAAAGAACACAGAATTTGCCCCAAACCGTGATAGATGCTGCGATAAACAGATCGACCTGCCCGGTAACTGATAATTAAACATTTGGCATAGTTAGCAATGTTATAGTTGTCATTATGACTTCTATGATGAAATATATGTACCATGGACCACAGACGTAGCGATCTTTTAAACATTTTTTTAGTTGATTTAAGTGACTTATTCTTTCTATATTTTGGGAAATTGTTTCGAATAATTCGAATAATAATTCGTTGTTGTTAGTGTATATTTATAATAATAAATTTTTATCCGAAACATTTTTCCGTAAACTAAATGAATGAAGGCACCAATTAATAATTGTTTTTTAAAAAAAGAACGCTACTTTTGTGGCCATGCTACTAGTTTGTATTTAATTTATCACTTAAATTCATTGATTACATATATAAATGTATGTTTATATCAGTTTAAAATCACTACAGATACATATAAAAACTTTTAAAGTAGCCAGTGTTTAATATGACATTCCGTATATCAGATAAAATCAAATTGATCAAACACTTTACTATATAAAACTTTGATATTAAAACTGTATGTGAAAGCCACAAGACGTCTGTATACAAGTTACAACACAACACTTAATACGGAAAAGAAGATTTGAAAATTTTATTACGTTTTATTGAAACAACAAACAACAACTGAAAATGAAGCAAAAAAGTAAAAACAAAAAGTTTGAAATGCTAGAATATAAAAAAAAGAAATGCTTCCAGGAAAATAGTACTCTTTTGCAATTTTTGCCGCAATTTGTTTTGCCCAATGCATGAAGATTCTTTTTTCACTTGAAGCAAATTTTCAGCTTAGATCAAATTTTGCATCACTCTTTCCACATAAAGTATTTTATTATTGGTCTAAAACATCTAAAGAAGAAATTATTGGTCTAAAAAATCGTATACTACACGTTTTGTGTGATGTGTTCGTTTATTTGAACCCAGTGGGCTGTATTTAAATATTTTAAATTGATTACGTTTTATTTGACCTCAAATGCATGTTTAGATCAAATTAGATCCTTGAAGGCCACAATGCAATATAGTTATATCTAATAGTTGGAATTCGCAGGAAAATATTCGGTGAAATAGAAATTTTGTGGAAGTGTTGATAAATATGAAGCAGTGGAAGTGGTGGGAAATTAAATTGAGTTTTTTTAGTCTTAAAATATAAATAAATAAATTTAAAAAAATTAATATGATAGACTTAAAAGTAGAAAATAAAAGACATAAAAATTATTTTTTAGAAACAAGCTTTTATCTAATGAATTAAATATTGGAAAATATATATTTTCCCCGTAAGCATTATAGCCACAACTATTGGTGATTTCGGGAAAAAAATTTGCTTTTCCACTTTTTAGTTTATTAAATAAATAAATGCTTGTTTAGAAACAAAATTTTAATTGAATATTTCTTGATTTTATGCGTATTATTTATAAAATACAGTTTAGTATATACCATAGGTGGGCAGACCTTGACTGCAATCAGCTCTGAGTGAGAGGTAGGAAGAGAGATAGAGTAAATATTGGGTATCCTGCTAATTATTATTATTTTCTTTTTTCAATTAAAACATTTTCTGAAAAAAATATTATAATAACAACTATTTTTTATGGTCACTATTATTCAAAGTATATAATACAATACATTGAATACATGGAATTTTGGGCTGGTAATTTGGGGCATAAAATGTACGTTTTTAATATATTTGGGTATGAATAAAATATAAATTTTATATAAATTATAAAATATAAATCTTTTGATCTTTTACATTTACCGCTTGTAAATTTTTTGATGATTTTGCTTTAGTTTAGATTTTAGAATTAGATTTTAGGAAATTCCGAATAATTTGCCTAGACTATTCATACCGGAGAACTAATAAACAATTATTTAGTTGATTTAATTATTTTTTCTTAGTAGGGGATATAGTGTCTTGGGAATTTGATGACACTGGATACAAAAAAGATGCCAATGATAAAGCTGGGTGGGTGGGAGAGTTTGTAATTTGTTACTAATTTCTAAATGGTTAAATTTTACATAAAGTGGGAATACATATAGTTGTTGTTGTAATTATTGTTTACTGCTATCATCATTATTGTTCTTATTATTGTTACTATTATTGTTATTATTATTATTATGCTTTGGTGTATCTCTCCATATTGTAAAAGATATTTTTTAAACAATAAATATTTTATAAAACTAATTCTAAATTGATTGAATAAATTATTGGGCAATAATCAGTAGGCAACCTGTATTGAAACATCGTTCCGTCTTACTTCAAAACATACCTTTTTTACTTACTCTCACCCAGCTTATGGAGAGTCGTTCGACTCCGTCGAGCCGTCTACGCCCACCTCTGGTTTATACCAACTGCTGGGCCAGTCTGTATATATTTTACTCAGTATTTAAAAATGTCAATTAAAATTAGTTACCTACATATTAAAATAAACATCATTTATATTTTATAATTTGTATAAATACTATTTTTGTGTGACATGATATTATAAAATGATAAAGTTAAACCAACTACTGGTATTTTTAAATAAACATATATATAAAAGGTTTTTAAAAAAAAACAACAAAATTTTATACTAATTATAGTTATTATAAATCTTGTTTAAAATTATTGTGTATACCATTTATTGTGGTCCGTCAACAAATTATACTATTTTTAAATATTTAATAATAAAATTTATAAATAGTTGTGGGTGAGCCTAAAAAATATTTTTTTCAGAATTATTACATAAATCTCATTACATTGACATACTAATAACGAAATTATTCAGCCTATATTTATCAGCATTTAGAACGTTGTAAATAATTGTTCCGAGAGAAATAATTTTGAAATCTCATCCAGTGGTGCAGTTAGGCTGTATGCCGCCCATTTTGTTGTTTTATAATGATTTATAATTTATTAAAATTAAAAATTATTATTTTTCTTTTATATATTTTAGTACATTTTGTATTGAATGCATTGTTACTTGACGAACATCTATTATAATTAATCTGAAGAAGGAACTGTGTTCCGAAACTAATCAAATAATGTGATTCTACGCAAATATCAAATATTTGTTTTATTTAATAATTTTAGTAAATTGTTGTACATGGGCTAATTTACACATGTAACTTTTGAAGCAAGTATTCATACGAATGTTTTGGTTAGCAAGCGCAGTAGTATTTTTTGATGAAAGTATGTAGTTATATCAAAATAGACCTGACTTCTATTTTGACGAAATATTTCTTGTAATTCAGTGCGCTTTTTGCGCATGTTCGAATTCTAAATAGAAATATAAATATATATACATATACATATACATATATATATATATATATATATATATATATATATATATATATATATATATTATATATATATATATATATATATATATATATATATATATATATATATATATACAAAAAACATGAGATTGATATATTTCAAGTAAATATTATCCGTGTGGACAGCAATGTAACATTAGTTATATCAAATATTTTTATTGGGATTGAAAAATTTCTTCAAAACTTTCATGTGTAAAAACGGGCCATGACACCAAATAAAAATTTGTTTGCGTCAACGTGTTTCGTGGAAAACATATCAGCAACGAACGAGTACTAAGAAATGTTAGAGCTATTCGGGAACTATTGAACACATTGAGATTTTTATTAATTAATATTGATATGAAATAATTAACTCATCCATCAAATATCGAACCCTGGACTTTTGGATTTCATGTGTTGTGGTACCGTAACACTACGGATGATTTAGATATATGATTCCATTTTTTTACATCATTGACAGTGTTGATACAATATTGACAAAAAGTTTTGGAGCGTATGCGTATAGTAAGAGTGAAGGAACTCGCATAATAAGCCATAATTTTGTTCCAAGACTGTACCGGTAGACACGTTACACATACGATACTTGTTTATACGTATATACAAATACTACCTAACATTTTTATAAGTTGCAATCCGGCAAAGTCGGTTATATTATGCCAGTTGATATACTGTTCGTTTACATACATGAACTCGAATAGCACAATGTAGAGTGTTGTCTAATTGTATCTGTTAAACATGCTGATACGTATATTTATATATAAAATGCTTCACTTTGTGCTGTTATAACTAAACAATGAGACGGTCAATAATTCTCGTTTTTTTTTAAAATAAGCAGAACAAATCTAATAATTTATAGCTATTTGTTTTAAAGATTCTTAAGTGTGGTTTTTTATTAAAAATAAAAAACGGCTCCCCATTTTAATTATTCGAACTTCAAATAAGTTTTCCTCAAGTTTGAGTAGGTCAATCGATTTAAAATTTTAAGTGTGAGTGTATAATAATACCCTAATAAGTGTAAAAAAATTTGGAACATTCTATAATTATGCCCATTAACAGGACAACTACCTTAAGCGTCACAATTCTCTACCAATGTCAATTTCCATTCGGGTAACGAAGATATAGTATGAAAGAACTAGCGTTGAGATTTCGACATCTACGTTTTTTGGGACATATTATCACAGCTAAGTCACTGGATTACGATATTTTAACGGGCAATATTTTAACGATATTTTAATGGGATTACAATAATTTGTCGGTTTAAAAGCACGAGCAAAGACGAGAAGACGAGAAAGAGAGGTAAGGTATGTCATACCTTAAGAGCTTTAACAATTATATGAGCAGACAATGATTGTATTCTTCACCTCGATTAATAAACGCGATAAATGGAATGCCGTGATTACCAAAGTTTGTAACCGTTTGTAAACTTGGTACTTTTCGGTTACGTGAGTACAATCGAGAATCTGGTTCTTGAATGTACCAGCTAGAATTTTTAATAGCAATTTTAATAATAGCAATAATTAGAGATATTTTAAATCATTGTTTTATAAAACTATATTTAGAATGTGTACACTTTATAAATATAAACAAACTCTATTCAAATACAGGAAATGTTAAGTTAAATTTACTTATTGTAAACATGATTGTATTATTTAATTGATATTATATTAAGAACACACATTAAAAAAATTTTTTTTTTACATTTATAAAAAAATATATAATGATGAATAAAATAAATAATATATTTATGTATTAAGGTATTACGTCCGTAAGCCCCACTTTTCTGCAGAATGTAATAAAATTTCGAGTAGATGTTAAGAATAACCGTCCTTTGAGAATTGCTGAATTTGAAAATTTTTCCCCATCTAAGAATAGAGATATTCACAATCAAAGTTGGAACTTTTTGCATGGGTTAAATGTAGCAGTTGACTGAAAATGATACATTTTATATCATGAATAAAAAACTTTTCTGTAGATTTTTATCAAAAGCAAGTTATTGATACATTCATTTATGACGTATTTTTTGAAACCAAGAAAACGATTTTACCCTATTTGTTGCAAGGATAAACATTATTAAAATATGCAATTTTTAGCTATTCTCGGCAAGTACTATATACATGCAATGTCTTAGTATTAAG
This sequence comes from Nineta flava, assembly GCA_963920215.1. Classification (NCBI taxonomy): domain Eukaryota; kingdom Metazoa; phylum Arthropoda; class Insecta; order Neuroptera; family Chrysopidae; genus Nineta; species Nineta flava. The sequence continues at coordinate 30,380,272 of OY986042.1, read as the reverse complement.
TACAGTATTTACGAAAATTATGGAACACATCACTACTGATGTGTTACGTATATTTTACGTATATGTCAGAATATTTTTTTAGTCTGGACTGTCTCGGACATACTACCTTAAGATTAATATTGTATATAAACTTTTTATCAAATCTAATATAGGTTGGAATCTATACAACAATTTATTTTTGATAGTCAAAACATATCGAAATACGAGACATTTCGAAATTGTTTTTAAGTAATCATGTGTTTATTTCGCAATCATATAACCATTCAATTTTAACAAGATATCAAATAAATTAAAGCTTTGCCATTTGATGGCATACATGTTCATAATTTTGGCCCGATTTAGTTTATAAAATATATTTATAGAATGTGGTCTGATAAAAAATCTTTGTCAAATTAAATCAAATTCAATTTTTGATGACAAACTATACGGATGTGAAGATGTGAGTTTAGTGGAAGGAATTTTGTGTATAGACTAGGGATTGGTAGGATATGCGGCTGCAGCCGACTATGATAGGAACTATGCCGATATTCATCTGGAGTTCGTGAAGGAAACTGCAGAAAACCTTCTCAAGCATAGCCGGTTACTTCGTTCTTGTCCATATGCCGACAGTTTAGTAAATTAAACGCCTCTTCTTTTTTTCTTTTCTTAATAATTGACAAACTGCCGTTGTCGGGATTCGAACCCATAACCTCCCAGTTTCCAAGTACGCATACTGTGCAGACATAACGCCTTAGACCGCTCGGCCACTTGGACTGGTTTAAGTACTATTTAAAAATGGTATCTCGAGACATTGAAGTTTTTATGCATGTGCGCGCTCTAGAAGCCATAATTTTAGTTAGTTCCTAATTAGTTTATTTCTGCATATCAGTCTGTCCGTCCACCCGTCAACACGACAACTCAAAAACAAAAAGAAATAACGACTTAAAGTTTTGTGTGTGTGTGTGTCCTCGAGATAAAAAGTAAGGTTAAGTTCGTGAATGAATAAAATCGAACCGTACGTAGTGATATTGAACTCAAGTATATACCGGTTATTTGAGCAATTAACCCAGTTAATTGTTATTTGCACTTCTTAATTAATACATATAATACGAAAATTTCTTACACATGCGATATTTTTTACGATATTGCTAAATCAAAAATCTTGATAAAATAAATGAATTAAAATCAAATGGTTTTTATTACTTGTTTATATGATGGGTACATCAATAGAGTATATCGCGGTATGGTCGGTAGAGACCAAGTAAACTACATTAGTATGCATCATCATTTTAATTTTGGGTGGTCGCTTCTTCATGAAACTGTCATCATTATATACATACGAGTTTATGTATTCTTTTTTTGTATGTAAAATTATAAGAAAAATCTAAATAAAAATAGAAATACTACAAAAATTAGATTTCATTACATATTTTTACCTCTATACGCTAGTAAAGTATTTTTGGCGGGCGACCTCTCGTGTTTTTTATTTTAAATTTTGGATCTGTCAAAATCTAAGTGTCATATATTACAAATGAGTTTCAATTGTTGAATAAAAAGAAATATAAATTTTATTAGTTATTTTATTTTAATAGTTATTGAATAAAATGAGAAAAAAACTATCAAATCGGAAGTGTTGTGTTGTTGATTGTGAAAATACACCAACTTTTTTATGCAAGCAATCAGGAAAACATTTTGATAAAAATAGTTGATGTTTGTTGATTTCTTGAAGTTGATATTTATTTTAAACTTACCTCAATGACACCATTATAATAATTAGTATTATTTTTGAGCTATTTTGGCCTTATGTTTCTCTTAAAACTGTACTAAAAATTCGCCGAGAATCATTGACATCAATCTCTTCATACACATTAGAAACGTGAAAACTAGTACATAATTTTGTACCTTTAGAAATACTTATTTTTCTAAAAATATCTAATTGTACTTCTTGAAAGCCGCTAATAAATTTTTTTACCGACAATGTATGTAATTATTCCGCTATCGTTAAAATTAAAGTTGACATTTTACATATCTATCCGTATGTATACAAGTTTTGACAAAACCAAAATTTAAATTAAAAAACACGAGACGGCGCAGAGGTCGCCCGCCAAAAATACTTTACTATCGTATATGTATTGTTAGTATAGTTATAATCGAACAACTTTTGTGCGAAGCATTTCTTCGAAAACGGAATAAATAAGGTACAAATTAATTGTAAAATTTTGGAATGATTTTTGACGCCAAGTGTACCTAAAATATAGAGATATTTAATATTTGTTTATTTGTGTATACTTAAGCGTCAACATAACGATGTTTGTCCAAATTCCTTTCGGTTGCGTATGACAAACTGTAGAAGACTTTAGCGTATACTCCCCTCTGTGACTTAAGACGACCTTTGTTCGAGGATGCAAAGTCCAGATAGTGCAAAGTCCAGTGGCACTTTACCCTTTCCGTTTTTTTTTTTTGAAATTTTTTTAATAACAGCACGATATAGAGCGGAAATTTAAATTACAAAATTATTCCTAACAAAAATATGAACAACTTTTGTATGAAAGCCAATGATGAACTCTTTATATATAAAGGTCTTGTAAGTATTTCACAGCAGATCTTTAATCTTTTCTTTTTGTTGTTGTGATTTAACGTGAGATTCTTGTTTTCTTTTTTTCTGGCCAACGTGGTGGACCAAATTTTTATTATATGAAATCAATTGTTATTTTTGTTTGAATATTCTAATTTAATCAGTTATGGTTGCATTAAAAAAAATACCATTATTTGTTCAAAATATTTTAATTAAATTTTTTTTTCTTGTTATATATTTTTTTTTTGTAAACTAAAAGTAATTTTAATTCTATTTTAAATATAAAATTTTATTTGAAATGTAATAAACATTAAATTACAAATTTTGCATATACGTGTATTGTACTATGGGCCACAAAAGGTTTCAAAATTTTTTTTATTGATTTGTATCTAATTCATATGGTTTTTAGAAAAATATTTCTTATAAAAGTTGTGAGTATATTTAAAATAAATTACTTTTATCTAAAGCTTTTTTTTTCGAATGAATAATGCCACATATCAATGATAATGTTTTGAAAAATGAGCGTTACTTTTGTGGCCTTGTGTCCTAAAAAGTTAACAGATCTGAAGGAACTTTTTACATATAAACATAAATGCAAAATTTTAATGTAATCGAATTAATTACTGTTATTTTGATAATTAAAATGTTGAATCGATTTAAATGAAAGGCAAAATTGTACTTTTTTTAATCTCTATTTCTACAGATAATCTTTGAAATATTAATAATGAAATTAATGAGCCTCAGGAACAAATAAATAATTCTTTTTTAATCCTATGTATATAAAAAATATATAGGGTGAATCGAATTAACCGCATAATAGTATACGCCTCTATTTCTTTCTTTGATCCTCCCATTTTTTAATAACATCCAATAGAAACGATAAAATGAGAAACAAACGAAGACTATTCGTGTTTGGTTCAAAGATATGATAAACACTAAATCACTCAACATAGAGTGCTAGGGGAACATGTAGTAAGTAATAAGAATCTAACGCCTTAAACTGCCACTTGGACTGGTATACCCACCTTATGCCTACAAACGAGGAACATTGTGCAGCAAAATTATGCAGCAACCTATTATGTTGCAAATGTGTATAGTGGTTGCAGCAACAAAAAACATGTCCTTGAACGGTTGCTGTAAAAATCAAAATTATTTGATATTTTGTAGGAGGAGTTAAATCTTAATTGGTCATATTATCTAATATTTTATGCTTTTCTAATATTTTATTATGTTTTATTACCTAGATTGGTTACAATTTACATTATATATTTTATTATTTGTAATAATAATATGTATATAGATATTATCCAACACTAGTTTTATACATATAAATAAACTAGATACATACATTTAAATAAACTATACAAATTAAATGAGATAAATAGAGATAAGATGAGAAATGATTGAATTTTTATGACTAGCGTCATAAAATAATAAAATAATAATTTTATGTTCCATAATTTTGGTTGCACGTCTGTACAGAAAATATTTTGTAGGCGGAGTTCAATGTTGCTGCAACAATGTTCTGCGTCTGTTTCATACTTTAGTCCCTTCAACAAAAATGATTGTTACATCATGTATAATACCTTTTCTTGAAGAATAGCTCAAGTTGAAAGATCATATTTAACAAAATAGAAGCATATTTTGATATACACCAACCAGCTGAATAAATACAAATTCCATTCATACAGATTTTATTAACTATAAAATGATTTGTACCAACATTATTGTATGTAAAAATTTCTTCAAGATACTTCAAATTGAATAATAAGGCATATCTTTATGTGATTTACAAAGAAGTGTTTAGACATATTTTTATTTTTTAATCTGTTTGTAAGTATTTTTGTAAATAAATAAATATTCAAAGAAAAATAATTAAACTGTAATGTAAATATATTTGTATACTTTTATTCTTTTTTTGGGTTAATTTTGAAGGGTTAATTTTGATATTACTGAAAAAGGAGGTAAAACGTATATCTAACAAAAAAAAGGGGGCAGTGGCTGTATCTTGGACACGGCCGTGTGTTTAACGTGAATAAGAAACAAAAAATATAAAATATCTCACTTGATATTAGAAAAATTGAAAAATGTGTTAAGCAGATAAGTTATAGAAAATCATGATGTTTACTACAATTCATTATTTCATAATTTTTTCTACAACTCGAATGTGTACAGAGATATTTAGGATTTAAATTTTCCATCTTATACCGTCAATATCTCTGTAAATATTAGAGAAACAGAAAAAATGAGAAGAAATTAAATTGTAGTAAAACTAATTTTCTACAACTTTACTTTTTATGTGTTTTTCGATTTTTCCAATATTAAGAGAGATATATAAGAGTAATATAACATTGCAGATATTTCGACATTGCATTATTTATGTTAATTTTTTACATTAACACCATATTTTATTCGCTATAACTATTTTCAAGCAATGTTTTATATATGAGATCTGTCAAGATGTCTGATTGACACTAAAACGTTCTAGCTTCTCTGTGTCAAAAGTTATACCAAACGAAAAGTATGTGACGCAGCAAAACGACCTAAAATGGCGGCGCTTAACTCTCCCCCGCGCACGATGCGTCACAGTCCTAATTCAGCTTAACAAATTCTTTAAACCTTTAGCTATTTTGTGTTGTATTATGCTGTTAGTTTTGTAGCTGCAACACCAAACTGTATCCCCCGATTTTGTTATTATCAGTTTTTTTTTAATCACTCCCCCTATATATCAAATTTATAAACGTATTTACGTCAAAAAATTTCGTGGCAACTATTTTGAATAAAATGAGGACATTATTACGATAATTAACTCAAAATTGCGGGAGAAGACGACTTAGAGGAATTTCTCTACTTATAGCCAAGCGGAAAACAAATTTGTTATATATCCTTTTGAATATATATTATATCTCATTTGGCTTTAATTTTCAATAAATAATCAGGCAGAAGAAATATTATAATCCAAATTATTTATCAACATAAATCACTAACCTTTCAGCTATCGTTTCATTGGCTACATTATGCATCGGATCTTTAATATAAAAAAAATTATTCATCTAAAACAACTGTTCCGTAATTGGATTAAACGTAATTATTCGAATGTAATTCGATTATACGCATAAAATTCTCACATAGTTCTTATTTTTATAATAAATAAAATACATTACAGAAGAGGCACTAAAGTAGAAAAAGAATTTTTTGTTGTTGAAGAGCGGAAGTTCTTTTTAATCCACATTTTAGTTTATGAATGATATCAAAGAAATGTATATTCCATACAGAGAAGTTTGTTGAATTCATTCAATGAAGAATAAAAAAGCCTTCTTCTATTTGTTGAACTGTTTTTTATTAGTAAAAAAGTTTTCTTTTTTATTCAATGATCAAAAAATCCTCTTATTACAAAATAACCTCTATATACAAAATAACACTATATATATACATAAATATATATATATATATATATATATATATATATATATATATATATATATATATATATATATATATATATATATATATATATATATATATATATATATAATAAGACAACAGTGTTGTTAGATCCCCATATTGTAGTCCAGTCCAAGTGGGGATCGTAAATAACGGTGCCCGTTTAATTAGGGGTTGAAACTTTCAGAAAAGATAGTCCATATACTTCAATCCCTTGCCTAAGTAACTCTGCGAGAACCTGATCTGACAGTGGGGCAATCAACCCATCTTTTATCGCACATAATTTTTTTCTATAAGAATTACGAGAAAAATACTTTTTCTCGTAAATTCAATACTTTTATTTCCAATAACTTTATTTCCAAAAGCTTTTGTATGAAACTTTATTCCATACATAACCTCTTTTTTATCTTTTGAAAAACATAACCTCTTTATTAAACAATGCAGTCTTTAAAAATCTGAGATTGAAAAAGAACAATTTCTGTTTGCTTTGCAACTTTGCAACAACTGTTTGCAGAACCACTTTATTTTATTTATATATTGACATGTTTCAATCTTGCGATCATTTTCAAACTGTATGTAGTCTATATATAGAGGTAAACAACAAACTGAAATGTTTTGGTTACATTGTATGAAATTGTATTTTTTTCTTCTTATTTTAATTGAATTATTTTATTTTAAATCAAAACAGAAAACAGAGAATTACATTTTGGTTGCATTATATTTAAATTGTACTAAACATATAACTTTGCTACTGATGTTTCATATTAAATGTATTTTAAAATTAAAATGATAATGTATGGATTAAAATCTTCCACAATTTTATGAATGCACACATAACATTCGGACATATATATATATATATATATATATATATATATATATATATATATATATATATATATATATATATATATATATAAAAATAAATAAATAATTTAAGGAAGTTCACTCGTGGTAGTCTAAAAGCAAAAGTATAAAATTATGTATTATTAACTTACTTATCACAGCTATGCCAATTACATATCTAGTACAGCATATGTGTTTTCACATGCAAGACTTGTGTTGACGGTGATGAAACATTATTTTTGGTGTCGCAGTTCCAAATAATCACCTTTATATATTAATATCTTTTTTAACAATCAATCCGCGATATATATTTACAAAATATTAATTTGATAGGTTTATACGACACTTACTGGTTTACCCGTGCTTCGTCACGGAATCTCTAGAAGTCTATAGTCGCGTGTGCATATATCAGAAAACGACTATTAATTTAGAAGGGTTTGAAATTAAGAACTTCTTATAGCTTTTCAGGAGTCGTACGGGAAAATCTCGCATCTCACGGATCTCCTGTCGTCATTATTATTTCCCTATATCCTTCTCCAAACAATTCGGACAAATAAACACACACATATTCATATGCAACATATTTCCCTTTTATATATAGAGATTTTTTATAGATAGAAATGCAACACTTCTGCATGAACCGTTAACGTAAACCGTGCTTTTTCTCAAAAATGTAAACTTTGATAGTAAATATTTCGCATCACAATCGATCAAAACAATTTGATGTTTTTAAATTATAAAATAGATGCTGAGTTTAATGTCATATTTTAATTCCATAAAAATTTTATTTTATAATCCTTAAGAAAAATGTGTATATACGATTGAACTACCTTAAAGGCTTAAATATATTGCTTTGTTTAATTCTTAAGGGATTTTGTAGAATATATTTGATTTTTATTAGGCAATTATAATCCAGGATTCATTTTAAAGGATATGTAGTTCGTTAAATCGTTTGTGGTTTTTTTTTGTATAGTGAATAATATTAAAATTGGAAAGTCAACAATTATTTAAAATGTGAGGAAATGTAACTGATAAAAATGGTAAAAATATAACAGGGTGTTGCGAAATTGACTATTCAATTAAGCCAAATCATTAAAAATTTCATAAAATCATTAATTTTAAAATTAAATTACATATCAATTAACTAGCTATCCAATACCAGTCCAAGTGGCCGAGCGGTCTAAGGTCTATGTCTGCGCAGTATGCCTACTTGGAAACTCGGAGGTTATGGGTTCGAATCGCGACATCGGCAGTTTGTCAATTATTAAGAAAAAAAAAGGGGCGGTTAATTAACTAAACTGTCGGTGTATGGACAAGAACGAAGTAACCGGCTATGGTTGAGATGGTTTTCTGCAGTTTTCTTCACGAATTCCAGATGAATATCGGCATAGTTCCTATCATAGTCTATACACAAAATTTCCTTCCACTCCACTCACATCCTCACATCCTTAGGCCTCCCAATGGACCTTGGTCGAAGTGTAGCCCGTCTAGGGCAGCCTCTACAATCTATTTATCTACCTATCCTAAATTTTACTTATAATGCATCATATTTTATCAAAACTTACATTATATTTTAACATATACATTTTTATTAAATTTATATGGATGGATAAGTCATCCCTATAACTAACTAACTTATAAATAAAGGAACTTAACCTTGAGAAATTTTCTACAATTAGGTTTGCACTGGAATTAGTTGCAATCAAAATCGTGTGGCATGTGGATTTGCTTCAAGAATAGCAATGTACGAAGGTCGAAACAGCAAAGATTGTGGAACACCGGAAAGGGGTTTTCAGGGTAAGATTGGAAAAAGACTTTTGCGGTTATTTGGATGAAGTTTATAGCATGTAGAATGTGTTGAATATACTGAACACTTATACCTGAAACAACATAATATTCACTAATTATATTATCAATAAAATTATGAACAAATTAATTGGGATTAGGACTATAAACTTTCTACTAATTGTTGTAGAATGTAGTGTGTGCATTTTTTCACATTTTTTATCAACAACAATTAACCATTTAAAATACCTGTTATCATAAAATAACATAAATAAAACTTTGAAGGTATAAAAAAGTTCTTAGGTATAAATTTTTGTCATATCTGTTCTAATTAACTAACACATTCTTCTTTTATCTTTTTTTTCCTTTTTGTTTTTGGTTAATTTAATTCTATAAAAGAAAAAAACACACCAGAGTTAACAAACTTTGATCATTATCGTACTCTCTTATCAATGAATAAAATGTTGAAACAGTTATATTTAAATAACCAACTAATATTTACTACATATTTTCAGGGATGAGTAAAATGCTTGTTTAAACATAAAAATACATTTGAAAATGGTTTATGATAATATATTTAAAATGCAAAATAGAAAATATTTATTTAAAATCATTTATAAAATGATAAATGGTTTTCTGGAAATTTTTTAATTAAAAGACAAAATTTGTCGCATACTTTTTAAATTTATGTAATATCAGCAAATAGTTTATAGTACTACATCTTTAAGTATTTGTGTAAATGTAGATTTCAAAGTGCAAAAGTGGGAAACGGGTTTCAGATTATTCAACCATCCAAGTAGCCTACTTGGCTGGTTGAATAGTAATACTTGAAAAAAGTTTGTTTTTTGTTGCTGCAACCACCCCACACACAGAGCAACAAGATAGTTGCTGTTCAATGTTGCTGCAACCATGTTCTGCGTCTATTTGGGCCTTAACGGACGGACAAACGGATATGTGAAATTGGCTGAACTAGGTCATTTTATTGACACCAAACATTTTTGTCTGCAATTAATATTGTCAAGCGTTACATAGTTGGCACTAAACCTAATTTAACGTGTATAAAAATGGCACCATTTTAAATATTTCCTATCCCTGTATATTTCTTATCTGTGTCCATGCCCACACAAGTGTCATATTACATTATAAAAGTGTTTTTTCTTTTTATTCAGAGTTCACTACAATTTAAATTTTTAATTAAATTTACAAGATGGTAATTCTATTCATTAATTTGAATATTTACTTTTTTAATTACTTGTAAACATCAGTTTTCTTTTTCACCATAGATAGATAAAATTTGAATATATTTGTTATAATATTCGTTAACGAATTTTTTTTTTGTTATTTAAAGCGTAATGAAAAGATGTGCGCTGCTGTATAACCACAGACACAAAATTGTTTTCAAGACATAAATCTCTATTTCGTATGTGATCATTAATTTCTCAAAAAGTAAACGATATATACTTTCCAGTATTTAGTTGTGACAAGAATAGTAATTACCAAAATTTATATTGCAAGTAAATTTTATGAATACAATCATGAATATTTTATTCATTGTTTTTATTATAAACTAGCATCTATTTATCAATTTTTGGTATGGTTGCCTTTCGGTTATATTATACCAACGGAAGTGACTAGCGTTTATTTAATTTGACATTTATGTCTGAACATTGATAACATTATTTGACAACAAATGCTTGATATAATCTCTGGCATTCTAGACCAACGCTCTAGACATGTCAAGAAGTCACAGATTACTTAAATGTCAAATTAAGTAAATTTTAGTCACTTACTTTGGTATAATATAATTGAAAGGCAACCATACTAACGATATATAAATAGACAAGCATTTGATGTCAAAGAATGTTACTTTACATGTATGATTTTCAAAATTACCTTCGACAAACAATTCTTCCCAAATGATTAAAGTAAGAATATAAATCGCTAGTTTATTACCCGAGTATGGTTAGAATTATTTGTTTAAAAAAAACGTCATGGAGTTTTTCGACGGCAAATGATCAGAAAAGAACCTGGAAAGTAAAAAATTCGCAAAAAAAATTTAATCACTATCCGTTCAATACTTTAATATACGTTTTGGCGAACATAGTTCCAAACAAGCTGTAGGATATATTAGTACACTCCTTAGCATTAAAACGAAATATCACTCCTTGGAAAATGTGACTTTTGAAGTAACGTAGTGACGATATATGTTTGGACCTAATGAGAAATCAATGTAGTTTGGGAAGCTCGGATGATTTATTGTGTAAGCTTTTCCTTTACAGTTCTTCAATATTGGGCGTTATTTTGTATGCAACTTCAAAGTCTGAAAACATATAACTGTAGCAATAGTTTGAATTATTTTATACACCAGTACAGTGTTTGGTATCTAATATACTCTAGATATTAAGAAATAGACTCTGACATTAGTTAAATGGAAAAATTTATCATAAGTAAAGTTGAAGAAAATTAATTCTACTGAATATATCACCTGGCCATTTTTGTGTAATTCTAATATTTACAAATATATTTGTAGTCTAAATGTTGTTAGAATTATCATAATTAATAATTCGTCTCAGGTAGCTTGAATTCAGGATTTTTTATGATGTCTCTTTTTTATTTCTACGTAGCTTCTACATGCAAGATTTTTGAACAAATGCGTTGATATATAATACATTTCTATTTAAAAAAATTTTAATGTTTAGATTGGAAATATTTTTGTTGTATGAAAATTTATTTTATTGTATTAAACGTTTCAAGTCTGATAATTTTTCGTATCTTAAATATATTATTATATTTTCTGGTAAAGAAATACATATAGAGCTTGTATTTTAAATATACCCAACCTGCAAACAATGTATAGTGTACCTATCGCTGTCTATATTTAGTGTACTATGATATGGTGTCTTTGTTACACTTAAACTGCATTAAAATCAGTATTGTATAACATATAACTATTATACTTATCAGTCTCTCTAACTACAATCATTTATGTATAGATGAATCTTATTCGTGCATGTATACATCGTCATTATTGTCCGTCGTCCATCGTGTGAATGTGTCTACATGTTTATGTAACAAATACACCATATCATAGTCACTGCATATAGACAGCGATAGATACACTATACATTGCTTCTAGATTGGATGTATTTTAAAATACAATCAGTATATTTAAATGCGCCAAAATTTTAATTCATTAATTTATTTTTAGTTGTTAAAAAGAATTTACATTTTACAATGTTTATTTTTAATTTATCTATTTATGTAAATAAATCTTGATTTTGTTTAATTAAATGTACATTGCAAATTTTTGTTGTTGTGTATTGTTAATATAAATGTATATAGGTACTGATTTATATTTCAACAAATAATTAGGGCAAAGAATTTTTACTACTATTCTTGACTTTATTCTGAAATTAAGTGAAGAAATAAAATAATTTTATATTTACCATCATAATATTTAGGTTAAAGATATTTAGTTATTCTTTTATTTAAATTGATGATTATTTCGTACAATAAATATTTTAATAGATTCGTAATCAATATGTTATAATCTTATACTATTTATTATAGTAGTGTTTTAAAAATGTTTATTTTAAATATATTTGGTTTTTAATTGAAAACAAGTGAAAAAATTGCATAATGATAGGTAAATTATTATTTAATCTTTTTTTTTTAGTAGTCTTTTTTTAAATAATTTATTTAATTGACAAACTGTCAGCGTTGGGAATCGAACCAGCAAACTCCCAGTTTCAAGTAGAGCGCCGTTATCAATTAGACCACATGGACTGGTCGTTGTTCCTTATAAAAACATCAATAGTTTTTGTTCCAAATAGTTTTCGGAAACCGAATAATATATTTATTATTTTTATGCATGGTATAATATAAATTTTATTGCTTTTGTAAAATTTGTGTGTCATATCGATCCATTGTTAATGTGGTTGCCCTTCGGCTATGTTATACTCGTCTGCAGATGATTAGCGTTTAATTAATTTGAGTAATATGCCTGAGTAATATGCCGTAACATTATTTTGATATCAATGTTTTGCTATTAACATCTTACACATCTTGACTGGCGATTGAACCCAAGACCTGCAGCAATCCAGATCAGTGTTCTGCCAACTAACCTAGCCAGATGCTATTGTAGAACGTGTATAATCTCTCACTATCTGAATAACATAGAATTTACAAAAGCAATAAAATTTATATTATACCATGCATAAAAATAATGAATCTATTATTCGGTTTCCGAAAACTATTTGGAACAAAAACTATTGATGTTTTTATAAGGAACAACGACCAGTCCATGTGGTCTAGTTGATAACGGCGCTCTACTTGGAACTGGGAGTGTGCTGGTTCGATACCCAACGCTGACAGTTTGTCAATTAAATAATTTATTTAAAAAAAGACTACTAAAAAAAAAGATTAAATAATAATTTACCTATCATCATGCAATTTTTTCACTTGTTTTCAATTAAAAACCAAATATATTTAAAATAAACATTATTAAAATACTACTATAATAAATAGTATAAGATTATAGCATATTGATTACGAATCTATTAAAATATTATTGTACGAAATAATCATCAATTTAAATATTTTTAAATATTTTTATTACTTTGATATTTAACTAATTTTGTAAAATTCTTGTATCTATCTACATGATAAGAGACCATTTTATTGAAAATCTAATTTTTAACTTAGTTTTATTAATTCCAATATTTGGAATAAGCCTCGTAATTTTAATAACGATATTTATGGAAATTTGAGAAAAAAACAACATTTTAACGATATCCTTAATCTTTGTGAACATTCCACTTTGAGAACTTCTGGTATGTGAAGACAAATTATATGGAACTCAAATTTCAAAACTAAACGATTTTTGCCATCTTTCTCTTGTTGCTTGAATTAATAAGTTGGTTTTTAGTTGAAATAAAAATAAATATGTATGGTTTATAATAAAATTTGCAACTTCCATATCTCCGTAACCATAGACATAAGCACAAAAATGTATGATATCATATTTATTCAAAATTTGTACTATCGTTTTGCTAATTAGAGATTAAGGGAAAATTGAAGACATTTTAATGCTACCTGTAATTTTTATGGATCCACGGGAATAAATTTTAAAACTATACGATTTTTTCCCGTTTTCTTGTATTGCTGAAACTATTTCAATTGTAATGATATGATTATGCTACAATTATGATTTAATAATAATTTTTCCAACTAAATAAATATTGATTCTTAACCGCCGGGGCAAATTTATCAATCAATCAAATTTATTTTCAAATTTCATTCCACAAATAAATATATATATTTTTTAATAAATGTGAGCAAATTCAAGGTTAAGAATTATGTCAACTTTCTAATAGAATTTTTATTTTTTAAATTACTTTTTTTTCTTAAAAAAATTGAGTAGGCGCCATGCCATGTTGCTTGCAACTTCCTGTGTACCATAATATCTTTAAAACAATTACTTTATAACTTTTACCTGTGTCGTATAAAAGTTCAAAAAAAAAAAAAACAATCAATTTATCTTTTTTTTTTAAATTTACGTGAGTGCAATTGACATGTTTTTCACAAATGTCACCCAGAAATATTAAATAAATGTTGTTTTCATGTTAAAAAAAATTTAAGTATATATACAAAAATAAAAACATTTTTACGTTGGTTATGAGTGATTAGTCATAAAAGTATCAACCCCTGTAGTACGATAATTTTGTTGTAAGTATGTGTATATGTCTCGTCTCTTGTCTTCAAAAACAGACTTTTATAGAAGCCACTTCACGAGTGTCTCCATCCATTCTACGAAACAAATCTATTTATCTTATCAACAATAATGAAGAAAGAGTATTTAGACCAAATATTTATGATGCATGTCGGTATTTCATGACATCGCTATTTAGTAAAATATATATTAAAAAAATATCTTTCACGAATACAAGTGTTTTTTTAACAGTTTACAGTAAAAAGTTAATTGGAAATTTTATTAAAATGTCCATTCTGACATTTAAAACAATATTTTATGGTTTAAATTTAGTTTAGTTATTAATGATTTCTTCGTAGCCCATATTTCATAAACTATACGAGCTAGTGAGGGGAAAATTAACGGAGTTTTCAGTAAGGTTCATATTCAGTTAAGTTATTATATAAGACTAGCCTTTTAAAGAATGGGGATTCCGAATCTGAATCGGTGTTTGTAATTTTAAAATTTGCAAAATTGTGAAATTCAATATATATATATGGTTACATGCCTCTTTGTCCCCGGACAAAATATCTCGAATACTTTGAAATCACAGAATAATATCAAAAACAATAATAATAATAATAATAATAATAGTTTTTTCCAAGATATCTGAAATATATAGAACGCCTTTTAGTGCGAAGGCCCAAAAACACGCAAACCCGACCAACTCGGAGTATGACCGATGAAGTGAAAGATTGTAGTACTCGGTTGTAATAGTTACCATATTTAATTCCTATAATTTTTGCCACGATATTTGAAACACATAGAACGCTGTATAGTGCGAGCTCCCAAAAACATGCAAACCCGAAAAACTCGAGGTTTTTTTTTTCATTATCAAAAGATATTATGTCGGGGGATATTTTCTCCTTGGAATATATTTTCTGGTGATAGTTTGTTCTGGGTATATTTTGTCTGGTGATATTTTGTCCCGGGGATATTTAGTCTTGGGATATTTTACCGCGGATATTTTGTCTGAGGACCAACACGTTTGCTACGAACGAAACATGGGGTGGAGCCCCATTAAGCATTAGCCATATGCCTCTTCGAAGTTGAGTAGAGGTAAATCTTCTAGTAAGCCTGGCAAAATATTTTGTAAATGCTGTAAATAAATAGCTCCCGTTAAGTTTTGGGGTAAACTGATTGCACCATTAATGAAATTTATAATATTATAAATATATTTCCTATTATAAACATATGTTTATTTAAAATATTATAAACTCTATTATAAATAGAATAGCTACCATTATAAATAGAAGCTTTAGAGAAATGTATGATTCCAAGAAATTTGGCATAATATGGTTAAAGATTTCTGATATGTTTTTGTCTTGTTAAATCTTCCTGAACTGGGAGGTTTGATTGGTTTAACAAATTTCACTAACATATGCGATACATAAAATTATATAAACAATTCAGAATTAGGTTAAATTCATATTATATCTCCCTAATTCTGTGGCGGGTAGAAAAATTAATTTAATCGTTTTTCTTAAAACAAAAATCAATAAAATTTTTTAATTATTTTTCTAACCAAAAATATACAAAGAATTTCTTTAGAGCATGAATATTATAAAGAATATTGTATTTAAAAAACAGTATAAAATAAATGACGTATATTGTTATAAATAAACAAACCATAGAACCATATTACTTTTTTGAAAATGATAACAAAATAAAGATTATATTCAGAAAAAAAACTATATGTATATATAAACAGAAAAGGTTATCTGTACTTTTAATGTAGTAGTCGCCCTTTTTTTTTAGATCTAACAAACACAAATTTTTCGTTACGAAATATGATATCGGTTTTTATAAATAAAAAACAGAGATAACAAAATCTCTTTATAATATTTTAATGTGTCTAAAAAGAGATGAGTAGGGATTTGTTTAATACGTTCGTTTAAAGCGCTACATGTTTAAGTCACTGCTGTGGATGCTGCATCTTTTAAATGTTCCATATGAGTTATTATAATAAATTACAATGACAATTGTAATTTATAAATATGAATTAAAAGATTTGTCAAGGCAATAATCTTATATAAATTTTATATAGCTATACAGGAAGTTCGTACAATATTGTATCAAAAAAAAAAAAACAACCAAGGAGAATGTAACCTATAACTGAGTTATTTGTATGTATATCCTGTGTATACTGTATCCCTTGTTAGTGTTCATTTTTTGTGGATATGTGGTATACACATTTTTGGAGTTTACTCCTTGAGAATCGATTTCGTTTAAAGTCCCCGGTGCGACAATTTTAATGGGTAGTAAAATATTGTGTTAACAAAAAAAGCGTTATGTTCTTTTTAACAAGCTAACACTTTATACGCTATGATATTCAATTTGAATTTATGTTGTTTTACAATATCTTTTCAGATTGATTTTACATTAAATTTTCTTTTTTCGTATCATTGACTTATTCTAGGAATTATTAATTAAAATAAATTTTTATTTAAATAATAAAATTTAAATAATATTTTGAAGTGTATATTAAATGTTAGCTTCTAAAAAATAACTGGAAAATTATTTTATTAAAATTTTGTTGACTGTCATTTCCATACAAACTATAAACTATACTAGCACACTATAATTCGTTATATATAAGTTAGAAATATGTAAATTTTGGCTATTAATAAATTTAAATTGTTTATAAATGAATGAATGTTAGCGCCATCTAAGCAGAATATTTCAAAATTAAACAACTTATAAGAGTAAACTCCATCATGCGTCAGAGCTGACACAAATCTGCAGTAATTATAAATGTTTTAGCCGAAATTGTGGTCAAAACTCTTCAGCTTATGAAAATTTGTTTAAACCAAATTATTATTTCTTAGATATGAATAGGTTTTGTATTTAAACTACTCTTCTATCTCTTATGGTTTTAAACATAGATATTTTTTCCCTTTGTGGGGAAGGTTTAGACGTACAGATAGACCGGAACAGTGATGGATAGACGGTTAGTTTATCGTGACGATAGACCCATCTTAACTAATTTCTTCTATTCAGTCACAATTCAGTCATTTAATTAATTTACAAACTACTCTTATTTAAGGTGGTTAACTCGTTAGAGTCTAAGCTAAAAGTCTAAAATACACAGTGATACTTATTACAGTTATGCCAATTGAACATATATAGTATAACATATCATGTGTTTTAACATATCTTGTGTTTTGTCATTTTTGATATGTGGTAATTTTCAAGACTTTTCCCGACAGTGATGATTCAGTACTAACTGTTTACGTATCCCCTGCATCTTTCTCAAACCTTTAACGCGATTAAATTGCTTCAAAATCGGTCAAAAAATTGTTTTTTTTTAAAAACTATCTTAACTTCATATTTCATACTATGAGCTTACGAGTGAACTACCTTAAGAACACTTCATTATATTTTCTATTCAAATTATTTATTTTGATTAATCATAATTAGCTTTGTGATATTAATTTAGTTTTATTATCTTAGTTATTAATTTTTTGAAAGTAATTTAATATTTTATTTATGGAGTTCCATTAATTAAAGTGTTACAAATTCTTAGAGGAAGAAATTATTATTTTAACCCTTTTGAACTGCTGCATATGCATTAGATGAAATGCCTAGTTTGTTTTGTCATTTATAAACAAATAAAAATCATATTCAAAGGGTCGTTAATTGACTGTAGAGTAGAATATTATTCAACTGTTTTTACACGTGTCTCAAATGTTCACATTAAACCTTTGCACAGCGTAAATCAGGGAATATATTTTTAACCAAGATTAAAAACTATATGTAATCTATTTATCGAATAGGATATAGAGGTTTTAAAATACTGCTTATCCAACAGGTAAGTGCTATATTATCGACAAGCGCAAAAACCTCGAGGTTTGACGATGGAAGTAATTATAACTCGGGAACTTTTGAAAGTAACAAAATTTTAACGAAGAATTTTGAATTGAAGACAATTTCGTCTGATGATACTATTGTTTAATTTTTTTTTAAATTGTTATTATAAGAATTTGTTATTGAAAAATGTCACGCTTCTTTGTAAATTGGTCTGCTACGTATGTGGACACATTATAGGTTGCAATAATGTACTGATTTTGATAAATATTGAAAAATGGAAGCGCTGGGAAGTACGATATATTTTAGTATAGCCCCGGAGGCGATGACAGAAATGTCGGTAATTAGAGTCAAATTAGATTAGCTCGTATTCGATGGCAGGGCCTTTGTAAAAGAGAAGTCTCGGTTGCTAAATAAGGGGGGGGGGTGACAATGTGAGGGTTGTGAACGGGTTAAAATTAAATCGAAACCAAAATTATGTAAGGCCGGATCGATCCTTTTTGTCATCGACTTTTGGACTATTAGGTCCAGTTCAAACTGTAAATATAATACTAATGTGAGGAAAAAAAAATTAATAAAAAATATTAATAAAAGAAAGAAACCGTGCGGTGTGCACTTGTGGGAGCCATTGGTCACGTGATTTTAAAAATTTTGTATCTATATTTTAAAATCATAGGCAACTTTCTTGGTAAGGGTAGATTGATAGATAGTGAGTGACTCGTTAGAGTTGTAAAAGCTTTTTTTTTTATTATGATCTATTATTTATTATCGGAAGTAAGGTCCTAGGAGCAGTGAAAAAATAATCTTTTTGATATGGATATACACATTTGAATGATTTTACAATCAATTTTCTTTTTGTCTTTACCATTTGATTGATTAGAACATGATTTGCTGCTTTGAAAATTATGCAAAGTTGGTTCTAGCGGAACTGATACCTTAAAGTTAACGATCGTTTAAGCAGCCGAATTTGGGTGCTTGGGTGTTTTTTGTCAGTTTAATTTCTTTAAATTAAGCCTTACTTAAATGATTTGATGCAAATGACCATAAGAAGTATACATCGTATCTTTATGAAACCCCATATCTCAGTTATGAATGGAGGGCCTTGAAATCATGCAATTCGAATATGTAACAAGTTTATAAACAGAATAATGCCAAATGACGAATCGAATTTTGCAATGACAGCTTAAATTTGTTTACTGATTATAATTTAATCTATTCTAATAATCTTTGGATGTAAATCAACGGCACACAAATAGGACAAAACTCTATATACAGAAAGAGAAACATTTTTAAATGTATAATATACAAAGGAGCAAACCTATTATTTATTTCACGGTCATGTGATTCTTTTTTATTTTGTTTTGTTTCAACAATGTTTAGATGATATTTTAAAGGTACTCGACTAAAAACATTTTAAAATAAAATAAAAAAACAGAAACACATTTAAATAATATGCAAATTGGTGTATTGTTGTTGTGTATGCATTCATATAACACGGACAAAACTATATGGCCCACACATTCATGTCGACGAGAATCATCGATTCTGAATGTATTATATGGCTTTGTGGTGCGATGAATAATAATGCGCTGCATAACAATATGCTGCTATGATTTTAATGTCATCACCATCACGCCTACATCAGAAATCACATTCTTTTTTATTCTGTACTTACAATACATAAAAGTACAGGACATGTAGCGGATCAGTCGGTATACTATAATAGGGAATATGCATGAAAATTTTTTTTCACATTTATTTTCAGAATATGAAAATACTGTTAATACTGTAGTAATATTTAAAAACGAAATTAAAGTTCGACAAATATCAAGGAAGCTATAAGCTTTTAAAGATTATTATCTGTCTCTTTCTTGCAAAAATACTAAAAACGGAGTTTTACGTGTAATGGTGAAAGTGTAATATGACGTCACATAACATATTAAGAGGGCTATCACCCTCTTTGTCTAATCGGGAATTTCAATCATTCATATCTCGCTTATTTTTAAAGTTATTTAAAAAGTAATTTTACCTTGATATTTGTCAAGTAAAAATGCTTCAATTCAAGTGAAAAAAAATTTTCATGCTATTCTCTATTAGCGAATCATCCACAAAGGACTATACCTCCAATCCTTTCTACCTACAATCACTTTTAAACCCAGTATATGATATATACAAGGGTATATTAAGTTTAGCCCCGACTTCGTAGTACGGTTGAAAATATTGATCGTAAAAAAATTTTCGTCTTTTCGTCTGCCCATAGACAAGATACCCCCAAACCAACAACAGATAACGAGTTGAAATTTTGGGTGTGTGTTCTAGAGTGAAAAAATAAGTTCGAGTTATAGAACCGTGCTCCGCAAGGGGGAAAGATATTCAACTGTGAAACGGTAAGGGCAAAAATGTCCCTTTTTTTAAATATACAACTTTTGTTTAAAACTTTTTTCATTTGTGTATACCGGGTACATGTTTAAATAACTTTGAACTGAGAATGTTTATAAAAATATTAATAACACAATTCTAAAAAAAATCGGATAAATCGGAGGGATGAATTGTACGATAATTGAGTAACTATGGCAATATTTCTAATATTAACAATTAAAAGTATTTAAACATTAAAATAGTAAATAATACAATCAGAAGATAAATTGTAGTAAGATGTATTTTCAACTTTACGTATGATAACTAATATTCAGAAAAAATATTCAGGTATTGTGTTTCCAACTTCCTCGCGCTCTAGCGATCATAATTGCAGACCGATAAAACCAAATTTGGTATGCGGCTTAAATACACAATCTGTATGTAGTTTATTTATAGCGTATTATCTTTTGTTGCCACAAACTAGCAATAAAAATGTTACCAACCCAAAGAAATAAACTCATGTAAAAAAGGATGGGTGTTTTATGTAGGTATTTTCAAAAATTGTGAAAATATTTGCAGACAATTTAGAATGGTCCAATTGCATCAAACGCGTACGGAATCAGTAAAAAGCTTGTTACACTTTTTAAACATTTTATGATTCTTAGTTTACAAATAGTTTTTTAGCTTACAGTGAAATTTTGGAAACTTGGAGTTGGATTCTTCTTATTTGAAAATCTGACTGATGTTTTGGATACTATTTTACTTAGATTTACTTAAAAGCATATTATGAATGGTTGTTTTAACAAGTAAAACTAATATAAAATAAAAAAAACACCCTACAGCGTAAGAAATAATTATTTCTGTGTTTTTTTTATTTTATATTTTTTTGTTTAATTTTTAAATTTAATTTAATTTTTATATTTAAATTTTAAAATTATGTTTTTCGAAAATTTTGTTAATGCAGGTATTTCTATAGAAACTATAAACTATATTAGATATCTGGATCGGCGATATCTTTAAAACGGTCAGAAAACGGTTATAACTTTGGAACGAATTGGAATTTTGAACTTTTCAGGAGTCGTAAGGAAATTTACCGAGAGTCTTCTCTCAGCATTATTTTGCTAGCTCCCATAGTTTTCTCCAAACAATTCCGATAAATACATACAAACTCCTTCCGCTCTCTTTATTGATTCGCACATGCTCTATTTAAATATTATGTCACTACCACAACTCATATATTAAAATCCTTGAAGCCGTTTAGGCTGCAGAGCGTACCAAAGAAATAGACATACAAGCATACATATACACAATCTAAAAATATTACCTTCCTTCTGGGACAGTCGGGTCAAATTCGACTGAGAAATATTTAAGGAAGTTTGGTCACTTCGTCAAAGATGATGAAAATTGTTTATTTGAACTAAACTAAATAATTCAACGCATGTGGTAGGGTTTTTTGAAATTCAAACGTTACTGGGGTAAAATCGGATATCTAAGTTGGCGAATTATAAACTATTCGTCTTAGGATTCAAATTTAGATTTAAACATAATAAACATTGCCAAGTTAACAAACCAATTTAGGACAGGCTATTTTTGAATGAACATGACTGTCCCGAACCAGCATCCTCAAACCATAAGTTTTTTAACTTGTCTATTGATCAATCTAAAACGTTTTATGGTCTATGATATCTTTTATGTAAGCAGACAACACGATTTTATTGATATCATTAAAAATATTTTATTGAAAACTGAGGTATAAAATGATTTTAAAAGCTTTAAATGAATTGCTTTTTTGTATGTAAATATACGAGTAATATTTTTATAGTATTATAAATCAAAAAGAGAAAGATTATTCACACAATGAGGTACTAAAATATCGAATACATTTCCTGATTTTTATTTTCTTCTAAAATTCTATTTTATCGTGAGTGTATATAAAATATTTCAATTGTATAAAAAAAATTGAAAATTGTAATTGTATTCAATACAGTTCAATTATTTTCAAGTTAAATCGATATAATATTATCAATAGTTTTGAACAATATCATGATGGCAAGCAACATGAAAATATGGAAATGTCAGGGAATTTTAAGATTCTGGAAAAATTAGAGAACTTTAATCATGACTATGATTCATGACTATGAAATTGTGAATGTCAGCACAAAAATTCATAGACAGACCATTTCTTGTGTTCCCAGCGATCAAATTTTGTTCTGTTTATAAAAAAAATATTAACACCATTATTAAATAGGTGTTAAAATTTTAAACAATGATCAATAAAAAAAAATTTTTTTTGTACCTACATATTGTAAATGAATTTGATTGTGTTTAATAATAGTAATAGTGTAGGAGGAATCGGCTCATGAGTACCGAAAACTATTAATTATTGGTTATACGAATGCAATTTGGCATGGGCGATGGGGCACTTGGGACACTTGTTGCTATATTTTTTAACGAAATGTTTTTCGTATTCTTTGACTTAATTAGTTAATTTAGTTATTCAAATAATAAAACTTACACCACAATACTTCAATTTTGTATCAAATATTGTTGCTATATTGAGAACTGTCCAGAAGGCGGGGCTTAAAATACATGGCTGTTTATTGTGTGCACTTGAAAGAGTAATCCATTGTGTCTGTTTTTATTTATGTCAATTATTTGAATTATTGTTGTCAATTTATGTCAGTTATTTTTTTTCTCTAAATATTGTTAATATAGGTATTTCTATAGAAAATAGAAACTGTGTTAGAGATCTGTGCTGGCCATAACTATTGAATGGTCTGGAAACAGCTATAACTTTGGAACGGTTTGGAATTTTGAACTTCAGAAAGTTTCTCTAGAGTCTTAAAGAAAATTTACCTAGGATCTTATCTATCATTATTTCGCTATCTCCAATATTTTTCTCCAAACAGTTCGAATAACTGCACACTAAATTTTGTTTCTTTATTTGCCACCAGACGCCGTAACCAAAATGGTCAGTTATCAATACAAGTATATTAAAAATATAATTTAAAAAATTCACATAAGACTTACGCCAAAATACTGGTATTTTGATTGCAACTCAGACATTATGACTACGAAAATTGTGGATAACAAATTATAGAACTAAAATTGAACCTTACGTAAAAACAAATTTTTAAATACACCAAATGATCTTAACATGTTCAACGAATAAGTTTTCATTTTGGAGTACGCAAAAAAAAAGATTTTTTAAAGATTTTCTTGAAGCTTATCTTTAAGATTCGTAAGCGAGAATAAAAAATTTCTTCTTATCAATAATTTTATAATGGTTACTTACACGTATCTGTTATTTACCTTAAATAAGTTGCATCGACCATAATAAATAAAATAAATCAGTGATTAATAAAATTTTCTATTTTTTCGGATTTTTCAGACAATAATTTTTTGAATTTTGCGATTTACTTTTTAGTGAATCAAAAATAGGTTTTTCGAATTTTCGATCAAAATTCTTATTATTGAAAATATAAGGTTATTGCGCAAAAAATAACAAGATATTTTGATTTTTTGCAATTCCGTTTAATAATTTCGAAAAAATTTTGTTTAAAAAATATGGCATCTTTGAGTTATCTCAAAGCAACATCCATACGCAAATTATTTTGTTCGAATAGTATTCGATACTCAGGCGCTGGTTTCTCCTAGAATATGGGTACATCATATAAAACTTTATAATAAACATTTAAATTAAATTTTTTTGGTCATGATTTGTTTTATTTTTATTTGGTTATTGTAAAACAAAAACATTTTTCAATCATCATAAAAATATTTCAAAAAAATTGTTTTTTTTTTGCTTAGCAAAACAACAAATTCTATTTCTGTGTACGTGGGTGGATATGTTAGAATATAAATATGGTATGTAATTATTCAAAATTGAAAATAATAAATAATATAAAAATGACATAATTGTGTTATTTTGTTTTTAAACATTATTTTGAACAGAGCTGGGCAGTATTTAAAGTAAAGTACTTAAAGAACTTGTGCATTACTGGGTATTTGTTCTTGAATCATAAATCCTCAATACATACTATAACGTTACTTAAGGTACTGTCGGGTAATACTTAACTTATAAAACAAGTACTAGGTACAAGTATCCATGCTTGTTCATCAAGACGGACAGAGAACTAGTATAAATTAATTTAAAGTTTAACTTGTTTATTGTTTATGTCAGCGATTCTCAACCTTTTTTTTGTCGCGGCACACTTTTAACGATTTTAAAATTTGACGGCACATAGAGAAAATGATAAGTTTAAAAGTTGTTTACTTACCTATAATACACTGTGTAAAATAGTTATGATGATAATTTTGAATGTAAAATAAAATAATATGTACTACAAAAACAACAGTACGTTTATTATAGGATTAATTACAAGTTAATAATAAGAATACTTTTAGAATGAAAAAATTGAGCTTGATGTTTTTAAATAATTTCATTTATATTTGGTCGTAAAAATGACAATGCTACTCTCATATCGTTTTCTAAATTTAACAGTCTCGATCTTTTTTTCGTTTTTATGTTGGTTAATACTTTACACGTTGGTTAATATATATATATATACATTTCTAAAATTTGGCGGCACACATAAGTGCCGCGGTATAGTGGGTCTTCCCCCTAAATAATTTCTGTGGCCAGGGCAGATAGATAACAGAATAGTATATGAAGTTTTCGATATTTAAAAGATAAAAATAAACGACTCCGATGTGTTGAATTAATATCCCTCCGTAAGGTCAGTATTTCTGAACTAAGAACCACTGATGTGTATTGTTTATGTTTTGTATTAATATAACTATTAAATGATTTAATATGGATTGGAAATAAATTCTATACTTTTGTCCTACATCCACAATCATCCTATGACTTTTACTTCGAAAAATTGCTCACGAGATGTTAAAAAATATTCAAACAAAATTCGTTATATTTTTCCATTATAAAGTACATTGTACTTGCACTTTAATTTTCATAAGTACCTTCAAGGTACTTATACTTGGTACTTGCAGGTTTTTATTTATATGTACTTGATACTCATTACATAAATTTTGTTTTTTCAATACTTAGAACTTATTACTTAGAGTACTGTTTCCCGGTACTTTCACCCAGCTCTGATTTTAAATCTGTATTATGATTCATACATTGCCATATTGTAAATTTTGATATTTTATGATTTCCATATTGGTTTTTATTAAAGCGTAATTTTGACTTTACAGCTTTAATTAGTCTATAATTCAATAAATTTTTACATTGAAGATAGAAACCATTTATAAAAGAACCTTGAAATACCCGTATTTTCAATAAATCCATAAAGGTCTCAAATAACGTAAAATCAATCTTGTTTTTTTCATTTAAAGATTTTGTCAATCTAGCACCGGTTAAAAAGGTACGATTTGAAGCGAGCTGCTACGCGGTTCGCATGCATTTAGCATTCAAAATTAAATTGACGTATAGATGTAAGATTCATGAACTATAGTTTGAATGGAACAGGGTCAAAGTTTCAAGCACGTCGTTACAACTCTCTAAGTTAATTGTTCACACTTCGACGTATATTCGAAATATTCTCAGAGTATTCTAGGAGATTTATACGATGCCACAAGTTTAATTGATAGGCTCTGATGGTGTTTAACTGATGGTGTCGACAAGGGAGTGTACTTCGACAGTGTGTTCACGTAGGCTATGCGTTGATCAAATCATCAATGCCTCTGTCTATATGTGGTGCCTTAAATTCAACGATGTTGCATGAAATTTATTATGTACAGTCTATTTCCAATATTTCGGATTCTTTTGAGCAAAAAAAAAGCCGATTATTTAAAACAAAAACTTATAGTGGAGAAAATCATACATTTGTTAAGAAATGACTTTTTAAATGTTTTTTAAAACTATCCGGATATTTGACAACCCGAATCGGGTTCGGTCGTAATTACTCGGATAGTTCCACTGTAGTTTTTCAAGAAAAAAAAATGAATTAACGTATTGCGTATCATTGGACCCTTTGATTCAAGCTATATTTGAAATATACGAAACATTGACAAAAATTAAAATACATTTATTTTTCTAGATGTCGGCCAAGTTTAAAAATAATATAGTGATTGAAATTGTTTAGCAAAATTAACTTAACTATTTAACTGAATAAAATGAATTCCACAATGAATCATCTGAATAAAAACAATGATATTTAACAATATGTAATATGTATTTTTACAATAAATTTTTAAACGATTACTTATTATTAGAATTAATTTAAAATCATGTAATGTTTTATTTCATATATAAAGTTATGAATATGATTTATGAACTCTGAATTGAATTAAATATACCGTATAATGCTAAATAAAAAATATAATACATTACATACTAAATTTCTTGTCCAATGAACATTATTTAATAGTCCCTTTTTACACGTGTGCGTTTTGATGAAATCTTTTAATCGCATTAAAAACGGTTGATACATCAAAAATTACATAGTTCATTGAAATTTTCATGAAAGTTATCAATCGCAAATTTTTTGTTTAATATAATTTGTTTAATATTTCTTTCGTTGTCAAGCTAATGTCAAATTTTGTTCTGAACTTTGTTTGTTTACGCGTCAATTGCATGGCCATAGTATACCAATCACAAGTTAAGAGATTTCACACATACGCAAATAGTGCATTTATTTTTATAAAATTGCTTCAAAATAGAAGCAGTCACTGTTTTGATATAACTAAAAACTTACAAAAATCAAAATATATAATATTCAATATATTTTATAGGTTATAGGATATAGATTTTTAGGATATAGGTTGTCGCGATCAAAAGTAATTATTCGAATGGATTTTTGCCGAATCCATTCTGATTATGGACAGAAAGGTCTGTTGTATGCTCCTTTTTGCACGCGTAAGTTATGAATTTCAATCGATTGTTTTATTGAGCAAGTAAAAGTATTAAACGGCGTATAATACTAGAAGTTCTTTCATCAAAACTTACGCGTGTAAAGAAGGACATACAAGAGATCTTTCTGTTAAAAATCACCATGGATTCGGCAAAAATCCATTCGAATAGTTTACATTAGTTTTGATCGTGACAACCTATATCCTAAAAATTTATATCCTATAACCTATAAAATATAGTGAATATTTTATATTTCGTGAAGGTATTCGGATTCCAATTTACGATGTCCTTAGGCGTTATTCGATCTGCATACACGCGTCAATTCACAGTGTATTGAAATGTAATATATAATTTTTTTTAAATATTGACTCCATGGCCGAGTAATTAATTATGCAGTTCATTTTACCTGAAAACAACAAATTTATTTACACATATAGGTATAATACGATATTTGTATACATGTTATAATCTTCAATAGCATTCATATTATGGGTACATTAAAAAAACAATGCTAGTCCAAATGAATATATATTGTGGAAAACATTATTAAAACCGTTTAAGCTTATAACTAACTATTTATTTACCAAATTTTAAACTTAGTCTGACTAAGTATTACTTAATTACGCTTGATTAGGAGAAATTTGGTTGGTTTCATGAAAGATCATCAGCAAAGCTATTAGCAGACAGACTCTGATTTGATCGCTGAATCTAGATAATCTAGATTAAGTCATAATTTCCTGCTTGATTTATTTGTACCGATTAAAAAGGTGCGAATTGTCCACCAACTGGAAATGCCCAACACCGTATTACAACATTCTATTTAAATGACAACTTGAACAAAATATATCCAAATGTACAGTCAACGCCAAAAGTCGAACTGAAATTTAAAACTTTTATAATTGTGACCTTAAAACCATACTTTTATTCGAAACTTTTTTCCGAAATGCACCGTTTGTAATACCCCACGAAATGAGAGTCATTTTCAGTTATTGACTGAGTACCCAGTATATGATTACATTCGTGCATGGTGTCTGCAGAATTTGGGATCGAGTCGTTTTTGTGAGGGAAACTATGCCGAAATGCCTTTGAATATCGTTAATGTACACCAATTGAGTGACATGTATAATTATGTGGAATGCATGCTGAGAATAAGATCATTACGGAATAACAATTGTCATATAACAATTGTGCTAATATCTGCTCTCAGCTGATCTTTGTTTAATTTTATCAATAAAACTAATTATTTTAATAATGCAAATCGTAAATGAACGGAACCCTTATCGAACCCATTTTAAATCTCGATTCAGTCTAAAAATTTTATATTTTTATTTTTATACCCAGTATATGTTAAGTTTAGTCCCGACTATGTAACGCTTGAAAATATTAATCCTTCACATGAATGCTTGGAATGGGAGTTCATAAAATGACGTAATTCAGCCATTTCCGCACGTCTGTCTGTCCGTGGATACGATAACTCAAGAACGAAAAGAGATAACGAGGCGCAATTTTGTTTGTGTTCTAGAGCAAAAAAGTAATGATAAGTTCGTTAATGGGCAAAATATACATCTTTGAATCTGTAAGAGATAGAAAAATATCTTGTTAACAAAAAATCGCCTTCTTTTTAAAATAAACAACTTTTGTTTGAAACTTTTTTTCATGAACTCAATAGTTTTCTCATAATTTCTGATTAAATGTTCCTCGGAAAGCGAATTGTTAACAATTCGAATACGCATAATTGTTAACAATTCAATCACTGACATACAACTCAGTATATACTGGGTATTCAAACAGTTTACTCAGTTAGTTGTTATATTGTTACTTGTTTTAAGTATGTTTTTATTTAGTAAGTTTTGTATGACTTTAATAATGAAATTTATTCTATACACCTGCTCAACAATTTATATTATTAGATATAA
Organism: Nineta flava; assembly: GCA_963920215.1. Taxonomy (NCBI): domain Eukaryota; kingdom Metazoa; phylum Arthropoda; class Insecta; order Neuroptera; family Chrysopidae; genus Nineta; species Nineta flava. The sequence continues at coordinate 30,350,939 of OY986042.1, read as the reverse complement.
ATATTTCTATTGTTTATTTTTCATATTTTAAAAATTTTAATGTATTTTCTTAAAAATAAATGTCCCTGATTATTATCGGACTGCAGGAATAGTTCCCTGAACGACTTTGAAGACTCGCATTTGTGACAAAAACTACTTAATAGCATAGTCTTAGATAAAAAAGATGGATAACTATTTCGAAGGTAAAAGATTTGACCTCATCTATTAAAGTTTACATGATATTTCAAGAGGGAATTTTTATTGATAAGGAGGGCATATCTAGGAAACTCTAACTAAGTGGATTTTTGTGTATTTTTCGACTCCTATCGAATCATTTCGAATCCAAAACGAACGAAAATAATTTATTTAACGATTTGATGAGTGATATAGGAAATATCGTTTAAAATCGTATGAACTTACAAGAAGAAAATTATCATTTCGACACAATAATTTCTTATATATTTTCGATGCACTGATAAATTAAAAATACAACATTCTCAGTTTTTTACATGTTTCTTTCAAATATATTATCATCCTCAGTATCATTCATACTGGGGATTATATATTGTTATTAATTTTTTATTCAAAATGTGTAGTTTATTATGAGTTGTGCCGGAAATTTCAACTGATAAACATGCATACCGCGTACACATTTTAAACAAATACCTATTATATGTATACTGAACAATACTAAATATAAAATAATAATCATAATAATATATCTACCTATATATCTATATGAATATGTGTATCTTTGCAACAAAACATACCTACATAGATACATACATAGAAACAAACAACCCTTCACCATCCCGCCGCTACGTCTCTCGTAAGCATTTTCCAAATGGCCGCCAAACATCTAAAAAATTGATGCACTCCAGTGAATTACAACATGTATTCATATCAACCATTTTAGATTCAATGTTATTGTGAAAGTATTGGATTTGTTATATTTTTAACCCTTAGTTCACAAAGATGGAAAAATGCTACTTGGCGCGAGTACTAATTATCAAGGGTTACGATTTCCAATTGTACTAAATTTTTTTATTTTTTAATTCGTTATTGGTAGAATTATATTTGTTGAAAAATATCGACATAACAGGGAACTAAGCAGACTGGGGATGGCCAATGTCTTCTGCAAACTTAAAATAAAAATGTGTATTAGGCTGGGCAGAAATTGAAGGCAAACACTTATTAGAGACATATGGTAGCGCCCTGATTCATAAAGATACAAGTGCAAGGATTCCTCACGAGACTGTTTCATGAGAAACACATGAAGCCAGTATTATGAAACAACACGAACTCAACATATCTCATATGAGCAGAGATCAATTGATGATTTTTGTAATCTTTCATAAATTGCAGCAGTCTTCGGGTGACATTCTGCACCTTTCAAAACACGCCTTGAAGGATTCGCTATGAGCCATTTTCAAGAGAGAACTTTTAACTTTTAAACTAACCTAAATCCAGGCGCGAATTTACAGTGTATAGCTCCACGTGGGCAAAGCCGTGGGGCGAACACTAGTAAATTAATAAACCTGTAAAATGTTAATTTATCCGCTCACGAAAATTACAACAGTAAATGTGTGTTTGTTTGCGCTACTGAACCGATTTTGATGAAATTTTTATACCTTCAAAGGACATCAAATTAAATTAAACGCTAGTATACATTTTACATTAAATAATTGTATTTAGGTGCTTAGGTACTTAAATTACCAATTCAAGCTTACGTTTCTTTTCGCGAAAACGTTGATAATTTCATCGATATCTAGGTTCACATCTTTGTGTATATTTAGGAGAGCTAGTCCGGATAATCTTTCCTGTGCCATTAAGACACGCAACCAAAATTTTACTCTGCGAAGAGTAAAAAACGATCTCTCTGCGGCAGCTACGCTGATCGGGAGAGTTGCCAGTTTTTACAAGAAAATTTTTATGTTAGGGTACAAATTCTGGTCGCATGCTTCAATGAGATGAGCCACCGACTTTGGTATGGTGGAATTGTTGTCACATTTCTTTTCCATTTAGCCATCCAGAGTCGGTATTCATTTATAACAGTTGATTCACTATCGTTAATGAATAGCCGGTACATCAGTGACGTCACAAGTGTATTAAGGTTATGGGACCATCGTGGATCTGCGTTGGTCTAAATCTATACAAGAATCTACAATATTCGACGAAAAATATGTTGATGTTTTAGACCATAATACTTAAACATATCTACAGATTAAAAACATGAATTAACTCGAAATGGAAAATTTATATTCTCAGTCCGTGTTTTTTTCGAAGTTTAATATCTGTTAATGCGGACAAATAAATACGACAAGAAAAGCGTTTTTTAGATAAGCATTCGGAAATTGATTTTAAATTTACTAGTTTTTTTCCCGACCATTTTATACCGTTAACATATCTCGATAAAAAAGAATAATAAAAAAATACAAATATTCTAAATGTAGGACGAGTTGACAGGATAGCACTGATATTTATAATACTCGTATGGAATTTTTTTTAGATACATATATTGAATACTTATCAATTTAATACATCGCATCAATCAAGTATCCTCTTTACCGGAAAATATTTCGTAAATATCGGGAATATGACATAGAAAATATAAATTTCATATACTATCTGATATTACTGCCCTATATTTTCAAGCATATAAATATTATTTAGGTTTTGTACCCATATTCCGAGAAATGGACATGATATTAACATAAATTTCAGATAAATATAGTCAAAATCATTTATAGCGAGTGTCGTGAGAATCGCGTATATTATATGCAGTCATATTTTGCACAAAATTGCTTTTCGATAACTATCAATAAAACCAAAATTACTCAATTTGATATGTTATTCTCAGCGAATTTATGTACTATTTAATCAATTATACAGGATGTTCTGGAATTCATTCAAGAAAACTATACCACGGTGTAGAGCTGCAAAAAGCAAACAAAAATGTTTAATAAAGTTTTTCGATTTGACGCTTATTTTTTAAGATATCAATTAAATACAATCAATGAAACATTGATAAATTCAACCAATCACACAGAGCGCATGTGTAAGGAGGGGTGGTCTCAGCAGTAGACCGAGGCGCTTTACCTTTTAAAGGCTTGCAGACGGTAGCCCCGCCTTCTGACACTATGCGCCCTGTGATAGGTGTAATTTATCAATGTTTAATTGAGTGCACTTAATTGATACCTTAAAAAATAATTTTTTTGTTTTTTGCATCTCTACACCGTGGTATAGTTTTCTTGAATGAATTTCAGAAAACCCTGTATAATTCCTTAAATCACCTGACAATAAAATAAAATAATATTATGGGCCTTACTAATAATATTTTAGTTGATTTGTAATTTATCCATTCGGTTTTTGGGAAAATTTTTCGAATAAAAGATGTAAGTATATTTATAATGAACAGTTTTCATTCGAAGCATTTTTCGAAAACCGAATGACTAAGGCACAAGTAAATTATAAAAATTTGAAATATGAGCGCTACTTTTGTGACCATGTGTACTATTAAAATAGTCTAATGATAGAATTCTAAAATACATTAAAAGACAGTTAAAAATTTGACTAAGGCCTCAATAGACCAGTCCATGGGGCCGAGCGGTCTAAGGCGTTATGTCTGCGCAGTATGCCTACTTGGAAACTGGGAGGTTATGGGTTCGATTCCCGACATCGGCAGTTTGTCAATTGTTAGGAAAAAAAAGGGGCAGTTAATTGACTAAACTATCGGCGTATGGACAAGAACGAAGTAACCGGCTATGCTTGAGAAGGTTCTCTGCAGTTTCCTTCACGAACTCCAGATGAATATCGGCCTAGGTTCTAGCATAGTCGGCTGCCACCGCATATCCTATCAATTCCCAGTCTATACACAAAAATTCCTTCCACTCTACTCACATCCTTAGCCATCACAATGGACCTTATGGTCAAAGTGTAGCCCGTCCAGAGCAGCCTCTACAATCTATCTATCCATCTAAGGCCTCAACAAACAACTTACGTAAACGTGCTTTTAAATAATATTATGGATTATTACTCTGAAACATTGATCAGATTCAAATTATTTCGTGGGGTGCATAACAAACCATAAATATCAAAGGGTCAAAGAACAATAGAAATTTTTAGTTTTTAAAATGGTCCAGTATAACCGATCTAGCACTGATGATCCTGTGAGATGACGAGAAACGGAATATTAAATTTTGTTGGTTTTCGAGATGTCTACCTTCAAATTGCGTTAATTTTGATACTCACTGACCCACACTAATGATAATGAAAACCCATGACCCATGAGTAATAATATTGAAAAAAATTGTGCATTTCCACCGTTTTGCATCTAAAATTGTGGTCGTAGATAGTTTTCGCTTAGTCAAATATTTGGTTACGGAATTTCTGAATGTCGCTTTACATGGTTTTCATTGCACCATAGTTGTGTTTCACAAAAATTACCAAAATATATTTTTACTGGAGGTTTGATTTGTAATATTTGCATGTAATAAAAAAATTACAAATTTGTATTACTCATAAAATTTAATCGAAATTGTTTAATCGGAAATTAGAATAATAAAGTTACAACAAAAAAAAAACACATTTAAACAATAATAATGTACTTAAGTCACGTACTTTGTGGTAATAATCAAAATGGGAATGATTCAGAATTTAAACATTTATGTATGTCTGAGGTAAATGGTTAAAATTACCTTAGATTAAGTACTTAAATCACTGTCCTCCATATGTATATGGACTATCCTCAATTTAAGTATTGTGTCAATTTCAGATGAAATATTCACTAACAATAGAGATGAAATTGGAAAAATACACTACGTAAATTAAAATAGACCCAATAGCAACATTGTGTCTATGCACAGTATGCTATGATATGGTGTTACACTCACACGACGGATGATGGACAATAATGACGAGGTATACATGCACGATTAAGATGCAATTATATGTAAATGATTAGAGAGTGATAAGAATAATATAATAGTTATTTATGTTATAATACAATACTGATTGTTTAAGTGTGACAAAGTAAACCATATCATAGTACACTGCATATAGACAGCGATAGATACACTATACAGTATTCCAGATTGAGTGTATTTAAAAAAAACAAGCTGTATAATGACACAATGAACAGACAATATAACGTAAGAGTTTAATTTTGTGCTATATGTTAAAAAACTTACACAAATAGATTATATTTCATATTGGAATAAATTTATCCTCTATACAAATTCTAAATTGAAATTTTTGATTTAAAAAATTACTTGCATTAATAAGTTGAAGAAATTCAACTTCAACTTATTATGATTATGTTAACCTATTTAAATGATTCAATTAAAACAAGTAAAAAAAACACGGTATATACTGAATTTATGAAAAAAAGTTTATAATAAAAGTTGTTTATTTAAAAAAAGGGAAATTTTTTGTCATTACAGTTTTGTTGTATCTCTTACGGTTTCAAAGATATGCAGTTTTGCCCATTTTGCCCAAGATGGTCCGATTTTGCGAACATGACCTTACTTTTTAGCTCTAGAACACACATTCAAAATTTCAGCTCGCTATGTCTTTTCGCTTTGACTTATCGTGTCGTCGTGCGGACGAACGGACGAACAGACACATTTGCAGAAATGGACTAATGACGTCATTTTATGAACACCTATAAACATTTTTGTTTCTGCTTTCAATATTTTCAACCGTTACAAAAACGTAACTAAACTTAATATACCTTGGTTATATTATATAAAAATGATTTAAGCGCTGATTCATTGTTAAAACAAACATTAATATGGGCAGAACATAGTTTAATAACTATACTCAATGCAAAGTGGTTCTTTTATATTTTAATTGAAATCCACTACTCCAAGTTTTTCCAAACACATTTTGACTATTTTGTACGGGCTAACGCTAAGTAAGATCCAACAGAGTGGCTAGACGCACTTCCCCTCATATTGGTTTATTATTATTGCTGTAAGTAAGTTATGAACCCTAAACCCTAACGGCCTAACTGCTAATTATTTTCCAGTGTCATCAAATTCCCATGACACTATAACCCCTACTAAGAAAAAATAATTAAATCAAGTAAATAATTGTTTATTAGTTCTCTGATATGAATAGTTTAGGCAAATTATTTGGAATTTCCAAAAATCTAATTCTAAAATCTAAACTAAAGCTAAACTAACAAAAAATTTACAAGCGGTTTACAATTATCAAGCGGTAAACGATAAAGATCAAAAGATTTATATTTTACTATTTATATAACATTTATATTTTATTCATACCCAAATATATTAAAAAGGTACATTTTATGCCCCAAATTACCAGCCCAAAATTCCAGAGTTCCATTCATACTCAATGTATTGTATGTATTGTATACTTTGAATAATAGTGACCATAAAAAATAGTTGGTATTATTATATTTTTTTCAGAAAATGTTTTAATTAAAAAAAGAAAATAATAATAATTGGTAGGTACCCTCTATTTACTCTATCTCTCTTCCTATCTCTCACTCAGAGCTGAGTGCAGTAAAAGTTTGCCCAGCAATGTGCTAACTTATTTTTAAACAACAGAGTATGATAACATAGTATATATTTTTTATGGAAGATAATCAGTTGTGTTTGTCGGAGTCTTTTTATTTTAGAATTTTGTTTAATGATAGCTTCAATTATCAAGAGCTTTAGCGTGGATTTACACAATTATATAGAAATTTATCAGTTTTGTGGAAAGTTAAGGGTGGCGTAGGCAATAAAGGAGATTTAAAGCAGTAATCTTATGAAAAATAAACAGAAAAACTAAAAGTAGGCAAAATCAGACATTGATCATAAGTTATAATTATATAAGATCTGATGAATTAACAATCAACTGAATTGTTTGGTTGCCATTTTTGGTTGTAATCGTCATTCACGAGCCTAAATTATCATCAAAGAAATTTCCATTCAAAACGGTGTGTGGTCGTCTTTATATTTAGTTCTCGCCACTTGGATCGTGGCTCTAATGTATGCTACAATTTGAGATCTTTTCTTTTACTCCATAAAGAACTGCACACCATACGAGTATATAGAGGTCTGTGAATTAAATACTAACGTATTTTTATATGAATGTTTATATTTGATTAATTATTATTATTTTAAGTAATAAACATAATTTTCATATTAATTATATCAAAAATTTCTTTTTTTGTATAATTAAATTAATTATTGGAATATAAGATGTTAAATTTTAGAGAAATTTTATAATCGCTATCATATGTAATAAGTTTCTATTAAAAAAATATTTTTTAAAACAACCTTTACTAGTAAAACTAATTTTCTACAACTCCATAGAATAAGAGGAAGTGGTTCTAATTCAGCTTGCAAGATTTTACCCGAACATACATACCTACATACATACAATCCTGCATACATACATACATACTTACATACATACATACATACATACATACATACATACATACATACATACATACATACATACATACATACATACATACATACATACATGCATACATACCTACTTACATACACACATACATACAAACATTGCAAGTTAAATAAAAGCTTGTAAAAAGACTTTAAATCCAAATATAAATTTTATTAAAAAAAAAATTTTTTTAATTGTTTTCCATTATTGAAAAAAAAAAAGTTTTGAGCTCAGACAAGATGTGAAAAACATACCCTACTAGCTTAAAAAGCTGACTTTGACCGGGGTTCAAAATTATTATAGGAAATTTATGTTAAATAATTATTTTTTTCTAAATTTTAACTAACACCTTTTTCGTATAGAATTAGCTACGGAATAAATTTCATAATCACTTCTGTTCACGTAAAATTAATAGTTTACGAGATGTTTGGGAAAAATTGCTTTTATATACCTTTGACCTTCCATAACTGTTTGTTCAAGCTCGATTTCATTATGGAATTTTTGCCATGTGAATCTCCACTTGTATTTAAAAAAATGCAAACTAATTTTTTGTACAATTTCACTAGGCTATAAGATAATTATGATAATTTTTACATAAAACGCTCCTCGCTGGCTTTTATAATTAACAGATAGATTGTAGTTTCGTTTTTTGAAAACATAATATTTAACTCATTTTAACTTGCCAATAGCTGAATTTTCTTAAGAAAGAAAATTGGCTAAAAATTAAATTATATATTTTAGGTAAATAAATAATAAAAACTTCAAATATTCATAAATTAAATTAAACTTTCTAATTTTTATATTTTTTTTTGTTTGTAATTCACACATTTATATATAAAGATATCTGACTGTCGGCCGTGTATATTTGGCAAAATTAATGTATACTTAAATTAAATAAATTAAATAGATAAATTAATAACCATATTTTATAAAATTATATTATTAATTTCACTCTGCTAAGCAAATGTATAAAATAAATTTACACATAAAGTTTTTAAAAACTATACATAATAACATTTCTTTATTTTATGATCTTTGAACTTGAAATTTAAATATAAATTGAGTGTGTAACGGATTATAAGGTTTATTTCCATTTTAACATTTTAAGTATAATATTGATTTAAGGTGTGATTCAACATTGTTTCTTCGATTTTAGTGAATTTCCTGAAAGGAAATAGAACTATTGGTCTCGTACCGACTTCAAAATTTTGCAAAAATTTCTTCAAATGTCCATCGATCCTGCCTAGTATATGTCGAAAATTACCATAAAATTTATACATATATATCTTTGGTATTCAAAAGGTCAAATTCGTTAATGGGTAAAATCGGACAAGGGGAAAGAGGGGTTAAAAGGAAAGGGGAAACAAAATTTGACATATTTCCCTTAATATCAGAAAAATCGAAAAATTTATAAGAAGTGAAGTTGTAGGTATTAAGTTTTACTATAATTTTGTTTCTTATCACTTTTTCTGTAAAACTAATATTTATAGAAATATTGACGGTTTAAGATAGAAAACTAAATTCCTTACTATCTCTGTACACATTAGAGTTTGAGCAAAAATGATAAGGTGATGAATTGTAGCAAACATAATTTTCTACAACTTTATTCCTTACGCATTTTTCGATTATTTAAATATTAAGAGAGATATTTTATATTTTGTGTTTTCTTCTTTCTTGATGCACCCCTTGACGTATGTCATTCATTTATAAAATTGGCCTTGCAAATACTAAAATCATATACAACATTCCATTTTGATCAGACTAAAATTGTGACCGCTAGAAAGTGATTTATGTATTCTAAGGAAATTCGCTAAGTTGAAGCAGCTCCTGCGTTTTGGTTCTGTTGCAATATACGCGACAAAAGAAACAAACGGCAAACTATCCACGGCAAATTCTCTGATGATCCCACTTGCAGGGCCTGTATGGAGGACGATGAAACCTCCATACATGTTATATGCACCTGCAGAAGCCTGCAAGGTGTCAGATATAGAATGTTTGGGTCCGAAACTTTGGATCCATCAATCCTGGGAGCAATCCCGGCGGAGAAGTTGTGGGCCTTTTGCGTGGCGTCTGGCCTTGACAGAATCCTATAGCTTCATCTGCTTAAAATAGCACCTCTTATCCGGAGGCGTCTCGCCTTCGGGTGACAGGTTGTTCTCAAGGAGGGCACAGAGGACCCCTTGGTCTAGGTGCTAGGGACCCGTATGCGGTACCCCTCTTTCTTATTATTATTATTATCCACGGCAAAATAACCGAATGACAAAATAACCAAGCGATCAGTAGAGCACTGATTCGGTTGCCAATGTATAGGCATGTTAGTAGTAGTAGTAGCGGGGGGAAGGACGAAGACAGGCAAGAAGGTCTTTCTAGGTATTTTTTATCGACTGCTTAAAGACAAGGAATTCGTATGTAGACTAGGAATTGGTAGGTTGTGCTACTGCAGCCGACTTTGATAGACTATACCGATATTTATCTGTAGTTTGTGAAAGGAAACTGCAGAAAACAGAAACTTCACATGCATAGCCGGTCACTTTCGTTCTTTTCCATACCCCGACAGTTTAGTCACTTAACTGCCCCATTAAATTTTTTTTAAATCAATTTAATTGACAAACTACCATTGTTGGGAATTGAACCAGCAATCTCCCAATTCCGAGCAGAGGGCTTTTAACTGGTCACCTCGGACTGGATATAGAAATATTACTTAAATCTCAAAAATAAGTTAATGCTAATCACGTCCGTTAGTATAACATAATCGTTTAGGCAATCATACTTTTAATGGAAGTTTTTCAAAAACAATTATATATACACACATTTTATTCAGTGGACAAAATCAGAAATGTTATAGATATGGTTAAACTAGCTTTATCCATTCTATGGAACATCAACCAAAGTTTTTTCCGAAAACAACGCAATTAAAGTTACATATTAGCAAGCAGAGGTGGCGTTAGGCGTGGGCAACGTGGGACACCGCCTACGGCCTCGTGCCTCAATGGTTTAGGTATAACTCGGGCGCAACGTGAAAATGTATTCGTCATAAAACGATAAATATATTGACATACCAAATTTATTTTTATTTAGTCTAGCAATGTTTGTTTGCGTTGCATTGCTATCACGGGGAACCCCTTGTGCCCTGACTTGGGAATTTCCCTTTCTGTTTGGCGTTTGTCCATGGTAGGTACTTTCAAACTGCAGTTGCTCCTCAAGGGCTAGAAAGCCAATCAAAGTATTGCACGCAGTGCTGCGCCATATACGTATGTGATATTATTGTATTTTTCAATAATATCACAAACTATGATCCTAAATGTACCAGACTTAATAAAAGATGTGAAAGAACTACTTCAATACATAATAGAAAATAACTTGAAAGAGATTTACCCAAATATTTACATTGTCTATCGAATTTTGTTAACAATACCGATATGTACAGCCTCCGCTGAAAGGAGCTTCTCAAAATTAAAACTAATAAAAAATTATCTGAGAAGTACGATGCGTCAGGAAAGACTTTCACCGTTAGCAGTTTTATCTATTGAAGCAGGTATAGCATCTAAGCTGAATTACTGCACAAACATTAAGGAGTTTAGTAAGGCTAAAAGCAGGAAATTTGTGTTTCTTTAAGGTTAGTGAAAGAATATAGTTTAGTTTGCATTGTCTATCTACTATAAGAAAGTAAAAAGCAATGTTTCAACTGTTTTTTAATTTATAACATTGCTTCTTGCGCCACAAGAGGGCCTCACAAAGTGTACCTTGCCCACATCAAATTTTGGTCTTCCCCACCACTATTAGCTAGTGTCAATACCTATATCCTAATTTTATGAAACACACACTGTGAACACTATGGAACAATGTTGATTTTTTTTTATCAAATAAACATTTTTTTAAATAATATATTGCTTGTGTATAATTAATATAGAAAGTTTTAATATTTTGTCAAGAATATCTATTATTTATGCATAAATTTGTGCTTTCTACATTTGAACAATACACTACACCATTTTTGAGTGATATGCTAAGTTCTTTTGTGTACATACGAGTATAAATGTTAACAACTAAGTAAATAAACATTAATTAAATTATGCATAAATGTACAATTATATTTTACAATATTTATAAATTATATTAGAATGTTTACTTAACTGTTGTTCATGCTCTTTGGTTGTGGTATATACTGAAAATTATTATTGTATACAAATAATATTGTACATAAACAATATATATATATGTAATATCTTTGAAATTTAATCTTATTTCACTTACCGGGAAGTAAAATGTAATCACTTCGGTGTATAAGCACTATAATCTATATGTATTTCTGCAGACTCAGAGGAAAATGAAGACTCATCTTAATATACAGAGACCTTTAAGCTGTGTATTTCAGTTAAGTAAATTTGTTTATAATATATAGAGAGAGAATAATTAATGAACGAAATAGATTTATGAAATGAAACAAGTGAAAATATATCAACAAACTGAACTTATGAGCAATTTCTTAAATACTCGGTACACACTGAGTTTATGAAAAAACGTTTCAAACAAAAGTTGTTTATATTTAAAAAAGAAACATTTTTTGTCATTAAATTTTTATTCTATCTCTTACGGTTTCATAGATTAAGTTAATATTGCCCATTTTGTCGAAACATGGTCCCATTCACAAACTTGATCTTACTTTCTAGAACACACACACAAATTTCCGGTCGATATTTCTTTTCAATCTTGAAATATCATGTTGACAGACGGAAAGACGGACGGACATGCGGAAATGGACTAATTTTGTCACGAAAGTATGTGCTATATTATCATATTATAAAACCCTATTATATATGTCTTTTGGTAACAATATAGTTCCATTATTAACTTCAGAAATGGCGTTCTTTTTTCCAACTTTTGTCGTCAATATGTACAAAACCCATTCGGTTTACCAAAAACTGTATCACATAAAATTAGTTTGTTATAAAAATACTAACATATTTGTTCTTGGCATATTTTTCGAAAATCAAATGGATTTGGCACAAATGAACTGTAAAATTCTGGAGAAAGGGACGCCACTTTTTGAAATGATAGTAAGCTACCTAGATCTAAATACACACAAAATGTGTACACTTGGAAGTATCAATCATTTTACAAAAAGATATAATTGATTTGTATTTTTTTTGATTCGGTTTACGAAAAAATTCATTGGATAAAAGCTATTCATTATAAATATATTTAGAGCTTTTATTCGAAACAATTTTCCCAAAAATACGAATGAATAAGGTAAAAATTAACTAAATAATTTTGAAAAATAAACACTTCTTTCGTGGCCCATAGTATAGACCAGTGATTCTCAACCACTGGGCCGCGGCACTTTTGAGTGCCGCCAAATTATAGAAATGTATATAGTAAAGTATTAACCAACATAAAAACGAAAAAAGACCGAGACAGTTAAATATAGAAGGCGATATGAGAGTAGCATTGTCATTTTTACGACCAAATATAAATGAAATTATCAAAAAACATCAAGCTCAAATTTTTCATTAAAATTATTCTTATTATTAACTTGTAATTAATCCCTTAATAAAACGTACGTGTATTAATAAAAAAAAAAAAAAATACAGACGAATTGAGAACCATCCTCCTTTTTGAAGTCGGGTTAAAAATAAACGTACTCGTTCTGTTATTTTTGTAGAACATATTATTTTATTTTACATTGAAAATTATTATCATAAACTATTTTACACAGTGTATTATATACACAGTGTAAGTAAACAACTTTTAAACTTATCTTTTTCTTTATGTGCCGTCAAATTTTGAAATCGTTAAAAGTGTGCCGCGATAAAAAAAAGGTTAAGAATCACTGGTAAAGACACATTTGTTTTATAACCAAATATTTTAATATTTAGCATCATGGCTCGTTAATCTGTAATAATAACAATTAACATTCAACGTACATTTTATTCTTTTCTATTAAAACCACTAAACTGTATTGTTATTAAATACCTTTAAATACATTTATAATTACATGTAAATATATATAAATGTATATACTGGGTGGGACCGAAATGATATGCAAAACTTTAAATATACGCTTTAAATATAAGTTTTTTAAATATAACAAATATTAATATTTTATACAGCTTGTAAAAAAAATTAAAAAATTTTGACTAATTAATTCTTAAAATGCATAAAAATTTCATTAATATTGGTGGATTCCCTTTTAATATAAATTTAAAGTACATCCCCGCTTCGATGTGATCCGGCCAACTGGTACTTAGTTCTGCCAAAAAATACAGTTGGTTGTGCTGGTAGTGGCACTAAATACCGAAATCGAACAGCTATTGTCATCTAGTGGTCAGCATACACACTAAAAATTATAAGTGACACAAAAATCGTACTTATACGCATCTATGTATATTGTATTCTTTGATTTAATTTAACCCATGCAAAAAGTTTGATAGATAGATAGATAGATAGATTGTAGAGGCTGCCCTGGACGGGCTACACTTCGACCATAAGGTCCATTATGATGCCTTAGGATGTGAGTGGAGTGGAAGGAATTTTTGTGTATAGACTAGGAATTGGTAGGATATGCGGCTGCAGCCGACTTTGATAGGAACTATGCCGATACTCATCTGGAGTTCGTGAAAGAAACTGCAGAAAATATTCACAAGCATAGCCGGTTATTTCGTTCTTGTCCATACGCCGACAGTTTAGTCAATTAACCGCCCCCTCCCCTTTTTTAAAATAATTGACAAACTGCCGATAACGGAAAAATTCCCAGTTCCAAGTACATACAACGCCTTAACAAGCACGGCTATTTGGCTGGTTTTTTATCTAACTTTAATTGTGAATATCTCTTTTACTCGATGAGCAAAAAATTTCAAATTTGGCAATTCTCAAGGGAACTGCTATTAATGATTCAATTTTCGTAAAAATGCTTCGAATAAAAGTAGTTCGAAACCTTTTATTCGAAAGGTTTTCCCAAAAATGGATTAAGACACAAATAAAAAGCGTATAACACTGTATGCATTGTACACTAACCATACATGTAACATATTACAATCAAAAATTTACAGGCAAATATGGATTATACAAGATATCATTATCGATGAACCACAAGTTTTTTGTGTTAAATAGACAAAACGCTTTGACGTCTTGGTTCCTTTTTGTAAATGTACAAAACCATGGTTTCGTTATTTAACTCTTAAACATCTCTGAAAATATTGAATTATTCCATGAGGAGTTTCAGTTTTCCCATGGCATATTAGATTGTTAAGTTTGGCATAATATTTCCCTTTCACTCTGTATATGTATATACATTTCAAACAATTATTACCAAAAAATATTTGAAATAGTTCATGAAATCATTTCTATAACGGATCACAGAAAATAGTTCCATTTTAGAGCGACTATTCTATACATATAACAGTAGTAACTTATATCGGAATTCTAATTAAGTATTATACTAAATATAAGATTTAATACGATTAATATTAAGAATTAATTGTAATTAAAACAACGAGATATTAACTATTTTAATTTCTATAATAATTTAAAATTGAGGAAAGATAATGATAACACTAAAAATCGAGCCATAGACTATCTATCCGAGGCGGTGCAAAAATATGTCATAGACCTGGTCACGTGCATAAAGCTTCCACGATACGGCGCCATCGTACACCGTGTTGCGCCGTGACTATTGTTTCAGGATAGGACAGTCCGTTGCCTTAATTTCATTTTAAATTGTGCATATTTGAGGAGCTCATTCCAGTACTACCGTAGAGAAAGAATCCTGCTGCTCCAGTATTCTCAGATTCAGAATATCTAGCTTGTACGCTTCGTCTCTTTGGGTCACCAAGGAGGTAGAGCTTTCCTCCTTGGTAGAGGATGTTTTAATATTTCATCAATTTTTATCGCGAATGTCGTCATCGGGTTTCCGGACTTGTATTTACACTACACATCCAAAAATTTTAAGTAGATATTTTATTTCGAATCAAAAATAACCGCGTTTAAAATTTATTTTGGTAAAGAACTGCCACGGCACTCTAGTTAACTAAAAATCAAAAGTTGTTTAGCGTGGTGTTGACAATAACTGTGCTTTTATCACAAATTGCAGAGGTACCCATGTTATATGCTTATAACAGCCGCTCTATTTTATTTTAATAATAGTTTGAATTTATTTACTGTTATGTAATTCAAAAAACATCCCTTTTAATATTAAACAAATATTTGGGCTTGGATTGAGTTATTTATAAATATCCGTTAGGCAAAAAATTTGAAAACAAAAATTTATGGTTATATGTCATTTATGATATTTCTTATCCATGTAGGTAGAATATATAGGCCAAGCGGGGACTATAAAAAAAAACTGTGCCAGTTTAATAAGGGGATGAAACCTTCGATCAGTTCGACAGGGGGGCAACCACCACCAAATCTTTTATCGCGCATAATTATACCCGGTATATAATATATATCAGGGTATATTAAATTTAGTTCCGACTTTGTAACGGTTGAAAACATTGATCGTAGAAAAAAATTTTGGTATAGGTGTTTATAAAATGATCTAATTAGTCGATTTCTGCAAAGATGCCCGTATAACGTGTTTACGGTTTATTCAAAAACGAAAAGAGATAGCGAGCTGAAATTTCGTATGCGTGTTTTAGAGCTAAAAAGTAAGATCTAGTTCGCCAAAAATCAGACCATGTTTGGGCAAATTGGACAATACTGCCTGTCTTTGAAATTGTAAGAGAGTGAAGAAAAATTTAAAGGCAAAATGTTTCTTTTTTACATACATAAAGAACTTTTGTCTGACATGCTTTTCACTTTTTAAAAAGATAATAATTACGAGAAAAACACAAAAATACTCATTTTCATCTCCTTTATTTCAAACAACTTTCGCGTCTTGATATGAATAAAGTTTCATACAAAAGTTGTTGGAAATAATATTTTATGAAAAAAAGTATTGATGTGTTTTTCTTGTAATTATTATACAAATAATAGAAAGAAAGTTATGCGCGATAAAAGATTTGAGGGTGGTTGCTCGCATCAGGTTCTCGCAGGGTTGTCTAGACAAATGAATGAAGTCACTATATGCACTATATTTTTTAAGTCTCATCCCCAAACTAATTATGTGCACCGTTTTTAACGGTAGCTGGTCCTACTATATGGATTCGATAATTTGTTCGTTTGAAATCACTTGATGTAACGAAGGAAATATAATATAAAGATTTACAAAACAAATCTATGTTAGTTCAACTTAAATATCAATGTGAATCCATGCAAATCATAGGTGGGTCTCTCTAATTCTAACAAAATATATAATAAATTTATCAATAAATTACAATTATTACTAGAAACGTAAAAAAATTGTATTAAAATGTATTATAGCTATTTCACTCAATTCAATTTAGTGGATTTAATAACTTTTTAACCCGACTTCAAAAAGGAGGATGGTTCTCAATTCGTCTGTATTTTTTTTAATGTGTGTCCTCTCAGAACTCCGTCATTTATGAACCGATTTTGAATTTTTTTGTTTGTTTTAAACTTTAAAGGGTTTGGTTTCCCATTGGTCCCATTGTCACCAAATCGCATTCTGATGAGGGGATCCCCGGGAAATCGAGGAAAATCATCATTTTATGTGTGATAACCGATTTCTGCGAATTTTTTTTTTTTTTTGGTATACTCATTCATAATGGTAAAATAAGAAAGTTTTTTTAAAAACCGACTTCAAAAAAATTTTTTACAAAAAAAAAACCCAACCCCAAAAAAAAAATTTTTACAAAAAAAAAAAACAAAATGCTTGTAAAAAAAACTGAAAATCTGTTATAAAAAAATGCATTAAAAATTATTAAAAAAAAAAAACGGATAAAAAAAAAAGTGTTATAAAAAATGCACTAAAAATTAGTTGGTCGTTTACTTTAGTAGGTCTACCCATATTTAGACAAATAAAATCAGTTATAGAACTTCAAATTCACTAAAAAGCGAGAAATAAATATATAACAAGATATAATATAAATAACAAGAAATGCACTAAAAAGTAAAAAAATAATTGCATATTTCAGTGCCAATTTTAGTTCACCTAAGCAAAAATTTTTAAATATATATGTACAATTATTGTTATTTTTGGAGGCGGTGTCAGCATAGAGAAATTCACATAACTTTTGGACACCGCCTCCAAAAATAACAATAATTGTACATATATATTTAAAAATTTTTGCTTAGGTGAACTAAAATTGGCACAAGAATATGCAATTATTCTTTTACTTTTTAGTGCATTTCTTGTTATAGAATATTTGATTTTTGAAGTCGGGTTTCCATTTTGTCAAAATAGGTTTTATTTTAGCATAAAACAAAAAGACAGTTATATATAAAAGTCATAATAAACGAATACATTCTCTTTTTCTATTAATATCAAAATCAAAATCATTAAACAAAAAAACATAAATCTGTTGGATAGATAAAGATAACGATATCTATTTACACATATCTCTCTGCGTTTTATATATTATCTGTGATAAGTAAACGGGAGTAGTGCAACAGTATAAATAAAATAGGTATAATATAGGTACTTATTATATTACAGGTCGACTGGATCTACACTACATATTCAGTGTGCATATTTCCTGCATTCAGTCGATGATAGCCCCATCTAACAAAGATCCGGTCTGTCGAATCACCGGAAGTCGTTATACGTATTATAATACCTTTGACTATTGTTATATTGGTATTATACAGAGTGAGAAATAATCTTTGTGCATACTACTAAGGGGTATAAATTTCCATGCGGTATAAGTTTTTAGGGTTTTATAAATATTTCTGATGGAAATTCGGGTATAGGATATTTGGTTTTAAAAGACATGAGATATGAAGTTTCAATTAGCAAAACTTAGTTCTCATTAACTTCCAAAGGAGTGCTGTAGAACCTAAACCAGACTCCGATACTCGACACAGACAAAAACACAAAATATTACTGAAAGTATACTGAATTTATATCAATTAGAACAACACGCATTTTTATTCGATTTGATTTGATAAAATAAAATCTAGAGCACGGTAGTGCGAAAGGCCGAGTTTAAGGGACACATTCGGTAGAATTTAATTCCACAATAGGGAATATGCATGAAAATTTTTTTTCACTTGAATTGAAGCATGTTTACTTGAGAAATATCAAGGTAAAATTACTTTTTAAATAACTTTAAAAATAAGCGAGATATGAGTGATTGAAATTCCCGATTAGACAAAGAGGGTGATAGCCCTCTTGATATGTTATGTAACGTCATATTACACTTTCACCATTTAAAATACACGTAAAACTCCGTTTTTAGTATTTTTGCAAGAAAGAGACAGATAATAATCTTTAAAAGCTTATAGCTTCCTTGATATTTGTCGGATTTTAAATTCGTTTTTAAATATTATTACAGTATTAACAGTATTTTCATATTTTGAAAATAAAGGTGAAAAAAATTTTCATGCATATTCCCTATTACGAGTCTATTTCTCTTTACAGTACAATCAATACAATACTTTTCGATTTTTACTTTAACAATCTAATTTTTAACTGATCTTAATTGGTCAAATATTAATTCTTAATATCAATAATAATATCAATAAAAATATCAATACATATATATATATATATATATATATATATATATATATCTATATATATATATATATATATATATATATATATATATATATATATATATATATATATAATATATATATATATATATATATATATATATATAAATATATATATATATATATATATATATATATATATATATATATATCTATATATATATATATATATATATATATATATATATATATATATATATATATATATATATATATAGATATATATATATATATATATATATATATATATATATATATGTATTGATCGGAGAAAACAGTTTTTGGTATAGGTGCTTCTAAAATGACCGAGCTGAAAACTAAAAATCTTCGGGCTGAAACTTTGGTGTGTATGAGTTTTTGAGCTAAAAACTAACTTAAATTGGTCCTTGCATTCTCCTGGTTGAGAGAGGGAGTATCGAAACCTATAAAACCGTAGGGGATAGAAGTAAATTTTAGAACAAAAATTTTCGTATATTTTAAATAATAAACATTTGTTTGACTCTTTTTATTTTTAAAGTGAATAGTTTTTCCACAATTTCAACATCTGCAATTACTGTAGATTGCAAAAGCTTGCCTAAAGTATGTCACATTTGCATACACATATTTGATTATACAGTACATGTTACATTTTTATACATCTGTGCAAGTTTAGAAGTAAAATAAACAGCTCATGCACTAGCAATGAACTCGGCCTCTATAGGCTATTTAAGTAATTAACTCAGTTAATAGTTGTTATTTTTACTTTTCAAATATTAAATGAATCTTTTAAATTTTTCCATTTGAAAAACAAAACTTAACTCTTGAATCTAGAAAACCGAAAATTTGATTCAAATTTTAGCAACACCGTTAAAAAGGAAACAAAAATTCTAGCCACTACCCAAACTTACAGATACAAAACTATCTTAGTTTTTATATACCCATCATTGACTCAGAACCTATTTTAGGAATTCCAAGGACAGCATGTAAACAGGTGATCAACGAGTGGTCAAATATCGTGATAACTGCAAAAAGTACCGCGGCAGGAGCTCGGGAAGGTACTGCTTCAGAGTGCAACAAAGAGCCTATCTCTCGATGTACTGAGGCTGAACAGGATGCAACTGTGGAGGGTTACCACATTCATTACCAGGCATTGTCCCCTGAGGAAGCATCTGGACACAATAGGACTCCATAACGGGTACATTATGTGCAGATTCGGTGGCGAGGAGGAAGAAACATCCAGCCACATTATGTTTGACTGCGAATCACCTCGAATATATGAACTTTCAGGAAGACCTGATACGCAAGCCCTGGCTATTGCACACACATGGGAGAAGCGAATCTCGTCGGATAGAAATAGAAGGAGGAGCACAATGGACCATAAGGTTGAAGTGCAATACTTTTTAGGCCCCTAGATGTATCTATATATCTATCTAGTTTTCTATGAAAAAACATGCATATCATTTTTGTATTGACATACTGTAAAATGATACTACTACACCTCCAAGTTCATGTTCAACTGAACAAGCAAAGAGACTTGACTATATATTGATATACACCTTTGAAGTTAGTTGTGTTTGAATTGGAAAATAAACACACTACTATCATTACAATAGTTCCGTAAGCGACTAATAATAATTTTTCAGAATACCGGATATTTGATTTGATTTGATTTGGATCGTTACAAATAATATGTAATTTTCGAAATTAATTAATTAATTTTTCACAATAATTTCGGAAATATGATTCTTTCATCAGAAAAATTATTATAATAATTATTGTAAAAGATAATAATTATCATTATAATTTTTGCTGATGGACAAACAGTTTCTGAATATTATATAGCGATCGGTCCAAATCCATAACGGTCTAAAAACCATTACAATGCATTTAATATAAATTTGACGGTCCAAACAATAAACAGACAACTACAAACGTTCAATAATCGGTGTCTATGGCACATCCTCAATATATACTGACCCAACACGATCTCCCATGAAAACTTGAGGAACCAACGCCATGAAACACTAGTGAACATAACCATCAAACAACGAAAGCATGGTTGGATTGGGCGCATATTCATAAGACAAAACAGTTTACAAACGTAGCTCTAGGATGGAGTTATTTATCCCACAGTCCGGTGTTGTCGATTGCCCACTCGAGTGAAAGAGTGCAGAATATCGTTCTCGTGGGCAATCGAAAACTTACCGCACTTGTTGCACAAGATACTATTAATGGTTAAAAATGCGGAAAGAGCGCTATGTAAAAAAAAACAGATTTTGAAATTTCTAACCGATAAGGTTGACTAATAACATATTTTTTGTTATTTAATTTACAGATTTTTTTTATTTTCACGAAAATTGTAGTATTGCAACGATTTTAATGACATAAATCTTTGTTTTTAAACAGCGGGAACATAATTTTTTTTAAACATAGATTGAGATGTTAATGGAATTTATTGGTCATCCTTGAAGGCCAATATTTGGAAGGTATATACACTACAGCCTTTTTTGCTTTACGGTTTATCCGTCCATGTAAATAGCCCCAAAATGTTTTATTTTTAAGATGTAACCCAGATCATATCTTCTTTTTTTTAATTTCAGAAAACTTTGATTAAATTAATTATTTGATTTTGGTTACCTTAAAAAACAAAGCATGGGTTTAGTTTTTGTATTTTTTCATGGCTATTACAACCAAACTATTAATCATATCGATCAAATAATGGAGACTAGATCCTTAAATAAACTGTGACTGTACCATATTGAAACGATTTAAAATACATCAAGTATTTATTTATTTATTTATTGATTACATAAAAATTGATTGCTCAATTAAAAATTCATTTATAAAAAACAAAACGCTTTTTTATTTCAAGAATTTCCGATTAAAATATATACAAATTTATTTGAATTATGGGGAATAAATAAATTGTAGGTGGTCTTGTTTTCTGTTCTTATAACAAATATATATCTCACAGTGGGACAACGAATATCATCTATAGATACAATATGCTCCCATGCAGTAGAACTCTATATAATTTCAAAAGATATATTGCTTTTTCAAAAGATTATCATATATTTCTTTTTAATATTTTGCAAAAAAAAAAAAAAAATGGATCAAAAAATTTAACCTTGAGAGATTATCTTCCAACATTTAATTCAATATAAAAATCATTTTTATATAGCTATAAAAAAAAATCTAACAACTTAATATAAAGAGTTGACGTCTTAACAATAAACCTTATGAATAAAACCCAAGTTTTTTTTTCGATAAATACAGTAGCAGCTTTCAAAAAACATTGTTTAAGGTAATCCTTGGATTGCATATAAATTCATCTTATGTATGCTTCAAAGAAAAAATCAAATATTGTTCAAACAAATTTATAAAAATATTAAGTTCTATATTTGGGCACTATTTTTAATAACCGTTCCTGATTCAACAGTAACGGAAAATATTATATAGTATAATAATAATATATTTCAATGTTCGTATAACGGAGGCGAAAAATACTTATCTATAGTGGTAGCACGAGAAACGAGAAATACGAGCCGAGACGAGACGAAAATTAGAAACCTGATTTTCGATAAATAGTGGAGACACAAGCGATAGAACTCTCTTTCAATCTCTATTGATTTTTAATCTGTAAAAATGTACTAATCACAAAATCATTTTGAGTGGTAATGATTTAATTTTTTCTATAGTCTTTAATTGTTTTAATTAAAATATAAAACAAATTCGTTACGCAGGAGCTGCGTCAACTAAGCGAATTTCCTCAGAATACATTAATACACTAACTATCGGTGACAATTTTAGTCTGATCAAAAGGAAATGTCGTATCTGATATGATTTTGGTATTTGCAAGTTCGATTTTTTTCAATAAATGGCATAGGTGAAGAGAGAAGCGGGAAACGAGACAGAAGAAAATACAAAATAAAATATCTCTCCTAATATTAAAAAAAATCGAAAAACGTGTAATAAATAAAGTTGTAGGAAATCATGTTTGCTACAATAGGGAATATGCATGAAAATTTTTTTTCACTTGAATTGAAGCATATTTACTTGATAAATATCAAGGTAAAATTACTTTTTAAATAACTTTAAAAATAAGCGAGATATGAATGATTGAAATTCCCGATTAGACAAAGAGGGTGATAGCCCTCTTGATAGGCATTGTGACGTCATATTACACTTTCACCATTTAAAATACATGTAAAACTCCGTTTTTAGTATTTTTTCAAGAAAGAGACAGATAATAATCTTTAAAAGCTTATAGCTTGCTTGATATTTGTCGGATTTTAATTTCGTTTTTAAATATTATTACAGTATTAACAGTATTTTCATATTCTGAAAATAAATGTGAAAAAAAATTTTCATGCATATTCCCTATTCATTACCTGATCATTATTTCACGATCTCTAATGAATACAGAGGTATTTAGGAATTTAACTTTCAATTTAAATACGTAAATATTTCTGTTAATATTAGGGTAACAGAAAAAAAAGCACCAAAATGATAGTAAAATTAATTATCTATAACTTTACTTCTTAGACATTTTTCGATTTTTCCAACATTAAGACAGATATACCAAATTTTGAGTTTTCCACTCCCTCTAAATCCCTGTCAAAATCAAATTTTGAAAAATGATTGCCACTTAAATGGTTGATGGTACAAAATTATATGCTAGATTCAAGTATTTTAGTGCCCATAGTGGCAGATACTCGAAAAATGCATCTTAGGTATGCTTGAAAGAAAAAATCACATTTTTGTTCAAATAAATTTATAAAAATATTTACACAACTCTTATAACGATTTTTTTATCCTAATGTAATTTTTTATCCTTTCATTTTTTTATCCTTTCATTTATATTTTTGAATAGAAAATAATAAATTTGGCCACAAGGCATTTTTGGCAGTTTATTATGATATTCAATGAACTTTGTATGATATAGATCAAATACAAAAAAAATAAATATAAAATTATTTAAAAAATTTATTTTTTCTGTTTTGTTTGGAGAATATCTGATACGGTTTTAGGATACGAAAACTTTAAAATCTATTGTCGAGTAATAGGAGAATGTTACATTATTTTATAACCTGTTTTAATAAAAAAGTTTCTTTTGATTAAAAACATGTCACAATCGCTGTGATATTAAACAATAGTTTCGTAATAATAATGAGAAAAATGATTTTATTTTGATAATTTTGTGTTTTTTAATAAATCAGTGTCGTTTTGACATTATCGTGAATATTGGTTTATTTAAAAAAATATATATACATATGTATATATATATATATATATATATATATATATATATATATATATATATATATATATAGATAGTTTGTAGAGACTGCCCTGGGAGGGCTACACTTCGACTATAAGGTCCATTCTGATGTCTAAGAATGTGAGGATGTGAGTTGAGTGGAAGGAATTTTGTGTATAGACTAGGCATTGGTAGGATATGCGGCTGCAGCCGACTATGATAGGAACTATTCGATATTCATTTGGAGTTCGTGAAGGAAACTGCTGAAAATCTTCTCAAGCATAGCCGGTTACTTCGTTGTTGTCCATACGCCAACGATTTAGTCAATTAACCGCCCTTTTTTTTTCTAAATAATTGACAAACTGCCGATGTCGGGATTCGAACCCATAACCTCCCAGTTTCCAAGTAGGTATACTGCGCACACATAACGCCTTAGACCGCTCGATCACTTTGACTGGTTATATATATATATATATATTTTTTTTTTTTTCTTCATTTCAAAATAATCCAAAAAAAACAAATAAAAAATTGAACTGGGGAGTACAGTAAATGAATACCGGGTTTAGAAGTCTGTACTAAACTTAATATTCCTTTGCGTATCATATATATACCTCGTGTAAAAATTCGTAAGCGGTTCCCATCTAGATCCAAACTTTCAACGCGTTGAGTTCAATTGACTATGAGCATATCGAGCGACTAAAAGTGGACAATTTTGTAATTTTTTTGTCGTTCGGTATGTTAATAATACACTATTGAATCAAATGGGTTGAATCAAATGGTAAAAATTTCTTAACGATCTGATCGGAACAATGGCGTTGACAAATACAATACACTGAATACACTCTTGAGTAAGAGTTTATTTCCAGACTTATTTTTTTGAATGATTTGTTGCTATGTTCACTGCTCAGGTGTGATTTATTAATAGTGATTTTTATCTAGTTTAAAGCTGATTCATAAAAAAAGATAATATAATTGATGAAATAAAATATTTTTATTTACATATGGTTTTTTGTTAAATATTATTTTGATATAGTTTTTTACCCCCAAAATTGCAGGCAAAAAATCTAAAATGAAAGTGTTGTTGTAATTCAGATGGTTACAAGTGATAATGTCGTATCATTTTTATAGTTATAATTAATTATTTCCACTATTAACCGTAACCCAGATGTATTTTTATACCCGGTATATGTAAATATACAAGGTATATTAAGTTTTAGTCCCGACATTGTAACGCTTGAAATATTGATGGCAGACATAAATGTTTGGCATAGATGTACATAAAATGGCTTAATTCGGCCAATTCCGCATATCCGCCCGTCCATCTGTCCTTGAACACGATAGCTCAAAACGAAAAGAAATAGCGAACTAAAATTTCATATGTGTGTTCTAGAGCTAAAAAGTAAAGTCAAGTTTTCGAAGGAGCAAAATCATGTTTGGGCATGTTTGGGCGAAATGGCCAAAACTGCATATCTTTGAAATCGTAAGAGATAGAACAAAAATTGAATGACAAAAGATGCTCCTGTTTGAAAAATAAACAACTTTTGTAGAAAACTTTTTTTCATAAGTTAGATACATACCAGGTATTTTAGCATTTAACTCAGTTGTAATTTTCACTTGTTTTTATTAATAACTGTAATGGGCTTATTTATTCGGTTCGGTTATTCGGGAAAATATTCCGATTAAAAGTTGTTAATAATGAACAGCTCATTAGCATTTTTTCGTAAATAAGGCACAAACTAGTTATAAAATACACAATTTGTGAAGTTTGCTAGACAAAAATTAATTTTATAATCCGTCGGTATTAGGAGCCTTATTAGTATGAGTATATTAGGGTCAAATCAAAGTATATCAATATATTATTCACTAAACAGTAACCGAGTTTTATCGACCGAGGGGAGAAGATTATGATAGCTAACCCAACCGAGGCGAGGCGAGGCTAGTCAACATTCTGCCGGCCAGAGTGATATTTAAAAAAGGTTTTGGTATCACCTCGCCTCGCGTCGTGCCTCGTGAAACAAATATACAAATTACACAGAATAACTATAGATTACTATTATAACTATGCACGGCAGCTATATTGAATCTATGACTAACCGGATTATATGTATCTTAACTAAAATATGTGATGGTATGTATTTGTTTCACAAACTATGGTTTTATCTCCCCCCGAAGAGTATAACTTAAGCCATAAATAATTCATCAATTTAAGTAACTTAATGATGATACTAATGTAGCTTTCAAAAAATTTTATATGTCAGGTATTAATTTATAATACTTTAAGTTTATTTTATATAATTAATAAAGAAAAAACAAACTTATGTAAACGAAAAAAAAAACGACCTTGCCGCACGCTTTCGAAATTTTTGTCGTCCGAATACGAGCGCTTATGTATAGTCTATTTATAAAATTCTTCAAAATCGTATATAGTACATTCATAAAAGCCCACAATAATGTTTATTATTTTTGTCGTAAATTAAAATTACAATTTAATTTAGATCCGTCATACCGGGCCTAACAAAAAAGATATTTAAGAAAAAAACCTGAGATTTCGGGTAATTAAGCTACCGCCGACAGAAATAAAATTTACCCGAAATCTCAGTTGTTTTCTTAATTATCTATTTTTTAGGGTCGTCATACCGGAATTTTATTGGATCAATCTCTTTATTAATATTTCTATTTTCTATTGCGTAGTTTTTTTTATTCGTCTTATTTTATTCCAAGTGAAAATTGTCAAAATACGTCAAAATATGTGTAAAAATATGGGTTTCGCCATATTTGGCATTAAAACATTAAAAAATTAATAATGCATTAAAACGCGAACTTTAATATTAAATAATTAATTCAAGACCCCCGTAACCCTCCCCCCCAAAATTGATTTGTATGCACTTCAACTACATGTAAACAAAAAATCAAGCTTTATTCTTTTTGAAGCTTCAGTGCTCGTACATCTTAATCAAAAAACTGAATCATAAAGGCGTTATACCTAAGCACTATGCAAATTATCATTCAATTCTGGTCCACAGTCTCTGAGAAAATTGGTGGACTATTTCGTAGGAAATATATTATCGTCTAACTTGTTTCTACATTATTGAATGAAATGTATTGAATATTTGTAGGGAAGCTTAAGGTCGAGGCATAGCTGGCAAAAGTTCTAAAGGGATCCTTTATTAAGGGGAACAGTGGGTGTGAACAATTTGGTACTTATTGAGTCCGTATTGTGGTTTTGAGATTGATGTATAAAATAGACTCTTGTGTAAGGCATTTGCAGCGTTTTTATGCTATAAACTGTATTTTTATTACCGTCAATTAACATTTTATATGTTAGCCATTAAAAACCAATCGATACACAAACTAAATAACATATAGGTATCATTATGTTTTTTTTCCAAACTTGAATAAAACCAAGAAATGTAACTACTAAGTTATATTTTAAATTTTGCCCCTATTCCTAGAACATTTGTTTGTATTTTATAAATACGTATTTCGACTACAATGAAGTCATCATCAGTATGAATTAGGTAATCGTAACTATCTCTGGGATATGGATTCAGAGATATGTTGCTTGTTGCTAATTTGGTGCGTGTCTCACCAAACGACACGTGTCTCACCAAAGAGCGTGTCTCGCTAAAGACACACGCACCAAATTAGCAACAAGCAACATATCTCTGAATCCATATCCCAGAGACAGTTACGATTAGCTAATTCATACTGATGATGACTACTTTGTGGTCGAAATACGTATTTATAAAATAAAAACAAATGTTCTAGAAATAGGGGCAAAATTTGAAATATAATTTCAAAAACCTAGAGTTCTCTTTGATTATTTTAATTATCTTTAACAACTAAGTTAATTGTTTAAATAGCCTGTATATACTCATTATCATTGCGTGAACTGAACATAAATAATGTTCTGAATAAACATATGTATTATAGTTAGTCATATGCATGGCTCTGTAATCTGTAATAATTACATATGTTTGAGCAGAAGTTGTGGCAAAAGTATATGAACTGAATTATAATTGAGAAATGTTTAAATGGATTTTGTTCATACTAGAAGCTACTTTTTAGCTCTAGAAAACACACAAAATATTTAGCTCGTTATGTTTCGTATCGTGTTGACGAAGAGACATATATACAAGCAGGCAGACAGACATCAATCTTTACTTGGGAATGAAATCATAATAACTATATACAGTTGATTGCTTAAATACCCGGTATATACTTAGATAGATAGATTGTAGAGACTGTCCTAGACGGGCTATACTTACACTTTCGACGGGCATCACAATGGACGACCATAAAGTCCATTGTGATGCCTAAGGATGTGAGGATGTGAGTGAACTGGAAGGAATTTTTGTGTATAGTCTAGGAATTGGTATATGATATGCGGTTCCTTCGTTCTTGTCCATACGCCAACAGTTTAGTTAATTAACCGCCCCTTTTTTTATTAATTGACAAACTGCTGATGTCGGGATTCGAACCCATAACCTCCAAGTTTTCAAGTAGGCATACTGCGCAGACTTTTAACGCTTTAGACCGCTCGTCCACTTGGACTGGTCGGTATATACTTAGTTTATGAAAAAAATTTTGAAACAAACTTAATTTATTTTTAAAAAAGAAATATTTTTTGTCTTCAAATTCTTGTTCAATCTCTTATTCTTACGGTTTCAATGATAGATATTTTGGCCTTGGCGGGGGGGTCTTAGGCTCAGTTTTAGCCATTCACTAACTTGGAGTTAATTTTTAGCTCTAGAATTCATATTCATTTCAGCTCGATGTCTTTTTTCGTTCTGACGGACAGACGGACAAATTTTCGTAAATGAACTAATTAGATCAATATTAGATCAATTTATAAACAATCAATTTATATATACCGGGTATAAAAACAATGTAAAACTACTTTTAGCCCAATTTAATTAAGATTCATGTCCTCTGTCCTCTGTGCGGCCAGAAATTTAAATTCTATTAAATGTTCGATAATAAAAAAGTGATATCTAGTTGAAGATTAAGTCATTACAAAGTCTACGCACCCACCACCAAGAGTGTAGTCCAATTCGACCAATCTATCGTACGATAGGTTGGTCTGTAGTTTGCGCCTGATCAAGTAATTTGTTTTTCACTTTCAACAAGTTTGTTTCGACTAGCATGTTAATATTTAAGAAAACAAATTGAGATCAATTTTATTAAGTACACAAAAAAAATATAAAACTAAAACGAATGATGTTCTCTTTTAATAATATATTAGGCAATTATTTATGTTTATGAATGATCATCGTGTAGGAGTTGACTATCATAAATCATTTTTTAAGTTATGAAGCACCGAAAAGGATGTTGAATTATTATTATTATTATGATAGCTATACTTTGTATTAGAACGGTGAAAAAGAGTTCTTATGGAGCGAGTGGGCTGTCCGCGCACGTTGTTGTGACGGACAGAAGTTAAGTATTTCTTATTTCTAAAACATTTCGAATTGAGCGTTTCACGCTTTTATTTCCCGTCACATATTTGTGGCTCAATATGTGATGGTAGGGGAACCACACGACGACAAGAAGGGAGGGATCTCAAGAAGGGAATCGCCTGGTATACAGATGGATCCGAAGCTGAGGAAGGATCGGGGTGGGAATCTACGGTGAAAGACCCAAAGCAAACTTAATCCTCAACTTGGGGAAATATGCCACAGTCTTTCATGCAGAAGTCTACGCCAGACTGGCTTGCGTCCAAAAGAACCTACGTAGAGGCTATATAAACCAGAACGTATGTATTCTATTGGACAGTCAGGCTGCTCTAAAAGCCTTGCCTGGAACTTAGGTCACCTTGTCTGGAACTGAGGGGTAGCCAAGGATTGTCTGGAGGAACTGCTGGAGCTGGCAAAACAGAACAATATTAAATTGATCTGGGTGCCGGATCACAGTAGCTTCGAAGGAAACGAATAAGAAGATATCTTATCGCGGTATCCTGGCTCTCTTTGTCCTCAAAGGAGCGCTGCCCGAACCTGCAATGATTCCGATACTCGACAAAAACAAAAAAAATATATTAGTAAACGATATTACTAAATATTTTGTAATTGAAACAACACGCACGTTTTTGTTTAAAGAAAAGAAAAAAAAATTAAATTAAACACAAGTTTTTACGAAACAAAAAAAAAAACCTTATTTTATTGCTTAAAAAAAAATGATTATCCAATTTCTTTTTCAACAATTATTTTAATTTTTTTCACACAATATCAAACTTTGAATTACTTGATCAAATTACTTGTACAAATTCCAACTTTAACTTGATCTGAACTAGGTAACAATTATATACTTTGATACTAATCAAACAATACTTCATTTCAACTTTGATACTAATAGTCGATATTAAACTTTGATACTAATCGCACAATGATCGATTTAAAACTCTAATCAGACACGATTTAAAACTGATTTGAATCGACACTGGTCACGGTTTATATACCCGCTATGGGTCGTTCTAGAATATGATTGTGTTTTTGAATAAATATTTTGTTTTTGACAATATATTTTCGCATGGAGGCTTCTAGAATATTTTAGTACATCAACACCTATGGACGTAGTCGGAGTGTTCAGACTATTTATAAAATTAATTAAAAATTATACCTCTACTTGGGTTTGACCCATAGTCATACCCCGCTTGGTTGATATTTAAGCAGAGACTTAATGGACACGGCCAGTGTCAACTCAAAATCTATATACAAATTTTATGATACATTCGTAACTGTAAGCTAGCTTACTTCTGTTTATTTGTTTTACAAAAATTATCTTGTTTTTACAAAATTATTTATTTGTGATCTGTTATTTTGAAAAACATTCAATTTGTATGACTTTTGATTAAAATTAAATGTAATAATTTTATTTAAATTTTTGATTTTTTTAAAAATAGAAAAAACTTTAAATCAAAAGCAACAATTAATCTTATTATCATTTTTCGACTAAAAAAAAAACTTAGTTTAAGAAAAAAAATAAATCGAGCTACATTATTTTCTTTTTGTACTTTTTATACTAAAAAAACTCCTTCTTTTTGCAAGGAGAAAAATATTATTTTGTTAAATATTTTTCGTAATATTTTACTTTCATAATTAAAATGTGTGTTGGATCAAAAAAAATTATTTAATAATTTTCATTACAACAATCTTAACAAAGAAGAGCCGGAGTACCCTTCATAGGCTGCATGTAAACAGGTGATCAACGAGTGGATAAATGCTAAACACCGTGATCACTGGGAAAATTTACCGCAGCAAAAGCTCGGGAAAATACTGCTTCGGAATGCCAAGAGGCTATCTGTCGATGCACTGCAGTTGAACAGGATGCAACTGCGGAAGGTTACCGGATTCATTACCAGGCATTATCCCCTGCGGAAGCATCTTCACACAAGGGGACTCCATAACGGTACCATTATGTGCAAATTTTGTGGCGAGGAGAAGGAAACATCCAGCCACATTATCTTTAACTGCGAATCTCTAGATTACAGCCGATACAAGATATTCGGTGCATATCGTCGCACCTCGAATTGAAAATTATGAAATATCTTAAAGTTTCGAATCAATCAAGCAAGTAGATTTGTTTCTAGTTTTCAAGGTCACGAAATGGGAAGTTGACAGTGTGAGTAGACCAGTCGTACACATCTTTTTTTTTTAAATTTTATTTTAAAACTTCCCATCGCTTCCACTCATTTCCAATATTCATAAACACTTCCACCAAATTTATATATTAAATTTTTTTGAATTTTATAACCAATTCATCTAAATGCTAAAAGAACTAAAGCTGTGTGCAAAATTTAAAAGCTCTAGCTATATTAAAACTAGTCTTGTTCCTTACAAACTCTTCTCTTGTTCCTTACAAACAAAAAAACAGAAAGTGAAGCTAAATAAAAGCTTGTAAAATAACTGTACTAATTATGGTAACTTATACTCGCTGCGCAGGGTCCGGTGCACACTTAGCTAGGATTTTTATTTATTTATTTATTTATTATTTTTTCAAATATAATATAATAAACATAGAATTTGTAAGTAAGTCTTTGAATTATAGTGGCTTTTGTATGCAAATATATAGTAAATTGACCATATTATAAGCAAATTTATTCTCGTATGATTTGCTGCATAAAATCTCATCTCAATTTTGATCGTTGATGGTTGATGTCTAGACATGTGGATTAGTTGCTTCTCTTTGCTTGGTTGTTCTTGACGTGGTAGACATTTTAAATAAATTATTCTTTTGCGACTGAATTCTTTGTACTTACAAAGTATTAGACTAAGTACTGTAGTCATATCTTCTACAATATATCATTTTTCAAGTGTGAAGTAAGTTAATTATATATTTTTTCAAAATATATTACTTCAATATGTCCCATATTTTATAATAATAACAATAATTTTTGTTGTTGAAACTATCTAATTTTATAAGGTATGTCTTCAAAAGTACAATGACCTAGTTGGTTTTATCCGACTTTTGCCCTAGAAAGTGGGTAATGATTTTCGAGAGACATACAAACATGATGTCTATTTCTTTGGCACGCTCTGTAGCCCAAATGAGGTGTTGTTAGATTCCTCTTGTGTCGTGTGTGTATTTATTTGTGAGAAAACTATAGGAGACAGCGAAATAATGATGAGAGAAAATCCTTGCAAATTTTCGTTACAACTCCAGAAAAAATATCAGAAGTTTAAAATTCCAAAGTTATAGCCATTTTCTGAGCGGTCCAAAGTTATATCCAGCCCAGATCTTTAATATAGTTTATAGTTTTATAGAAATAACAAGATAAACAGAAAATGCAAGAGAGAAAAAATTGAATTTTAGTCACTTAATCTAAAAATAGTATAAAATTTAGTCAAAATCAGTGGCGTACTTAAAGTTTCCTTTAAAATATCTAGTTAGCAAACCCCAGCTACGCCCTTGGAATAACTAAATAAAATCTAATTACATCAAATAAAGCCGCTTACTTATTCCTAAAAATGTGTCAAGTGTAATCCAAATCATCCAAATAGTTTTTGAGACATTTGAAAAAACAGTTTTTTTAAATTAACTTTAACAGCCTATATCTCGAAAACGAAGCTCAAAAAAATACAAGTTCATATGAACTTTTCTTCTTATTTTTGGGAGATCTATCGCCTATTTTCAGTTTTCACATCTGAGCCACCCAATATATATATATATAAAATATAGAATTTTATATATATAGGATTTTATTTTTCGGCCATTTCTTGTACACAAGCCTTAGTCATTACAATAACAATTAATTCGGTTCTTCTTGTAGCAAATCATTTCAGTCGAGGAAACCTCGAAAAATTTTATAATTTAATATGTCTTGATATGAACGATTTGTTAATCAATATTTAGTTCATTTCATGAATTCAATTAATTTAAAAATATGAATATCGTAGGAATTAATTAACATAAGCGTGCTTAATAGACTGCCTGTTTATTACTTACGTTCTATTTTTAAAACACAATTAAAATGACATATGACCCGATTAAATTTATTTATTAATTCAATGAACCAATGTTTAAAAAATATTAATTTGTCTTATAAAAATGCCTGCACGAATGGAGTATTCCCACCTACGACTTTATTCCATATTTTATGGGGGCAAATATATAAATATATACTAGAATTAAAAAAAATGTTTTTTTTTTTGGGAAGACCATAGAAAATTGCTCTAAAAATGATTGTACTCAATTTGGTTTGGTATGGTAATACACTTAAAAAAAACAAACAATACTGCTATAATTCTTTTAGAAAGCATTTCCGTTAATATTCATGGGAGTGTATTTACCGCCTTCAAAATACAGCCATATTATAATAATCTTTATCTGAATTAAAACTAAACAATTTACGCGTGTTAAATATTAACTAAGTGACATCATTTACAAAAGCATAAATTTTGTGTGGAAACATCACACAACCTCTATAGACAGACTAGAATACCACTAATGTGAAAAGTATTTTGTAATTTTTATTGTATTTTTTACAATATTTTATCAAAAATAAAATAACATCCTAAAACAGACCATACTAAAGTGGCCATGCTATAGTAAAAAGATGGAAAGCCAATCTGGGAAGGTTTATTCCATATTAAGAATAATTTAAAATAAAATGAATATACTATAAAATTACTGGTCCTGACTGATTCCTCAACTCCAAACCAAAACTATTGATGTTAGAAATATTTAACTTGGAAGATATGTTTCTTAAGTATCGTAGATGCGCACTAAGAATGGTGCTTTTTATAAAATTGCCCTCTAAAAGGGTGAAATAGGCTAATTATTTTTTTCTAAATTTTGAAATGTATATTTTAAAGTTATTGACAAATAATTTATTTCCAAAATTTTGCTAATGCAGGCATTTCTTTAGAAGCTAAACACATTACATTATAAATCATTACATAACATGAAATGTAAAGGTACATATAAAAAAATCGGGACTCAACTTTATCTATATATATAAGTTAGGGACACGAAAATTGGTAGTTCGGCTATTAATGACAAACAAAGAATTATGTGTTTCAGTGTTTATTGAAAATCAACCCCTTGGGGCTGAAATTTACAGTGATAGTTTGTTTTAGGTTCCGTATTTATTTAAAGCTAGAGACATGAAAATAGGCCTTTACAAATAAATACGGGTAACAGCGTTTTAAGAAAATCAGTTGTTGACGGGAGGAAATATTATGCTACTCAGCAAATCTTTACATAATTTTCGCGGTCGAAGCCTCAACGGATAATACTAGTTCTTTCTAAAAATACACGCTGTATTGTCAAAATTTAGTCACAATTTTTCAACTAGTTATTGGGATATCAAAATTGTGACAGCGTATATATACGTTTTGACAGAGACATATATATATTTGTAAAGTTATTTGTAAACAATTAAAAAATTATATCTACAATAACACATATACAGTGTTACACTTTTGATATTGAAATGTCTAATCTTTAGGATTACAGCCTGCCTGTCCCTCCATTTGATTTTCTAATTGGATTTAAATTCTATATCTTTTGTCCTACATCCACAATCAGCTATACATCTTCGAAAATTGCTGACAAAATTCTTTACCAGATAATCATTTATGATTTAATATTTTTCCATTAAAAAGGACTTATTATTCAAAGTACTTTTACTTGGTGCTTGTAGGGTAGTTTGGAAGTGTACTTGATACTCATTACTTAGAATACTATTTTCCGGTATCTTACCCAGCAATGTTTCGAGCATAAATAGTATTCACATCATGTTTTTGAATAAAAACTAAAGCTCTCAAGTCCCTATTGAGGTAGATTCTTCATAATCTCAATATTTCATTGAACTTTGTATACGGAGGTAAAAATAAAAAATTATTATGATTATTCATGTGATAGACTGGCTGGCTGAATGTATAATAGATTACAAAGTGTTTGTAACCTTTACGTGAGCCAAACCTTTACTCTAA
This sequence comes from Nineta flava, assembly GCA_963920215.1. Taxonomy (NCBI): domain Eukaryota; kingdom Metazoa; phylum Arthropoda; class Insecta; order Neuroptera; family Chrysopidae; genus Nineta; species Nineta flava. Next base: position 30,315,251 of record OY986042.1, on the reverse strand, counting down.
ACATCCGTTAAAAAAAACACTATATAATCTATCTACCATCGTATGGTACAAATTCTAAGAATATTTACATTTTAGTATTTACAAAAAAATAAATAAATAATATAAATGCAATAATTTAAATATTTTTCTTTGAATTGTAGCATATTAAGCAATTTAAATTCTGATTATTGAGATGTATTTGTAATTTCATTATTTTAATGCAATTATATTGACGAAATAAAATTAGATGACAGATGAATCGTTCTTCATATTTGAAATGTTACAAAATCAACATATTTGAGATAATAAATTACAAAATAAATAATAATATCTGGAATAATTACAAATTTTTTTAAACTATTATAGCTTGCAATTTTCGATAAATATTATGTGGCAATAAAGGGAGCCAATGGCGTATTTTGGTTCGAAATCGACCTAGGTTTTATAATTAGCCAGCATTTTAGCTAGCACATCGCTGCATTTAGTATAGTTGAATTTTTTTAAGAAAAAAATATTTCGAAATATATCAAAATTACCAACCAAATATATACAAAAAAGTGTATTCAAATTTATTTTACTCGAAAGCTGTCAATTAATTCAAATGAAATTCGATTCTTCTTGGTTTAAAACATTTGGATTACAATATATTGACAAGTGAGAGATAATAAAAAATAATATTACTTTTTTATTCATACAACTGGAGCTTCCATCATCTCATTCCCATCGAATGGGACAGAAAGCAGAAAATAATTCCGGTTTTTTAAAAACAAATAGATATCAAAATCAGAGAAGATTTGCCAGAATAAATTCCTTCCTTCATGTAAAAATAACTTTCATCTTTTTTTAAATATTTCATTTCGAAGGCAAAGCAATTCCAGAAGTTTTCAAAGAAATTTTTGGATCATTTGACATGTTTTCGGGACATTCCAGTTTGTTAGTTTACTGTAGAACCCATATAATTTAAGATACAACTTTCCAAAGAGATTGATTGAGATTTCCGTATTCCATTTTTAATATTCTGACCGATGATTTTAATACTATTTGACTCGGGGTCAATCTGTAGGTTTCATAATGCGTCATTGAATTTTCCAAACATATAAATTCCGTTCTTAGAATTAAACACACAGTCATAAAAAAATTGTAACAATACCTAAATTATCATATCATTACAAAAACATAACTTTTTACAAATTCATATCATACCCCAGCAAAAAAAAAAACAAACAACGTCAACAATAAAAACAGGCGCTGATTTAAAAATTTTCTCATTATAACGTTATAAATTTTATTGAATTTCTCCTATTTAATTTTCGTACGCCCACTTTCGACTAAAATACTCCACGGAAAAGTATGTTTGTTTGAAATTCTTTTTCATAAATTAAAAAGTGTTGCATAAATTTAAGCCCACATTTCTGCAGAATGTAATACAATTTTAAGTAGATGTTAAGGATAACCGTCCCCTTGAGAATTGCTAAATTGAAAATTTTTTGCCCATATAATAAATGAGATATTCACTATCGAAATTGGAACTTTTTGCTTGGGATAGATAGATAGATTGTAAAGGCTGCCATGGACGGGCAGTTCGACCATAAGGTCCATTGTGATGCCTAAAGATTTGAGGATGTGAGTGGAGTAGAAGGAATATTTGTGTGTAGACTAGGAATTGGTAGGATATGCGGCTGCAGCCGACTATGATAGGAACTATGCCGATATTCATTTGAAGTTCGTGAAGGAAACCTTCTCAAGCATAACCGGTTACTTCGTTCTTGACCATACACCGACAGTTTAGTCAATTAACCGAACCCTTTTTTTTTCTTAATAATTGACAAACTGCCGATGTCGGAATTCGAGCCCAGAACCTCCCAGTTTCCAAGTAGGCATACTGAGCAGACATAACGCCTTAGACCGCTCGGCCACTTGGACTGCTTGGGTTAAGTGTACCAGTTGACTGAAAGTGACACATTTAAAATCATAAATTAAAACTTTTCTGTAGATTTTTTTCAAAAACAACAATTATTGCTACATTAATTTATAACGAATATTTTAAAAACAAGAAAACGATTTTTTCCCTATTTGTTGAAAAGATAAACATTAATAAAATATGGAATTTTTATCTATTCTCGGCAAGTGGCATATGTATACCTTCATGCAACGTTTCAGTATTAAGTGCAGTATTTACGGAAATTATGTTTAATTATATTAAACACACCACTACTGATGTCACAAACATTTTTCGTATATATGAAAATGTTTTTTTACACTGGACTACCACGAACATACTACCTAAAGTTACTTTTGAAAAAAAAAAACGTTATTAAAACTATGAGGGAACGGAATAAGACCCTCATGACTTTGTTCCTGTATCGCCGCACCTGATAAAAAATCATATAGAGCCTACATTCAAACTAATAATATGCATACCATCGTACTACGGTGATTAAACTTTTCAAGTTTAAATAAAAATAATACAATTTATTATATTTATACTATTTTGAAATATATGTATTTTTAATGAATAATTGTAAAAACAAAAAATAATATGGAAAAAAAAAGTGGAATTTTTGTACAGATAATACAAATGCGGGGATACGCTTCTATGAACAATATGGCGGAATCACACTTGTGCTAACAACACAACCAATTTATAAAATATTGTAATATGCATATATTATAAATAAATGTAATTTTACAATGAGAGAACAGCACCTGCTCCCTTTGCTTTTTGTTTTTTTAATGAGAAATGACCATTAAAAGTGGACAGTACCGACCGGTGAACCTAATGATAGAAATAGTGTATGTATAGAGGGTATTTAATAAACTACTGCATTATGCGTTATGCGTAATTATCAAGTACCTACTCTCATTTAAGAAGACAATACAAAACTTTCCAACTTTCTGACAAAGGGTTATTCACTGATTAATATCAGAGCAATAAGATTGGGTATTGTAATTACTATAAGAGTGTTAAAGAATTGAGTGTTCCTGGTGTTCTATTTACCACAGGATTTACCATAGCCTTTAAGAGATCAAATGAAATTACTAAATAAAACAAATATTCTAAATTATTGTATAAAATATATTCATATTATTTTTGACTAGAGTTTCGGAAACACTATCTCTTTATCAGAAGATATCACTATAATGCTTTCTGATGAAAGTACGGTATTCCCAAACTATAGTAAACAATTCGGGTATTCGTGAGCTTAGTTCACCAACATATTGATTAAACTCTGGCTGCCTATCAGGAGAAATATTCATCTATATAAATTTCTAAATAAAATAAAAATTGAAATTTTCGTAAAATCACTTTATTTGACTAGTTTCGGAACACAGTTCATTCTTCAGAAATAAAAAACGAAATGTATTCATTCTTTTTATTTCATTTTTTATTTCTGAAGAAGGAACTGTGTTCCGAAACTAGTCAAATAAAATGATTTCACGAAAATTTCAAATATTTGTTTTATTTAATAATTATAATGTATTTTCGTCAAGTTGCGACCTATTCAATACAAAAATATATAAATTTCATTGATAGTAAGTTGATTGCCCAGCTCGATTGTATAATTACGTTATCTATATAGTAAATAAAATCCTTCTTAGGCTCTTTAATAGTATATTTGAATATACTAAAACAATATAGAATATACTGTAAATTAATTTTATTGGCTTTTAATTAACAGCATTTTCAGGGAATTTTTTTTTTTTTGAGGGAAAAATCTTGAATTCAAAATATCGACTAATTCTAATTGAATTAGTGTTTTGAAATTTTACACAAAACTTTGATTCTGATGACATTACAGTAATTCGCAGCCATCCAGATGAACTAATGATGGAATTAGAAATATTCCCTGAAATATAGATTTGAAGGAAGTGTTGATAAATAAATATTGGGAAATAGTGGAAGCGCTGGGAAATTCAATATAAAAAAACTATTTTAATATACTAAAAAGTAGAAATACAATTTTTTCCCCAAGATTCCGATATGTTGCAATAAATAAAAACTCGAGCCGATCAGGTTTTTAAATGTTTAAGAACTTGGATTTATTGTTTTATATTACTTGTATTTAATGGAGCTTTATACATTATAAACCTGAGGACCTCAATTTTATATTTATAGTCAAATATTGGTGACTAGGGTTAAAAATTTTCTACTTTTTAGTTCAGTAAATAAAAGCTTGTTTAAAAAAAAAGTTTTATTACTATTCATTAGATTAAACAAACGTTTATTGATCATTTTTATTTCATTTTGTCCAAAGTTTGCGCTAAATGGAAAAAAATAATTTCCGATATAAAACAAACAAAAAATCAGTACTGAAGAAGAATTACTGAAGGCTTCTGTTCTAAAATTACAGTACAATTATTTCCTGTGTTATAATGTCTCAGGAAAATTTTAACAACACAAATTAACTTTTAGAGTCTTTTCTTTAAATTTGTGTTGTGAAACTTTTCCTTAGACATTGAAACACAGGAAACAATTTTACTGTAATTATAGAACACAAACCTTCACTACTGATTCTAGTTTTTCTTCAGTACTGATTTTTAAGTCTATTAATATGGAAATAAACGAAAATTACTAAAAGCTTAAAAAATAAGATAGTAGCTTGCAAGAATCACGATATAAGCTCCTTAAAAACTACTCTTTTCCACAAGGAATTGCAACGATTATATAGGTTTTAGTAGAAATATAATAAAATAAATATTATTTTGAAATCATTTTTGTGTCCGTATATGAGAATAACTACACATTACAAACAAAAAATTAAATACCATCTTGTTGTAATGTTCAAAGCACGCGATTGCTGTTATTAGTATAATATCGTTTTGAGTTTCAACATGTTGTGGTATCCCAGCGTGACGAAAATAAAAGGGAAATTGTTTCTAACATTCATATTTAACATGATAGATTGATAGATTCGATAAATTCTAAGCCTGGATTTATTCTGATAATTTTATTCTTGTCTATATTCAATGTTGATTATTTGTGAAATTTAAAGCTTTTACGAATAGATACAAGTACACATTGCCACAAAAGTAGCGCTTCAAAATTTTATACTATATTTGTGCCTTATCCATTCGGTTTTCGAAAAAATGCTTCGGATTAAAGTTGTTCATTTTAAATATACTAACAACTTTTATTCAATTTATTTCCCCCAAAAAACCGAACGAATTAGGCACAAATCAACAATGAAACTTTGAGAAATGAGTACTACGTTTGTGGGCCATAGTACCTATATTTGTTTCTAGATTATAATGTATGTGTTCGAACTTGAAAATCAACGTTGAGTTATCACAAGGATTCTCTGTGTGTTTGTAGTCGATATCGCAAGAACTAAGAAAAAACCTAGAGCATTAAAATTTTATATAATTAAGATTTGAATCACTTGATTGACCCTTCGTGACCCTTATGATTAGACACTAGCGTTCATGGTGGCGAAAATTAGCATTTCTTGTGTAACATAAATAGTAAATTTATTATTCAAATTTTTACAGGAATAAATTTAAACAATCTGAATCTAAAATTTTTGGAACCAAGCGAAAAATTAATGTCAGACAAGGGATTTCTTGATATTCTCCGCCGTTTTTGAATGACGAGCATCTGGCTGAAGAAGAAATAAAATCAACATTCAATATTGTTTTATAAATAAGACTATATGAAAATTAAAATTTTTATTTATTTATTTATTTATTTTATTAACTCAGATTTTGTATAGATATTCCGGCAAACATTGTAATTTAGAGTCCATATTTTAAAACATTACAATGATTTAAAAAAAAGTTCTCTAATTTGGGAATGTACGTTGATAAAAACTGTATTAACACTAAAAATATTATGAAGTAATAATTAATTGATAAACAATTCTGTGTTTGTGTCAAAATGTATGTTAACCAACGTTTAAAATAACAGCATGTGCCAGTCTCACATGTAGCAACACCCGTTTGTATGCAGGTTCTCTATGTATAAAAATTGAAATTGCATACACTAATATCCAGTATTGAGTTCAAATTTTATTAACATGAATTATTCAACAAATATAAACAAATATAAACATAGTTAATTTTTTTTTAGTTTTACTGCATTAATCAAAATTAAAATCCAATTAAAATTTTCTTGTTTCTTAATATAATTATTGATCTAAATAATTAGATTAAACTTTTAATTTATTTCTTGTTACCAATAAAAATTAAGTTTATGAATGGATTTGGTGTTACTATTGAATGAACTTGGCACCCCTAAAATGTCCGTTATTGTGGTTTATTGACTACAATCTAGACATTGATTATATCCTTGAACAAAGCAATCTTGAGGCAATATTATATCCTTTAAGCAAATGCTTTGCATTTGAATTAAATTCTAAATCAGGGATGGCCAACCGAGGTTTATCAAATTTTTACAAAATATATTTATTTTATAATAGCCAAAGTAGTGAAAACCAATGTATTAAAAATGTATTATTATTATTCATATATTTATTATATATTCATATATTTTTTTTTTTTTTTTTTTAATATTTTTATAATAAGCAATAAAAACAATAATATGCAATATAATACATATATATATACACATATACACACACATATATACATATATATATATATATATATATATATATATACATATATATACATACACATACATACACACACACATACATATATACACACATATATATGTAAAACAACAATAATCTCAAAAATAATAATAGTAAGGAATCAAACAATCAACAAAAATTTAACAACAAAATTTAACAAGATCTAACAGAGATATTTGTATCTTCTTATCGTATATATTTTAATAAATTTCGCTATGCTTCTTAATTCCCCTATTTTGGTCTGATTCATTATCGAAACGACCTCCGGACTCTCTACTCCTGTGCTCTGAGCTAACTTTCTTCTTTCGTCTTCCATACCCTTACAGTAACTTATAACATGCTCTACATTTTCTCCTTCGTTGCACAGTGAACAAACCTTATTGCCATCCTTATCCTTGTTACTGTTCCAGTTCCAATGTCCCATTCGAAATCTTGCAAGTTCCCTTCGATCTTCTCTTGGTAGTAAATTTACATACTTTGCACCATCTATGTAATGGTTTAATTTTCTAAACAGTTGTAATGAAGGTTTACTGTCTATCTCTTGTAATAATCTCCTTAATCCAGCTTCCTCGATCTTTGTCTTGACTTGAATTATTACTTGTGTGCAATTTACTTCCCCTTCCATCACACTGTTCTTCATTTCTATTTTTTCCAATTCTCTTTCTAACAAACCCCTCCAATATCCTATCTTGTTTGTTGTCTGACTCTCCTTGATACAAGCTTGTTGCAATTCTTTGAACTCACAATCTTTTATTTTCAAGTAAAATTTGGTAGCGTTTTTTGTAACTGTACATTTTACAGGAAGTAAACCCATCTCCAGCAAGACTGCACAGCTGGCAACAGATTTGCTTATTCCTAATATTTTTTTAAGAAAATTATTTCTGAAAGATTCTATTTTTGCAAGAACTTTTTCTTCTAATCCCCATATTTGGCTTCCATACATGATAATAGGCATTATTAGTATTTCAAAAATTCTTTTCATTAATAATGCAGGGATCCATTCATTCTCATACATAAATTTTTCAATTAAATACACTCCTCTTTCAGCTTTATTTATCACTTTTTTTACATGCAAATTCCATTTCCCATCCCAATTAAAGTGCATTCCCAAATAATTAAAATTGTCTACAACTTGTATCTGTGTCCCATCATAGTTCCACTTTTCACTCTTTTTTAGTTTATAACCATTTCTAAACACGACTATTTTAGTTTTTTTCTCGTTTACCTTAATTTTATTAATTTTACAATATTCACTCATGCAGTTTAGTGATCTTGTTAAACCTAGAGGTGTCTGTGATATTAATGCCATATCATCAGCGTACATTAATATTTTAATCTCTTGATTTTGGACGGACGGCGAATGTGTTTCTATATGATAGAGAATTTCTGGCAGATCGTTTAAATATAAGAGGAAAAGAATAGCCGAGATTTGGCACCCTTGTCTCAAGCCGCGTTCCGTTTTACATGTATTTGATCGTTTACCTCCACTTATTTTAACACAGAATCTGTAATTTGCGTAGATAGATTTTAATAATGTGATTGTGTTCTTGTCCATGTTTAACTTTTCTAGTTTTTCCCACAACATTTCTCTATCCACTGAATCGAAGGCTTTTTCCACGTCTATAAAGCATGTATACAATTTTTTATGTTTTGCCAAGCTCTCTTTTATTAAATCTTGTAATATTAGAATGTTGTCCAGAGTTCCGAACTGTCTTCTAAATCCAGCTTGAAATTTTGTGATGATGTTCTTATTTATTGCCCATTCTTGGATTCTATTTGCTACTGCTTTTAAGAAAATTTTACTTATGATGGGCAGTAATGTAACTGGTCGGTAATTTCTCGGGTCGCTCTTTTCACCTTTGTTTTTAAAAATGTTACATATTACGCCTATCTTCCATTCGTCTGGTATGACCTTTGTCCTCAATATCTCATTAAATAGATTTGAAAGAATCATTATCACCTCTGGATTTTCCCTCGCGTGCCTTAAAAATTCTATAGGTATTCCTTCTATACCTGGTGCCTTGTCTTTTTTAAATTCACTAATTATCATCATGATCTCTTCTGCTGTTATTCCTTGGCTCAGTATGCCGTCTTCCTCTTCTATTGTTATACTGTTTCGTTTCTCTGTTGCGCATGATAATATTTTTTGCTTGGCATCCAGTTTTGGATCCTTTCTGTAAAGTTCTGTGTAAAATCTCATCCAACTTTCAACGTTTATCTCTTCCCCCGTTCTAGGTTTGCAGCTTTTCCATTTTCTGAACAACTTCCAAATTTCTACTTCGTTATTTTCCTCTATGTCTTTATTTAACTTTTTTAGAAATTCATCTCTTCCTTGTTGTTTTTTTTGTCTTACCATTTTTATATAAATTTTTCTTTTGCAATGATAGTTTAATAGATTATCCTCCGTTTCATTTTTTCTAAACTTTCTTAGCTCGATAGTAGCATCTTTTTTCGCTTTACGGCACTCCTTATCAAACCATTTATTATCGTTTATAGTAAACTTGCTGTTTGCTTTATTTTGCATACTTTTGCCTGCCCATAAAAATGACATCTTAAATATATCATACGCTTCATTAATTCTGTTTTGCCTTATCATCTCTTTTACCCCGCACATAAAGATTTTGTAATCATTGCTCATAATGTTTTTTGTAAATTCCTCTGATTTTTCCTTTTTCCACCTATATATTTCCAAGTCTTCTCCCACTCTCTCTTTATTACCTAGATTTTCAGGCTTTTTATTGTACACAGATATTTCTATTGGTAAGTGCTTTGATTCGCTTATTTGTACTCCAACTGAAATGTCTACTTCATTTGAGAATTGCATAGCTTTCATAAGTACAAGATCTATCGCACTCTGCCCGTTGTTTGACATGAATGTGTACTCTCCCTCTGGGTCTCCCTTACATCTTCCGTTAAGGATTATAAGGTCCATATTTTGGCACATTTGAATTAGTTTATGTCCATAGTCGTTGGTTTCTTTGTCTTTGTTTTTTCTGCTAGGTATATATACATCTAAATACTGTGAATGTTCATTATTAATTTTTTCGGATTCTGTATTCGTTTCTATATCGTTTTTAATGCCAACCCTCGCGTTAAAATCCCCAACAATTATCCACTCTGCATTCAAATATTTCTCTTGTTGTTTCTTTATTTCACTTTCAAGTTCTCCAAAAAATTGTCTATTTTCGTACTCCGAATATTTAGGTGGGTTATACACTACTGCAAATATATATGTTTTTTCTTCCGTGACATACTTTATCCATAATGCTTTATCGTTCTCATTATCAATTCTATCGATTGCTTTGAGTAAGCTTGATTTAAAATATACTGCTATTCCTCCAGATTTTCGTCCTTTCTTTTTCCATTTTTTTGCGTCCTTCTGTTTGCATTCATATCCATTTAATGTAATATTTGTACCTGAGTCTATCCATGTTTCAACCAAAAAGATAATATCATAGTCGCTTAAGTATTTTACAATATCAATATTTCTAACTTTATAAATTCCCTCAATATTCCAAAACATTATTCTTGTGGGTTTTTTGAACTACTGCTCTCATTTATATTCTTTTTCTCTTTTGGAGTGTATATATATTTTCCAAATCTATTTCCCATAGTCTGTGTGCCAACAACATCTTTGCTCCTCTTTGTGTCGTGATGTATTGTATCGTCTTGTTCGGCTCCTTCCTCTGACGATTGGTTCACTGGTCTACATCTTTTTTTAGATTTAGCAGCTTCTTCCATTCTTTTGGCTCTCTCCATGCTACGTTGAATTCTTACTTCTAATGGTACGTCTTCGTTGACAAAAATGTTTGTACCTTTCAGTTTCTTTTTATTACGCATAATAGCTTCTTTTGTTTTGTAGCTATGAAAACAGACCTTTATTGGAGCTTTTACATTGGAAGTATTCCCTAATCTGAATATATCATCTATTTCATCTCTCTTGATTTTCATATTCATTTCATTTTTACACAGCTCAATCACTTCGTCTTCTAGTGATGAATTTTCTTTTATTTCTTCGTTAAGTCCAAAAATGATAAGATTTTTCTTATTCGCTTCAAGTTGTAGATCTATAATTTTTTTATTTTGCATTTTCACAATTGCTTCAAGTTCTTTATTCTTTTCTATGATAGTACGATTTTCTTCTTTTAGTTCTTTTAACTCTTTCATTACATTCATTTCAAAATTCTTAATGCTATCCATCATTTTATCAATTTTATCATTCAATTCCATTTTTAATAATTACTATTCCCGGACGTATGCGAAAAACAAATCAAAGGTAATATAAAAAATAAAAAATAAAATATAAAAAATAAAAGCTCAACTGCTGTACACGGGATTTGAACCACAATTAGTCTTTTATTATATTCTGAATGTCAGTACACTATCCACTGGGCTAATCGATCACATAAATATTGTACCAAATTTATACACTTAACAATGAGTGTATAATTAACCAATTTCTGCTAATATAAATCAGTTGCATCACCTGACAGGTTTTAACAACAGGAAAGCACACTTCAACACTTAATAAGATCTAAATTTTTCACTTAGTAGCACTTTTCAGTCACAAATTACTATAAAATATTTGCACTATAACAAGTATGCACTTTTAAAATTTCTCACTAAATTTTTCACGCATTTATTTATTTATGATAATTGAATTTATACATCTATATATTTATAATAATTTACTAAAACACGTCTATACCTCACGACAGTCACTTATTTGTCCTATTCATATATTAAAAAAATTCGATATATTCAAAAATTATGCGGCCCGCGGAGCTATGACGCATTTCTAAAGTGGCTAGCAAGATAATTTGGGTTGGTCACCCCTGTTTTAAATCTTTTCAATATTTATTATATGAATGTAAATTTTATGAAAAATCGAGAAATAGATACTAAAGCATAGAAAACTGTAAACGAATCAAAAGTTGTTCATTTGTTCTCAAAATATGGTAGATACAATAGAAACATTTTTTCAAGACCCGAAAAACCAGCCTAGTAGCCGCGCTTGTAAAGGCGTTGTGTGTGTTTGGAACTGGAAGGTTATGAATTCGAATCCCGACACCGGCATTTTGTTCAATTATTAAAAAAAGGGGTGGTGGTTAATTGACTAAACTTTCGGCCTATGGACAAGAACGAAGTAACCGGCTGTTTGTGAAGGTTTTCTGCAGTTTCCTTCACGAACTCCAGATGAGTATCCGCATAGTTCCGTATCAAAGTCGGCCGCACATCCTACCAATTTCTTAAGGTAGTGGAAAGCATATTATTTAAAAAAAATAATTAAATATTTTCGTAATAATGTTTTGATTTTGACTATAGTTTCGAATAAACACCGTTCCTCCCTCCAAAAATATACTATTAAATATTTTCTGAAGAAGGAACAATCGTATGTCCGAAATTATAGTCAAAATAAAAATACTTTTACGAACATCTCAAATATTTGTTTTATTTAATAACTAAACATATTTTTAAATTTCAAGCATACTTTCTGAAGGAGTGCCAAGTTAACAATAATTTAGTTTTAGTTTACAAATTTCTTTTTAATACGTTAATTTCAACAAACACATAGATAGCCTCAATAATGCACGCAACATAATTACTTCACTAACACTTGTCACAATTAAAAAATTACAAACGAACCAACCATATGTTAAAAATTCTGATCATTCTGACATGATAAGTGCACATTTCTTGTTGGACCTTATAATTAACGGATTAAATATGATTTTTAGAATGAAAAAAGTTTTTATACCCTTTAAACAATGATCAAAGCAAACTTAATTATATGGATCGCTGGATTTGAAAGTGTTACAATTCAGCCCGATTTGAAACCATTGTACATTTTCGAACATGGGTTGACATTTTTTTTCAGTTAACGTATACAAATTTTTTAAACAAAAGTTGTGGTTATAATGTAATGTCAGTATCACAAAACGACTTTGAACATAGAGTTTGTATACATATATATATATATATATATATATATATATATATATATATATATATATATATATATATATATATATATATATATATATATATCCATTGTTAATTTGATTTCTTATAGAAAGACGAGGCGTCAATACAGAACAGAAACATCGACTTCCATTGTTTTAATACAAAAATAACCAAAAAAAATTTAGAATTCGAAACTTGAGAAATGTTTAAATTCAATTGTTATTGACATGTGTTCTATTGATAATGTATAGTAATTGGTTTCAAACAAAGGAAACCGCTGCCTATATGCATTTTATACTTCTGGTCTACATAAACTAAGAGGAACAGAAAATGGGACAAGAGTATAAAAGAGAATTTTATAATATGCTGAGATAAGAGTACTTTATGGAGCTCATAATATTCTGAGACCAATTCCATTGTCAAACTTATAGACAATAAGACAAATGTAACAAATATAACTGGAGGTAATTGTTTGTTTATATGAAGTTCAAATTGCTGTTGCTTCCACAGCGTATTTAAACCAGGGACTTTAGGGTATTCGCATTAGGTTATTATTAGGGTATTTGCATCCACAATCGCGGAACTCCCGCATCAATTTTAGCATCCGCATCCGCATCGTAATAATCAATACGGAGCTTTTACGGATGCGGGTGTTACTTGTTTTGTTTAGCATTTCTGATTGTAAATAAATCACAACGTGTTAGACGTGTTATTATATGGATGGTTTTCATTTATTTTAACAATTTACATAATTGTTTCAGTATTTTACCACGAATAATCTATTTCAAACGGGAACCAACAATGCCACCACCGAAGCAAAGTGTGATTTAGTCTTATTTTAAACTAGATGAGCATGTCCGAGATAAATCTCAGTGTAAAAGATGCCATAAAAAATACTCTCGCAAGGGCTGTACGACTACGTCCTTGAGGAATCATTCAAAATCGATGCACCCGGATCTCTTTAAAAAAAACTTGACATATAAATACGCAGCCGTATCCGCGGATGTAAGTTTTAAAATATCCGCATCTGATTTAATCCTTGAGTTCATGAGTTTGTTGTTAAATATCTTCTTTCTTTTTTTAAAACAGTTTAAGATTGATTAGCCGATATACAGTATATTTTGTGACTACACACAATATTCAGATGTTTTGAAATCAGTTTTACACACACAAATTTTAACCAGATTTTTTGAAACTGATGTTTTCGAAAAATTAATTTTATTTCTGATAAATAGATTACAGTTGACCTTTTATTTATCATGTTTCATTATTTGTACTTGCTAGTGTACATTTTATACTTATACACTTTTATTTTGTTTGAGTTTTGTATCAAAAAAAAAAACTTGATTCCTTTTATCCATTTAGAAAAGTTGTTAATTGTAGTTGTACAATTGATTCTAGAACATATAATATACATTTAGAAACAATGAATAAATGTTTAGTTTGCTTTGTATAGAGCAGCTTACGAAATGTCACTATATGTACGAAAAATAGATATAGGGGAACCCGGTCCATACCGGGGTACCGGGGCGGAATGAAGTTTGCCGATTTTCGATTTCAAAGGGGTGCTAAAAGCCAGCGGCCATACGTAGAACTAAACCTACCTGTGGCCAGTGTTGCCAGATTTCCCGTTTAACGGTAGATCTACCGCTTTTTTAGTATTTCTACCGCTCTACCGTTTTTTTTCTTAATCTCCCGTTTTTTAGAAATTTTGAGTAAATAAAAAAATTTTTGAATTTGTGTCATTTTTTCAATTTTTTATAATAATTATTAGTTAAAAACTCCCAGTCGTACAAGTACAAAATCAGTAATTACAGACCATATTCCATTATTTGAAATAATGGAATATGGTTCTGTAATTACTGATTTTGCCATGAATGTGTGTCTAAATTTTAGAATGGAATATGGGTCTGTATTACTGATTTTGTCATGAGCGTGTCGTACGTTACAGTAACAGGCGTACATGTTAACAGTTTTCAAACAGTCTAAGTTTTTTTTATGCATGTAAATGGTAAAATAAAATATATTCTATATACAAAATACAACTTTTTGAATCTACCGCTTTTTTCCTTAATCTACCGCTTTATTTTGGTGGAACTACCGCTTTTTAAGAAATCAGGTCTGGCAACACTGCCTGTGGCTGTTGAACTTTGACATTTATTTTAGTCTAGTTTTCTTAGTCGTTGATGCGTGAAGTATTAGTTCAGTTTTTTTTTTTGCTCTCGTGAGGATCTTGCAACCAAGATTAGGCTTTACATACATTTTTACACCCCGTGTCTGGGGCAGAACGGGGCAAATGAAATAATTTTCTATTTTTGAAAAACCAAAAAGTTTTCTTACAATATTATTGTATTTTTGTGTTCATAGAAAAATTTGCAGCTCTCTGTATGGTGAAACTGTCACCAAATTAGCAACAAATTACATATCCTGAGACTGAGAATATAAGAGTCATTTTAATAAGAGTGATGTTAACAAGAGTAAATTGAATGAAAGTAATTTTAACAAGACTAATTTCAATAAAATTTATTATATTTTAATTTATTTTGTTTAAATTTTTATTTATTTTTGTCTATTGATTTTGATTTTCTATCTATTTCTAATTGTCAAAGAGTAAATTTTGACTAGCTAATTTATACTGATGATGACTACTTTGTAGTCGAAATAGGTATTTATAATACAAAAACTGATCTAAGTATTGGGGCGAATTTGAAATTCTTTTTTAATTTTAAAACAATATTTTCAACTTCGTATCCCGTTCGACCCCGTATTCCCCTATATTTATTTATTCTATTTTGGTCAATCGAATGATACGAATTGTTTTTACATATTGAAAATTGTGTTTTTATTTTGTGTTTGTGTTAAAGTTGTCATTGAATTGTTTGGTTTTAGAAATTATTTGTGATCACTTTGATTTGTAGATACCAAAAAATATCTTTGCCAAATTCGGAAAGAATCTTTTGTTTGTTTTCATTTAATTCCAATCGATGTTTATTTATTTTTTGAAAAAAACTAAAAACAATTGTCTCAAAAGACAGCTTTGGTTTTTTATTTTCGTATACTGCGATACATAATTATGTTGAATCTGGAAATCAGTGGTCTATATTCAAATTTGATTTGAAATTTAACGAACGGCGACAACAACTTTCAATGTTGATATATAATCTAAAATGTATATACTAAATAAATCCGATTTCACTCAATTTCATTTGAATCGCAAGCAAGTTTAACCAAGCTTAATGAAAAATCAATTATTTTTTCCGATAAATATAAATTTGAATAATTAAGAGACAGTCCATATAGATGACCAGGGTAAAGAAATTTGACAACCATACGTCAAGAATAAACAGTATCACTTTGCATATACTGTAGAATTTAGCTACAGATATTCCGTTTTTCTTCTGTGCATGAAAAGCAAATTTTACCATGACTTATGAGCTGGAAAATACGCAAAAATGATTCCCGATCTCAAGAGACCAGATTAAGTTTAAAACATTATATTTCAAGGTTATACTTGTTCATTAAATGATTGAATAGTTAATATAGATTCAATCATTATAGCTATAATTTTTTTTCATCTGAAGCGAAAGAAACTATAGCTCTGGATTATCTTTTGAACCAGCCGAATAAAGATTTTTTAATTAAATCGAATTTAAAAGTCTCTGTTATTAATCGACTGCGCGTTTAAGAAGAGAGTTTAAACCATACGTATCCAAGGTCATGTACAGAGGTCATATAATTAAAGACTGTATGTATTACTTTAAGGTAATTAGTGTTAAGCTAATTTTGGTTTATTTTACTGTATACTATCATAAAATAAATCTGGGCAATATAGCCTTTAACATTTGAAGTTATTTGTTTCAAAAATTGAATTAAAAAATACCTCCAGAAAACATAGCAAATCCGCTTTTTATATGTCATATCTATCGTTATCTTAAAAACTATTGGTTCGAATGAAAGTTTTATGGCAGCTTTGAGACACCATGCAATATCC
Source organism: Nineta flava (assembly GCA_963920215.1). Taxonomy (NCBI): domain Eukaryota; kingdom Metazoa; phylum Arthropoda; class Insecta; order Neuroptera; family Chrysopidae; genus Nineta; species Nineta flava. Next base: position 30,298,724 of record OY986042.1, on the reverse strand, counting down.
AATTGTATGGTATAATTTTGAGCTATTTTTGTGTATACAGGGTATTCGGAAATTCATTCAAGAAAACTATACCACGTGAAGAGCTGGAAAAACGAACAAAAAAGTTTAATAAAGATTTTTGATTTGACGCTTAGTTTTTGAGATATAATTAATTAAACATTAATAAATTCAGCCTTTTTTGTGAGTGTCGCTACACTTATTATTATTCATTATTATTATTACACTTATATATCGCCCCACCTCCTTAGGCGCTCTGTGATTGGTGGAGTAGGGTGGCCACAGTTGATCATGCTAATCATAAGTGTAGTGACACACGCAAAAATTCAAAAATGCAAATGTGATTGGTTGAATTTATTATTAATGTTTAAATAATTATATCTCAAATCTAAGCGTCAAATCGAAAAACTTTATTAAATTTGTTTGTTTGTTTTTTCCAGCTCTACTCCGTGGTATAGTTTTCTTGAATATCTCGAACACTATAAATAATTCGAATAAACCAATAATTTTTGATTTTATAAGTGTGCCTTTGCGTGTGCTTTATTCATGCTCAATAAAAGCGATTAAACGATTTTAAAAACAATTTTATTAAATTTTTTGTACAAACAGCGTCAAAAATCGAGCTATCAATTCAAAATTTTATAATTGATTAGTGACTTATTTATTTGGTTTTCGGAAAAATTATTCGGATAAAAGTTGTTCATTATAACTATACTTACAACTTTTATTCGAATATTTTTCCGAAATCCGTTTAAATAAGGCACAAATCAATTATAAAATTTTGAAATAATAGCTCAACTTTTGACGTTATTTGTTACTATATATATTAATAACAAAAAAAAGTTTTATTTAATTGCTTATTTAACGATACTCGATCGGACTACCTTAAGAGATGATATCCATTATATATTCATTTCAAGGTAAAAAAAAAACCAAAACAATATTGACTTGGCATACCAAAAACATTTAAGAAACATATGCGACTTAAATTAGAATTTAATCGTTTTCTAATTTGTTTTACTTCAAAAAAGAAACATAAACCTACATTTCCGTACCCAGACTATTTAAAAGACATTCTTTACAATATCTATACAAGAGATTCGAACTGTATAAACCATGAATAATAAATAAATCTTCCACAATATCATTTTAGTTCGATAAATCTGTTATGTATATTCATTTGAACAAAATCCAATTTCTGGTGATGACTTATGAATTTTATAGTCACTGTTGGTGGTAACTTTACCATAACATTATTAACTTATTAATTCTAAGTAAATATATATATATATATATATATATATATATATAATTTTAATAGCGACGATCATGATATTTATAAAATAAAAGGGTTTTTGGTTTTCTTATATTTTTAAGTTATTATAGATTTTTATCAATGTCTTCATTTAACAACAAAGATTACATTCAGAATTTGTGTTAATTATATTTTACTTATATTTGAACATGTAAATATATATGTGGTAGATATGTTATCGTTTATCGTATCTCTAATAGTGGATGTTTCTTCATGTGAATTAGTTCGTTTTTAAAAAGTGTTTTGTTCTAGTTTTTATTATGTCCTATTTGTTAATTAATGATGGTTCAGTCTGGTACAAATACACATAAAATGTGCCGAACTCAGAAGCACAATTGTAGGTACTAATTGGTCTTAGATTTAGATTATTTTTGTGGTTACATCAAATATAAAAAATGATAAACAAATAATTGTTTTTGAGAACTTTTATTATGTCAGATTACGAAATAAAATCTAATACAATTATTAATTGTACTAGCTGAGACCAGCGACTTAGACTGCTCACCGATTGGTCATGCGCACCACACCGATGAAGAAAACACATCATTGAGCGCGCTTATAAAAATCGTAGATTTTTAAAACTTGAAAATATTTTTATTGAATGAAGATATCTCAATAATTTATTTTAGATAAGGACCAAGTATCTAAGGAGTAAAACAAACAAAATTTGATCAAAATTGATCCAGTAGTTTTTGTGTGATGCGTGCACAACGGCAAACCTCTGTCATTTTAGTTATATAGATTTGAAACAGCGCGATGTCCACTATTTAAAATTAATCCATTTATAAATTAAAAACGTTAAAATGATTATGTAACCACTAGGACTCGAACCATAGACCCCTGTCTAACTTGGACTATGTGCTGACCACCACGGTTACTTAGTGATTACCTTATATTTCTTTATTCATATATTCCTTATTCGTACAAAATAAAATATATATGTGAATAAATTAATTATTATAAAAATCAAATATATAGCTAAACATTTCAAAAAAATTAGGTTTTTTTCCCATGATACCGTATTTTGATTTGGGACATAGATAGGTTACATCATTTGGCAATAGTTTGTAACAAAAAATTATTTGCCTCTTGCTATTCGATGGCCTACAGTAAGAAAAACAATTTATATAAAGCGAAAAACTCAATTATTTTCCGAAAACCCATAGGCTTGTTATAATAGTGTTTTGGGTCGGATAATAGGAAAAGACCTCACCTATCACCTTCATCAGGATTTCCTACCGGGTCTCAAACTGCCTATATAAGTACGGATGATACCAGTTAGGTAACAATTTTATACTTCTGGATGTGTGTTAAATAAATAATTACAAAACATTGCAAAGAAAATGATGATTTACCTTGAGCTTTGTTGCTACGACTGGGTTTCTGGGCAATAAGTTCATTTCAACAAGGATATAAGTTCATTTCAGGAACGAGTCATACAAAACCTTTAAGCAGTCTCGGAAGCAGGATAAAAACGATTACAAATGGTGTACATTAAAATAAATCGATGGAAATTCAGATGCGTTGGCTAGAATGTAGCCAAGAGTGGTATCGAAATAGAACATCATACGGATGAATTTGTCCGACGTGTAAGAAGATGAATTAACCCTCCTGAAAACTAACTGGAGCTCAGAATAGATTTAGTATAAAAAGAGGTAAAAATCACGCAAGATGTTGTAGCAAACTTTTTTAAAAGTTTGCTTAGAAGGCTTCAGGCAGCCATTAAAGCAAGAAGTGGTCTTTTTTTTTAAATAAACTTGTTTTTCCGAAAATTATTTTAATTTATTTAAATGTACTTGAAATGTAAAATAGTTTATATGAATTTTTCAAAGTGACTTTTTTTGCGGAGCACTGTATACATAAATATATATTGTACGGTTCTACCAGTTAGGTAATGACTTTACCTAACTATGGTAGATACGTTAAAAATATACTTTTAGATGTGTTAACTAAAATAATTAACAATATAATGCGGAACATGTTTTTAAAATAGGTGTAAACATGATGTTAAACATATTTATTATATTTACCAGACGTGAGAACATAACCTTATATTGCATTAGCTTAGGCCTTATAGCTGTACTATAACAATATTTTTTAAGAACATTTTTTTTATTACAATATTCTGATACAAATCACAAAGGATATCTAATTCATGTTGCTAATATTTGAGCTACATTTAATGTATTGTATAAGATATGCACTAACATATAAGCGAATTAAATATAGGGTGGTCCAACAAAATTATTAACTTGTTTTTCTTGTAGAAAAATTTCGCTTATTTGTCAAAAGTTTACAGTTGTTTTGCCGAACAACTTTTATCCGAAGCAATTTTTTCGAAATCTGAATGAATAAGGCAAGTCAACTGTGAAATTTGACATAACAAATTATACAATTTTGACCCGGTTTTCGGATTTCAACAATTTTTGTTTTTAAATGGAAACTTGCTATTATTTTTTTTGGAAACGAGGTATAAAAACATTTTAGTGATTTGTTTTGAATTTGTTTTGTTTTTTTTGGAGTGAGATTGGTAGTTTTATAGGTTATCGGAAAATGTCTGAACCAAATTATATTTTATTGAGGTAGTCTATTCTGTATCACTATTGTTTCATGCCTAGGTATGTTTGTTATATGTATAGTTGTTTATACGTTTATACGTTTATACGTGACAGATGCTATACGTTGATTACCCGGCTGCTAAGTTATTTTGAACTTAATGTTAATTAAGATTTAAGTTTTAATAAAGATTTAAGTTTTTAAAATTGAATAACGAATCTCCAGACATGAACAATCTCCACTTACTTGACCCGTAGAACTATGAATCATACCGATAAATTAATGCCACCAACTACCAAAAGTCTCAAGTATAGCCAAGCTTCACCTACTCGACCTATAGAATGAAGCAAAAAATTTATTAGCTACTTGAAAAATTCTGGAATTAGCTACTTGAATGTGATGACCAGCTAAATATCTGACTAGCAGGATTAGAATACGGCTGAATTTCAATTCGAAATATATTACGTGTGGATGTGTGACTGTACGCTGCAGAGGCCACATTTTCAGTTTAATCATTTGTTATGTGGCTTGCTTTCGGTATTTAAAAATCCAAGTTCTATTAAATGAACAAAACCAGAAGGAAAAAAGGATCGATAAAAACAAAATTTTGAATTTGTTTCTTAATATAAGTTATATAAAAAGTTGTAGAAAATAAATTTTACTACAATTTATCAACTGGGTCATTTTTTGTAACTCTAATATATGGAATTTTAACGTTATAATACTTAATAAATATCACAATTGTCAGTTTAGTTTCATATGCATTATGTTGCTTGACTCTAAGAAAATTTGCTTGATCTACGTATTGCATTTTTCCGTAATTAATTTCATTAAGGTTGATCGAACACATGTATAGGTAAAATCGGTAATGTATAGATAAAAATCTGAATTTTTGAAATGTTACTAATTGCTATATCATATGTATAAAATAATTTTTTTTTAAAATCTGACGAAGGGTTTTCATGTAATTAATCATTAAAAATGGTTAAAAGTTTAACATGTTGTGAATAGCAAATGTTGAATGAACGCATACATTTTCGATAATGTTGCTCCACCTTCTACAGATTAAAAAGTAAAAAACTTCTTCTTTTATAAATTAAATACATTACGTTAAAATTTAAAAAAAATAATCTGACGAAGAGTTTTGTAAATATCTTAATTGAAAAGATACAATATTCACGAAAATTTTCGTCCGCCATACTTGAATAGAGTCAAAATACGATTATTTATTATTTATTATTTTTAGTAATTAAATAATTACATAAATCCGATTACTAATGATGTTAGATGCTATCTAAATTTAAAATTTTTAATTTCTGTTAAAAAGAGTGTTTCTGTTTATTATGATTTACTGGGTACTGTCCGGTCAACCTTAAACTTGTCAAAGTAATCAATAAATTTGCTTTCGCTCAAAACTTAAATAAATAGCTAATAACATCAATGTCAGAAAGTACTTTTTTCTATTAAATTGTTATCCATTAGTAACACTTTTCAAAATTATTATTTTTATGAATTTAAAATTGTTTATAATATGTACAAAATAATACTTAAAAATACACGCAAAAATATTTATACAAATACAAAAAGAAAACAAAAATTTATTAAACACAGAACAATGAACGCCATTGTAGTATTTGAACAAAAAAAGTTGGTTGTATAAATTTTAGAGAATTGAAAATAAAAATACAATGATAAAATAATAAATATTATTTATTATAAATAACAATAATCAAAATAATAAAATAATAGTTATTTTTAAATTTTATTTATAGAATCATCAATTTTGTATTTTGTATTTATTGTGTTGAAAATTATTAGCTATTAGTTGTAATAGAAATTTAATTGAAGCCATATTACAATCATTATTATAACTACCAATTCAAACAAAAGTTTGGCATGCGAATTTTGTAATTTCTCTTAAAGTAGTAGGAAAAAGTCTTTTTTCTTTCTTTTCGCTACAGGGTGCTAATCCTAATCAATGTAGCTGAATATTTTTTCAAATAAGTGTTTTCGGAAAAAATGACCGGAATAAAATTTGTTTTGTTCGGAGGCTCTTGACTATGATGATCTTGACTTCGACCTGGACCTTGACCTTCAAAGTTATGTAACGGTTTACTTGTGATTTTCAAAAGAGAACATATTTTTAACAGAATCGCCAGATTAAAAAGAATATATTTTTCGTGACTATGACTAGGAAAATCATTGACATCAATTGTAATATAACATTATTAATTCGTTCCTGCAAAATTAAAATTGTGGAAAAAACACAATTATATAATCATTAATTTCTGAAATATAATCATTAATTTCTGTATCCGACAGTGCTATAGAACTATTTCTGGGTTTAATTAAGAAACATTCTTAATTAAAGCTGTGATTTTCAAATATGTGTAAACGGTTCGCGAACTGAAAAAATTGATACAAGAAATATATTTTGCTATTTTTTTAGAAAATAACATCTTTCTAAAAAATTAGCAATATATATTTCTTGTATAAATTTTTTCAGTTCGCAAATAATCACTGACAACACAAGTCTTGCATATTATAACATATAATTCACTGTATTATAAATGTTAAAACACATGGACAGTTTCCTAATATTAATATATATACACAATTTCATTGTTAGATACGAAGTACTTAGAAGACCTATGGACTGTACACTCCTGTTCATAAAAATTGACCTTATACCACATTCTAAGACTATATTACTAAATGTATGCATAATATTACATACAGTAACACTTAGAATGTTTCAAGTGGCTCAATTTTTATGAACGAGAGTGTACTATCAGTGTACTATATTTATAATGAAATGTATATTTTGAAATGAAAACCGAATGAATGTGGCACAAATGAACTACAAAATTTAAAACAGAGCCCTATCTGTGTCCTGTGGCACCAATGCGAATATATAATGAAATCCAACATCTAATCCTCATCACACAACGCAGTTTCATTATCATATGGCAGTTTATAAACCGGTTGTGTCTTTTTCTCACGCATCACTTTCATTTCCAGAAATTTTTGGAATACATTTACAAAATATCAATAAATCATTTAGAAACAGTTAAATGTTGTACATACATTATTATTAATAAAGTATATAATTTAAAAACTTTTGTTTCTTCACGTACACTGGAAACGAACGTCCAAAAACAGTTCCATTCAAAAAAATATCTAAATATTGTTGCTAAACAATAGCGTTTTTTTCTTCTATATATTCATTTTAATTTGTATTCAATTTGTTGTTGTTTTTTTTTTGCATCTGCCTGATTTAAAATCAATTATAAATAACATGTACTTTATTTAACGTAATACGAACATGACCAATATAAAAGTTATGTATTACTACGGTCATATAATAGAAATTATGGGTAACACATTAAAAATCATATAGAAACCAACTCAGTAACATGAACGTGACTTTTTAATCATTTTGACTAAAATATTTTAATCTCAAAATATGGTGTACAAAGCACGATTTCTCAAAGATATTCCCACCTTATATGTTTTATGTGCAGGCCTTAACAAACTAACAAAAAAAAAACGTTATTCTACCTACACGCATAATAGAAAAACACTTAGTTTCATTAATCAAAAAATAGATAAAATTATTCAAAAAAAATAAAAATAAAATTAAGGAAGATGATTATCATATTTTTTAGGACTACTCTAATAACAAATGAATTTTTACAAAATGCCCTATTATTATTTAATACTTAATAATGAAAAGGGTTTAAGTATAGTTTTCAAAATTATAGTTTCTACTATAAAAATTCAAGGTATTATCCTTAAAAACAATATTTATTTTGGTTTGATTGAACATTGATTGCTTCCTGTATTGATTCGGAATTTCTATTTGGTAAAAAATGTTTTCACTCACCTGCGTGTGTATGGCTATGAATAAATTTGATAAAATTATAGAAATTAATAGTATCGTAGGACTTGGTTATGAATAAATTTAAAAAAAGTTAATTAGAGATTTTGATAAAAGACCTAAGTCAATTATTTCAGTCCTTTTGATTCTAAAAATTGGTTAACAGCCACACATGAAACGGAAACAGGCTCCGTTTGTAAATAGAGGTTCTTAGGGTGGTTCATTATGTACATAATGTATTATAACAATTACAACAAAACATATTCAGGACTGAAGGTCTTTTTCAAGTTAATTTTGTAAGTCTCAAAAATACGAATTTTTACTTTTTTAAATTTGTTTCCGAAGGATTTCGAAAAATAAGCGAAGAAACGAGGCAATATATTCGTTTATAGTTTATGTGGTGATTGAAGGCAGAAGGGTTAGTTGCTTGGTCGCAAAAATAAAATTCAGCTCCCTATCTCTTTTCGTTTTAGAGATATCGATTTACGGATGGAAGGACGGACAACATTGCGGGAATGGATTGGTGATTCTATGAACACCTATACCAAATATACATGTATTGTAACTGTTTCTAAGAATCAGAAATAATATTATTGATGCCTTTTTTTATGTTTTCAAATAATTGTGCGTCTGTCTCTTACTCATATATACACTGTTGCAGATTTCATATCTCAATGGTTAATTTTGACGATGATAGCCTATATACTGAATGAATATAGTACTATTTTGATCTACCAACTGTGGCTATCGCAACAGTGCCTTATTATCTGATATAAAAAGTGCATTAAAATTACAAAGAAAAATAAACAAAATTACTCGATAAAGCCATTAAAGAATTGCAATTGCATCAACAAAAATTGTTGTAACATAATCCTAAGTATAATAAATAATACTATAAAATATATTTTATTGTTTTAAATAAAATTGTTTCAATCAGAACAAAAGTAATTAGGGTAACAAGCGTTTATTGGAATTAAACTTATAAGTTTTAAAATACAAAAGTTAATGATCTAAAAAGTTTTTAAAACCAATTTGTTTCGTATAAAATTATCGTCACTTAATTCATTATTCTATAACCAGTAACAAACAACAACCACCAAACACAAAGGTATATTAAACTACTCTGCGTCTACATTAAAAAATATGTCAATTCACACGCTAGTCTAGTAATAATGCCTTATGTTTTTTTTTCACTCTAATATGTCCTAGGATATAATATGAAGGCAACTTATTATAACTGTAAAATTATTAAAAAAAACAATTCGTATATATAATAAATTAAAAAAGAGGCTGGGTGCGACTGGGCTACCCACACTGTCAACTTCCTATCTGATGTCCTTGAATACTCGAGGCCAGTCTACTTAACACGCCTCGATAATTCGGATGCAGTTATATATTCATATTCTATTGAAATATTATGATTTTGACTATTCATTAATTAACTCTTGCAAACCTCATCACGTGTTCATTATTCAATTATGCTCGAATGAAATTTGGATCAGATTCGATATCATCATTGTTCATTATCATTATTGAGATATACAAGGCGAAAAAAAAATTTCGCAAACGTATAAATGGACGAACGAACGAATATGCTCATGCACACACAGGATTCGGAGTTCAGGGACCTCGAAACGTGGAGATATGTCGAAATTTTCAATTTGTAAAATCAAATCCATTACAAGTTAAAAATACCAGATTATAACACTTATTTACAGCTACAGTAAAAGTTTCTGTGAAAATGTATAATTTTGAGAAGAGAACCGAAATAGATCGGGTAATGTATCGAACTTAAAAACCGATTTTTGATGAAACATGCTAGAAGGATGTTCTTTGCATTCGATGGGAAATATCTTCAAAATTACGGGAAATCTTCAATATTCCCAACGCAACCTCCCGAAAAGAAAAATAAAACCTTCAAAATCACCTTTTTTAGTTCAATTCATGCTCGAACTTTTTTGTATTCTTTCTAAGATGCGAAGTCAGACCGAAAGCTATCCCGGGTCTCAAGCTATTTGCCAGAGCGAGTAAGATTACTACAGTCGTTTGATTTACTTGCAAAACATGTTTTACCCCTTCTAAGACAGGTCAGAATAGAATATATAAATTTCTATTTTATATATAAATATACTTTCAGGTACAGTTTGTTAAGATATGAACGCCATGAGTCTGTATGTTTTAAAATAGTGGATTTCGCACAACGTGATTAAAACAATTTCAAAATATCTAGTGTGAAACGTTCATATGACCTCTATATACAGAGTTTTTACAAATTGCTTTCAAATATATCATTGAAGAGTAAAGTGTTTCCGGATTGACATCCGGTTTGTGGATTTCAATCAAAATTACCAGTAAACAACTGTGTAAAACAGAATCCAATTACGTGAAAATCGAGGTCTTAAAAAGTGTCATGGTACAACGTTTAAATAAAATCGTCACTAATCAAGAAACTTTCAAAAACTAAAAAAAATTTAGAGTAAAGGCCTATTCCCGGTTCAGCTATTTGCGCCAATTGCGTGAGACGATTATACTAAACTAGTTAATTATATATATATATATGAGAAAAACAGACATCTTCACGCTAGCTTGTGACATTACATTAGAAGGTTGAACGAAAAATATGTTGAATATATAAAGCAACAACTTTAACTTCACCTTTGAATAATGTTTTCAATGCAGGTAGCTAGTAGCCGTTTTTAAACTAACTAATATAGTTAATATCACGTTTCCAATTATATGGTGTAAATTTAATGTATTATGAATGTGTGTTGAAAATGCCTTTGGTCATTTATTTATAAGATGACATGTTGAGCCAACGCCAGGCCATTCATTATCAAGATATTAAAAACTAACTTACTGCCTTACGTATTATATTTAGTTTCATATAATACTAATTTATTGAATATTAAAAACGTATTCATATAATTTAAATGTATCAACGGTTTATTTCTTCTAAAAGCTGAAATAATTGTTACTATTTTGTCGAAAAAATCCTACAATAGTACAGTAAATCAAAAGAATAACTCGCATAATGCAGAAAATTAATAATGATCTTCCAGTTGATATCGATCCAGTTTATACTAACAATTTTTTAAGGAGGTGGGATGGTACCCTTCTTCTCCTTGAAACACTAATCTTTGAACAATCGCGCCCCTCCAACCAATTTGTGCTGTTTAAGAACAGCAGAGGATATTTGATTTGACGTCCATTGATTTTAGTTTGGAAAGGTTGTCAAAGAATGAATGACCCGATTGGGTCAGCCTTCTCTTAGCAAGAGTTGGACAGTGGCTGAAAAGATAGGCTATTGCTCCTCTTACCCCTCATTGTGACAGCTCCTGTCAAAAATTAATAAAACAAGAATTAATAAACCAAAAAAAACTGCAATTATATCATTCCTACGCAATACCCATTAAATAACAATGTTGGAACACGAGGATGGAGAAGAAAAGCTCAAAACATCTATCTTTTAGGGTTCAAAGGATATCTTATCCTATTCTACTAGAACTACCTTATGCGAAAATAGGAAAATCAATGATTTGGCTGCATTTGACTCATCTATCTGAAAAGTCTTATCCAGTAGTTTACAACATTACTCAGACGAGGGTATATTAAGTTTAGTCCCGACTTTTAACGGTTTAAAATATTAATCGGATCAATATTTCAATATAATTGAAATTGAAAAGAGATATCGACCAGATATTTTGTGTGCGTAAAATGAACTCGTCATGAAGGTTTCGAATAATTTTATAAAGTCCTGTTAGTGAAATATTCCATGAAAATGGTCGTGTTGTGGTCATGTATTAATTACCATTCATTTCTATATTTACGGATGGCGCATACTACAAACAAATAAATACATAAATAAATACTAGCTCAAGGACACTTCAACAATAAATTAAAAACCAGTTAATCGATATTCATTGTAGATAATGTCTTCTTTATATTTATTAATAACAATCTTATAATCTACATAAATATTCAATATATTTAATATAAAATGAACATGCTACTGTTCAAGTGTTCAAATAAAAATACACATAACACATACCTTTTAAACTCCGGTAGTCTGATATCTAGTTAATTTGTTTATACAAATGTATTGGAGTGTTGTTGTAGACTATTTAAATTGTATGTATCAACAATTTATTTAAATCAAAGATTTAATTATATTTATATTATTTTATTCAAACATTTTAATAATTTATACATAGTGATTATTTCCAAGAGCTACAAAATGGTTAACTATCCATCAAAGATTTTATTATTATCTTTTTATCATTTTGGTTCCTCAGATATCCGATTCCGTTAAAAGGTCAAGGTCAAAATCAAAGTCCCTCATAAGATTCCCCTCTTCAAATAAAATCTTTTATCCGGATCATTTTTCTTTTATTCAAGAGCACATTGTACGCCAAGTATACACTAGATTACATTTCAAATTTTGCCCCAATTCCTAGAACATTTGTTTGTATTTTATAAATACGTATTTCTTTATAAATACAATTTAGTCATCATCAGTATGAATTAGCTAATCGTAACTATCTCTGGGATATGAATTCAGAGATATGTCTCTGAATCGAGGGTACGAAGTTGAAAATATGATTTAAAAATAAATAAGTTTCTATTAAAAACACATTTTTCAAAACAAGCTTTTTATAGTAAATCTAATTTTCTACAACTGTACTTCTTATGTGTTTTTCGATTTTTTCAATATTAAAAGAAATGTACCAAATTTTTTGTTTCCTCCTCCATCTAAACCCCTTTTCCCCTTGTCGATTCTTGTCATGCTTACCATAAAAATGCATTGTCATCGGAACTGAACCAACATGTAAAAATTCAACTCCGTAGGATAAGAGGAAGTGGTTCTAATTCAGCTTAAGATTTGACTCAAACATACATACGTACATACATACATGCATACATACATATTTACATACATACATATATACATACATTGCAAGTTAAATAACAGCTAGTAAAAAAAATTTCTGAAAATGACGAAAAAAAATGCCATCATTATTTTTTCATGTAATTAGTGTAAAAATCATTATTTATAAAAATTTACATCATAAAATTTTTACCGTTGCGCTAATTTAAGAGATCAAGGATATACACATTTTGCATTGATTTATTTTTATGTAAATTAACGGTATACAACTTTTTTTGAGATAAAAATATTAATAAATAATTTTTGTTACTTTTGGTTTTATTATTTATACTATATATAATAATAAACCATTGCAGTCGGGACCCAGCCAAATAGAACTTTTTCCTCTTAAAAACTACAACTGGAGATTTTCCAATAACTAAATCGCACTTGCATAAAAGTTTATTGATTATCAAAGGCCCGAAAATCAGCTTTTTTCAAATATCTCGTAAACTATTGGTTTTACGTTAAACTATTGGTCTTAATTAAATATAAACAAAAAAGGTCCAGTACAAAATTCACGTAGAACCAATATCTCCCGAGATATATGGCTGAGAAACTGTTAAACTGAGTTTTAAAAGGGACAAAATGTGTCCGATACGCCCAGCATTATATCGCAAGATTGCAGTTTATTGATAAGTAAGATTATATAAAATTTATTGAAGGTTGAAGGTCGTGAAAATTAGTTTTTCTGGATTCGAGGCCATTTAGAGGTCATTATCAAATTACCCTTTAGTTAATTTGCACAAAAAAAGGTCTCATACACAAAATTTAAGCGGGACAAAAAATTCTCGAGATTTTAAGGCTGAGAAAAGTTGAGCGTAACGATGATTTAAACTGATGCTTTGAACTGAGTTTTAAAAGGGATAAAAAACAGTCCCATAAACGAATTCTTACACCTCTGTAAAAGAGAGTGAGAGAAGTCGTTGAACTTTTCTTGAAATGGTCACCAAATTAGCAACAAATAACATATCCTGAGACAATATAAGAGTAATTTTAATAAGAGTAAAGTTAACAGGAGTAAATGTGAAGAAAAAATTTTAACAAGAGTAATTTCAACATAATTTAAAGTTTATTATATTTTAAATCTAGTATATTTTAATTTAGTTAATTTTCTATTCATTTTTATTTTTGTCTATTGATCTCGACTTTCTATCTATTTCTAATTGTCAAAGAGTAAATTACGCCTAGCTAATTTATACTGATGATGACTACATTGTAGTCGAAATACGTATTTATAATACAAAAAACTGATCTAGGTAAAGGGGGCGAATTTGAAATTTTACTTGATTAGCGAAATAAAAATCTCAATCTTTTAATCTGTCGCGTATCCAGATTTGATTGAAATAATAAACCCTTGAGCAAATCATATAAAACTTTTTTTAAATTCAACTTCTGGTATTTAATTACATGAAAGATGTGAAAAGTATTTATATTTACAAAAAAACAAAACAGAATTTATAATAATTATAGTTTACAAAATTTACTGTGAACTTGCATTTTAATATGTCACTACAATTTAAAAATAATTATTATTATATATGTGTGTGTGTGATTATGAAATTTAATAAATTTTTTTAAATAATATTTTTAATTAAATAAAAATTAGAAGTATTTCTTGATATAAAAAATTATTTTTTTGTAATATCATAAGAATCAAAAACAGTCGTCACCACAATTAGGTGTTAAGAAAAGTATGCTATTTATAATTTTTTTAAATTCTCTTTGTTAGATTTTTTGCCTGTGTGTTAGCTTGTTGTTATATACAGGCTGTACAAAAATAAACCATCATATAAAAACAATACTTTGTGTAGTTCTTTCGTGACAGTCAACAAAGAGTACGAAGTATAGAATAATAAACTTACTTCGTATAACATATAATTATCTCACATCTACTCCATAAAACTCTAATGCCTCGTTTAAACTACGACATAAGTTGCGACACATATAAACATAAATTTCTTTACTGGTCACACTTAAACAGGTATTTAGTGTCTGGACACTAACCGGACATAAATGTATGGAACTAGTGTCTGAGTTGTTCACACCTAGTAAACGCTATAACGATGTAAACGCTATATTTATTACTATAGAATATGTATATGGAATGTATGAGGTGTGTGAAAAAATATCGAATCTGTTTTAAAACCTACACAGACACTTGGACACTCAGACACAAGGTGTTTACACAGCCGCTGAATCGAATTATAGTGTCGCAATAAATGTCACAACTAGAGACACTTGTCTGCACACATAAACACTCGGTGTATACACTCAGTGTTTAGTATCGTAGTCTAAACGAACCCTAATACTGACTTACTGACAGACAACGCCCAACCTATACCGGAGATCTATAATCATGAAATTGCAGAGACATTCCTTATATGATGATTCCTTATATGAGGTGAGCACTTTTGAAAATACATCCCCTAATTTCGTCATTTCCGAAGTTAGAAATATGGAAATAATACCTCTTTTTACCCTCGCCGCGACCAAAGGGTAAAACAAAGTCCATAGGCAGAGCAGGTTACCCAAAAACTCTAACATTTGAGAAAAGTCGGATGGTTCCTGGGATGTTGCCGGTTACTATATGTTGTGTATCTTAAATGCTATGCAAGACTTGTTATGGACAATGAGCATTCATTATTTTTGGTGTTGCCGTTTCATCACCTTTTAGTATTAATAATTTTTTAAAAACTCCGCAGTCTATGTTTTTTTTAAAATTAATTTGTTCAACTTTATAAGTTATTTGTAAAGACAAGTTTTCCAATTTTCTCAAAAAACAGAGGCTTTGCGCGAACCGTTTCAGTATTACATACATGTCAACTTTAATAGCGAACATCTCTATTCACTATTTCATTCAATACATTTTTCTCGTATGATCAACCGATCTTGTGATGTAAAACTAAAAGCAAGATTCGTGAGCTTTGACGTTTTACGTATTAACTCACGGAGACGAGACTGTATGAGGCATTTATGGCAGTATTTAGAATATCAGAACATAGTTTCATATAAAAATTCAGCATGTCTATATTTCATTCCGAGATTGAATCCTAATTTTAATTCGGTTATTAATGTTTCTTTATAAGACCATAGTCGGTAGATTGACTATTGAATATAAGAAGGTCTTTTCAATAGATTTTGGGCCAAACATGGCGGCACATATGAATAAAGTTTATCCAGTAGTTATATTTACACCGACTGGACAAGGGATAAACTGTAGTTAGAAAAGTTAGACCTTCCTTACCCAATAGTCTTCTCAACGGGCCTGCGGAGCCCACCCAGCATACTGAATTGAATATTATGTCTGCCATAGAATTGTAAAATTTTAATGATTCTTGTTTTTGTATTTATTTATTTTCAATTTGTTCTTGATTATTATAACTAATTTATAATAAACATTAATTTATTGTTGTGTTCGAACTTTCATTTATATTTATGAAATCAAATATTTTGAAAAACTCTAGCAGCGTATCTAAATTTTATTTATATAATTGTAAAAATAAATAAATACTATAAATAATCAATAATTAATTCATTTCCAAATTATCAGGTAATAATTATTGTAAAATATCAAAGTTTGTAATTCATTAATCGGTAATTTTTAGATATTATAAATCATTGTTTTGATCATCAAAAAAATTGTCTGGACTATCGACAATATTATCTCGTCTCCAAATTTTCGTATCTCGCATGCTTACGAAAAATCAAATGTTTTCAGAGCCGTCAAGTTAGACTATTATTCTAAAATATAATATAATATCTATGTCAACATGTATAATAATATTATAATGTATAATATGATAAAATTTTCAGTTATATTTTATATTAAAATAACATCAACGCGAACATTACAAAACATACAAGATGTCCATTCAATTGAAAACAATTCAAATTGTATATAATGGTATACAATTTTATTGTTAGTCATATTTTACAACAACAAAACAATATTATATTTATTTAAATCAGAGCATGTATAAGTAAGGTAAACAAGAATTGTACTTATCAAACTCTAAATTCTATGAATTCTGTTCTATAAAATTAATTTAAATATATATATTTTTTAAACTAAAAATTTAATTTAAAAAAATAAAAATATATTTTTATAGAATATAGTTTTTTTTTATTTTAGTATATTCTATAAACTCGTATAGTCTGTTCAAAAATATCAACAAAATGCTGCAAAAATGGTCCTATACACAGTTTATCCATTTGGCACTGAATTTAAAACTAAAAATAAAAACTTTATTACGCTTTCGAAACATAGAGCACACTTACACAGAACAACTGCAAAAATAATAATTTTGTCATCAAGGTTGTCCGAAACAGCTATTAGTCCATATACGTATAAAATCATGACCGACAATTATCTTTTGTTTGAAATGCACCAGCTTTATCAGCCTCTGAGATAATTTAATGTAAATATTTTTGTTTCTATCGAATATTTCGTGAAACATTTGGCTAGTGAGTTAATCAACCTTAACATAAATAAAAGTTTTTCTATGGTATGTATACACTGGTTCATAAAAATTGAACCAGTTGAAACATTATAAGATTTATTGAATGTAATATTATACACATATTTAGTAATATATTCGCTTAGAATGTGACTTACTGGTTCAATTTTTATGAACAGGAGTGTATATAATACCACTCATTAGTTTCGTAGGTAGCGGTAGACTACAATATCCCAGTATATGGTTTATTACTGAAAATCAATCCTATTGAATAAATATTCACATGAATCATTTCGTTCATCTTTTAGCCCCCGATGCAAATAGAGGGGTATTATAAGTTTGAAGCGTCTGTGGGTCTGTTTGTGGCATCGTAGCTCTCAAATTTTTGGGACAATTTTAATGTGATTTTTTGATTAGATAGTTTCCTTGCAGTGGTTCTTAGCTATGTTTGATAAAAATCGGTTAAGTCGTTTGAATTTATAAACTCTTTTCCACAATTTTACATATAAATTGTGGAGGTTACGGGAAATTCTTATTATGTTTCATATTATTGGTTGGGGGCATTTTCAGTTTTTAATTTAACTTAAATTAACTTAAAATTAAACAGGGGCGAAAATTTCAGGGAAGAAAATAAAAATCCTAATATGATAAGCATTTATAAGCAATTCGTTTTTCCTAAATTACAAACAAAAATTAAATAAAAGTTTCTATAAAAATTCTCGTAGCTTATTAGATAGCTGGTTACTGAATATTAAATATTCGAAACACGTACGTTGCCGGTGATACAAAATATTGATCCCGATAGTTAAGCTACATAATTTATTTTCAGTAATCTCTTAAATATCATCTAATATCATTTTATAAAGTTTATTTTTTAACTTAAACCAAACATTTACGTATTTACGAGATATATTATATGATAGGAACATGACCGGGAATGAGTATGCAAAAAGTTTTAGGTTGGCAAAAATGTGTTCTTTTCTTCCTCACCATATTTTTTACAGTACAAAAATGCATTGCGCCATATCGAGCTGAAACGTATATTACATACTTAGACGAAACGTATACTTTATTACTGTAATTGAAAATTATTCAGTTAATAATTTAATATAGAAAACAAAATAAAACTTAGAGCTTAATAGAGCTTCACAAATAACTTACAACAGCTGAAAATAAAACAACTCATATATAGATCTGAAAATTAGTAGGTACAGCTTAAATAAATCATTAGAAATAAAGTTCCCATCAAACCAATGATCTTTTACGTAGCTACCTTAACCAATTTCAGCATTAAAATCTTACTAGTAATTAAGAGATTATGAATAAAAAAGTTGCAGCTAATATAGGTTTTATTATGGGAAGAGATTATGACAGGTAGTACACAATTAATATGCTAAGAGATTATGTCCATAGAATTGACCTAATGCTTAATATATGAAGACGTATAAATTATTCGAAATATGCAAGGATAAAGATTAACGGACAAAGACTAGAAAATATATCTATGATAAAAAAAATAAATTAAATCTAACATCCAATCTACATAGAAAAAAAAACTTTAATACAAAACGGAAAACCTCTCATAGAACTGACAATTAATACAGACCTAAAAAAAACTCCATTATTCTAATTGGTCCCATTTCGTCTAAGTATGTAGTATGTAGTATTTATCAAAGTCAGTCTTGGCTAATGTTGAATCAAATACAACAGACGATAATGCTAATGATATTTTTCGAGATAGAGTACAATAATTTGGTACTCAAAAAGGGCGTTACCTGGAAAGTTATGGGCGTTCCGGGAGTTATGAAAATGGGTATTTTTATAGATTTTGACGTGCTGTTTTTGAATTTCTACTTTACCACCTCATATCTTAGCCGCTCGCACCGCCATATCTGCAAAATGACGCCCAATAACATACGATGAAAATAGCTGTGTTATAAATTAAATTAGAGAAAATTTTCTATAAATAGGGAATATGCATTAAAATTTTTTTTCACATTTATTTTCAGAATATGAAAATTCTGTTAATACTGTAATAATATTTAAAAACGAAATTAAAATCCGACAAATATCAAGGAATATAAGCTTATAAAGATTATTATCTGTCTCTTTCTTGCAAAAATACTAAAAACGGAGTTTTACGTGTATTTTAAATGGTGAAAGTGTAATATGACGTCACATAACATATCAAGAGGGCTATCACCCTCTTTGTCTAATCGGGAATTTCAATCATTCATATCTCGCTTATTTTTAAAGTTATTTAAAAAGTAATTTTACCTTGATATTTGTCAAGTAAACATGCTTCAATTCAAGTGAAAAAAAATTTTCATGCATATTCCCTATTATGTACCAACCTTTTTTTTTGGTTTAATACATAGTTTCAGCGTACGAGTTCCGCAAACCAACACACATCTAGAGCCACACGCGTATATGTAATATTGAAAATATTACATATACGCGAAAAACCGGCCTACTACCAGTATAAAAGGATGCGGTTCCGTGTTCTTGAAGCCCCTTCAGAGTAGAAGCTCTGTCAGAGGAAAGAGCTCAAATATTATGCCTGAATCGTCAGTATGAATATATCGTACTGATGACAAATGACAATTAATGAGAAATTTATCTCTGCATCTTTGCGTAATGGAAGCGATGTTGCACCTTCCCATTCCAAACAGCGATCCACCACCCTAACATTCTCATTCAGAGATCTTTGTTTTTTTTTTGTGCTGCTGAGATAATTGCACAGTTTATAGCGAAACAAAAACTGTCTGAATAAACTTGTTTGACCAGATAGATCGCGTGTAAGAAATGTGCCCGATACTTTATCTTCGTAGAGAAAAAAGTAGAATTTTGCAGATAATTACATAATCTACAAACTTTCTATAAACTATTTTTACACCCTTTTTATTAGTTTCACCTGTATGTATGTATGTATGTAACCGACCCTTTTGGGCTCGATTTTCTCCTACTTTGAACGATCAGATTTAATTCAAATTTTGCACACCTGTCAAAGACCGATGACAATGCAATAATTCGATTAAAATATCCGATTATCCTGATTAGATTAGCCAGGATTCATCAATTTCCCAGATAAGTTACTGACTTAAAAACAAAAAAATGTGTGTGTGTGTGCAAGTCACACACGATAGAAGTGAAACTTCTGAAAAGTCCCTGATTAAAAATACTTATTGAAAAGTATTGAGAAAATAAATAGTTTAAAAAATTATAGTTTAAAAAACTAAAAAACACGCTTTTATAGAAAATTCAACTAAAAAATGAAAAATAAATAATAGTTTAAAAAAACTAAAAAAAAACACGCTTTTATAGAAATCCAACTAAAAAATAGAAAATAAAATTTAATAAATTTGGATTAAGAAAAGTGTAAATAAGAAACAAATGTATGTTAATGGAATAACTATTGACACTATGCACTCCACGTTTTTTTCATTAATATACATTTGTTTCTTATTTACACTTTTCTTAATCCAAATTTATTAAATTTTATTTTCTATTTTTTAGTTGGATTTTCTATAAAAGCGTGTTTTTTTAAACTATTATTTATTACGAGTACATTTATACTTTAAGAGAAAAGCGGATTTTTTATACGCGCAACAACATATATACTTATTTATTTTGGCCATACTCAGGACCGATTAGAGCCTGCACTAATGGTGTATACAATTCGTTGTAGGTATTAGACAGATAAAAATCATTTCGTCATGTTGAAATATTTGAAACAAACGCTTTTATGATGTTGTTTAATAAAAAAAACATACGACATTTAAAATTTTTTCTTTTTTTTAAGAACTGCTAAGAAAAATTAAAGTTTTGTGTTGTGTGTAATATTAAATGTTTGGACAAGACATGAATGTTTAATTATTTAATTGTGACTTAAAAAACAAATAATCAACATCATCTCAGAAAAATCCCTTCTTGTTTATCTTAATTCAGTTATCACAATCCGACAAATTGTGTGTCGGTAAAATATAGTTTTATGAAAGAGATGTATTTTAAAAAACTATTTGAATTCAAAATGAAGTGTTTTAGTTCTTTCGTGAGTCGTATACAATATGAATTGAATTTTGAAGACTATCAAAATACCCTCTGCGAAGAACTAATTTATTCCAAATATCGAACCTAAAACAGTATGTCAATTGAAAAAATTGATTTCGAATAAAACCCGTACATTTATGAATTTTTCTATATCGGGATTGTAATCTAAATTTTCAAGGTCCAGAGGGGTAGAGGTCGTGGTTTCGATCCCCATCTACTGACTTCTATATAACTGGACAGACTGTGCATATCGGTATAAATGTGAAATAAAGACTCCAACTTAATGATTGTCAGCGCCGCTTCGCCTAGTCAAGGTACTAAACTTTATGCGTGTAGTGGAAATATATATGACAGTCACATAAACACTAACACACATTCTTTAAACACATACACGTTCCTGGCCTAGTTGAGGAACGCATCAAAATTGGGGCTAATGGCGTAACATAAGACAATCTGTCAAGTTATATAGAGGCAAGTGTCCCAAACGATTGTTCAGATATATTGCTTAAATGTCAAATTAAGTAAACGCTAGTCATCTCTGTTATTGTAAAATAGCCATACTGACATCCATATACTAACAATGAATGGATAGACGCAAAGTTGACAAAAACAATTAAAAATTTGTCTACAGTTATTAAACAAATGATAAAAACGGATGAATGCGGTTTGTAAAAACGATTATCATTCAGTTCACTACAATATACAGAATCACTGAAAAGGATAATTTATTAATTATATGTTTATCTTACTGTGTACAAAGTGCAACAGAAATTCAGGATACATTTGAAAATAAATTTTGGATGTTTGTAATAAATAACAATTCGATTAAACACCAATAATCTCCTTTTTTTAGAAACATTTTTTTTTGAGAGTATCAAACTGGCTAAAAGTGAAAAACAAGTTGTAAGTACGGTAAATAACACAAGTAATTATGAATATCGAATAGAAAATCCTTACAAGGATAACATGCAGTCGAAGAAGTCAGACTTTTCTTCTTGGTGTTTTTTTTATACCCAGTACATGTCATAGATAGATTAAAAATATCGATCGTAGAAAAAAAGTTTTGGCATAGATGTTCATAAAATGACCTAACTAGTCTATTTCTGCATATCTATTTATCCATAAATACGATAACTCAAAAACGAACAGAGGTAGCGAGCTGAAATTTTGTACATGCGTTCTAGAGCTAGAAAATATGGTGTGTTATCGTAAAAAGTAAGTTCGTGAATGGGCAAAATCGTACACCCCCGCCAGGAGACTAAATATTAATCTTTCAAACCGTAAGAGATAGAACAAAAATTTAATGACAAAAATGTTCCTTTTTTAAAATAAATGTTTCTTTTTTCATGAACTCAGTATATACTGGGTATTAAAGCAATTAACTCAGTTAGTTGTTATTTTCACTTGTTAGTTTTTGATACACTCTATACACTCGACTTGATACACTCTATGTGTGGAGATGGCTTGAGTGTCGCACACCATATTTTTTAACCCGACTTCAAAAAGGAGGATGGTTTTCAATTCGTCTGTATTTTATTTATTTATTTTTTTATTTTTTAATGTTTGTTACCTCAGAACTCCGTCATTTAAGAACCGATTATGAATTTTTTTTTATATAATTGTATGTATGATTCTTCTAATATGATAAGCGATCTTTCTGTTACACTTAGTACATAAATT
This sequence comes from Nineta flava, assembly GCA_963920215.1. NCBI lineage: Eukaryota > Metazoa > Arthropoda > Insecta > Neuroptera > Chrysopidae > Nineta > Nineta flava. The sequence continues at coordinate 30,275,862 of OY986042.1, read as the reverse complement.
ATTTGATAAATACAAACAAAAATTGAAAATGTTCTATAGATTATTTAGAAACCAAAATATTTATACAAAACAAGGAAATACCTTTGTATTGTTATAAAATATTTATATGGATCGACCTTCTAAATGTCAATTATCCCAACCCATTTCCTGTATGTTTCATCAATTTGTCAATCACAATTGTATTTGAAAATTAATACTATTTCATTGCAGATATTAAAAAATCTGGTTTGAAGAATCGCACTCATCCTCTATATTCAGATTTCATCTATATGAAATTAGATTAGGTTAGATTAAATCTAGCACCCGCTTAAACTAGAGAAAAAGTAATCTTACTTTTGTGGTCTACATCAAATGAACTGATTATTGTGTGTTATTCAGTCCAATTTATCTATCAGACTAATTTTCATACAAATCGATGACTCAGAAGAATAATTTTTGTTAACATAATTTCGATGAAATTCCTGATATACGGTATATTGTATCCACAAATCCGAAAATTGTGCTAACTGCACAATTTAATGAGCGCTTTTAGAGATATAGTCTAAAATTGTATACAAAGAGGCAAAAATAATTAAGAATAATCACTTTGAAAGAAAAAGAGTTGACCTAATCAATGAAAGGATTTTCAGAAAATAAAGAATTGCATCTAATTAAAATTATTAAGTTAAATGTAATCATTAATTAAGGCTTTGAAGGTATTTTTTAAATTCCCCCATTTTTGTATTTTAAAGGTGTTCCAGATCGCTCACAACTGTCTATAATCAGTTATCACAAGTCAGATAGTAAATGACGGCAAATATATTCACATACGAATTCATAACATCTATAAAAATTTAAAAAAAGTATGCCCTTACCCTAGTGAAAACTCATTGGCTACTGCTATAATTTTCATAGTGAATAAATTTTTCCATATTTTTAATAAATTATTGGTAATTCGAACTTGAATATCTCAGAAAAGTATAGTTTTCAAATGAAATTTGATCTAACTTTTACTGAAGCAGGGGCACTATACTGAAGACATTTTCCAATTTGTCCAGAACAAGTACAGTCTACTTTCTATGGCGGTTTTTACCTAATAGCTCTAGTAGTACAAACCTTGATCATGAAATTGAAATGTTCGAATGCTCTTGATTTTCGAGTCATCGTGTTCAAACGGCTATACAGTCAACGCTGTTTGAGCGAGAGTTCAAGGGTCCGGAATCTGTTTTTCGCTGATAAAAGTGTTTCCATTTAACCAAGTTTCTCACTTAAAGAGGTGCAGGGTCAATTTTTCTCACTTACAAAGATATAAAACAAATAGGAAACAGTGATAGATATTTTATTCGAATTTGTTGTTATTCTATGATATTTAGAAAGCGTCATAAATAACAGATAATAGATACGCTCATTTCTCGCTTAGAGACGTATAGGGAAAGTGGCAATCTTAGTTATAGAGATTTGTAGCGGTATCGCTTCTTCATTAAATTATTATTATAATTTTGTTCATCATTTTTATCTGTTGCATAACAACTATAACTTCCCTCTATTATCACGGTTGCTTTGAATGTTAACAACCATGGTAATTTACATATTAAAAATAATAACATTTCATAAATCAAATCAATAAAGATCAATTATATCTTTTACATATATTTATTATTTATTTAAATAATTATTATTTTATATAACTATCTTCTACCTTTACAGATTCAAGCGGGAAAAAACGACTCTTTCATATAGAGGTTTCTGTTTCTTACTTGTAGAGGTTTTCGAGGGTTAAATGACGAAACTTCGTAATTACTCTCACTTGTAAAGTTTTCTCACTTATACAGTTCTCGCTTCCCTAGGTTTGACTATATAAGCAAACCTCGTACATAAATCAAAAATGATGTAAAATGTATATATGGAGGTATATCACATTATTAGAATACGAACAATTGATTTTTTGAAGTTGATTGATTCATTACTCATTATAGTCAATTGAGCAATAACATTTATGTCATTTAAATAAATAAAAACTCTATAATTGAAGATTTCTCTGAATATATATATTGATTGTATGCTTTGAAATCTGAAGTAGAGGACATACAGAAAATATCACAATTGTTTTGATTTTTAATAATATGGCTAAAAGGATTTTGAATTAAAAATGTTTTTTTGTTGTTGAACATATGTCATTCTCAACTGTATTGTATGGTAAATAAATGATTACATTTTTTCATAAAACATCTAATTACTATAATTATTTAGGTAATTTTTGAAATTTGATGTCATATGTTTGTCAATTTCTTTTCGTTTAATTTATTTAAAAGTACAATGTGTTAAGGTGGAGAATATGCATGAAAATTTTTTTTCACATTTATTTTCAGAATATGAAAATACTGTTAATACTGTAATAATATTTAAAAACGAAATTAAAATCCGACAAATATCAAGCAAGCTATAAGCTTTTAAAGATTATTATCTGTCTCTTTCTTGCAAAAATACTAAAAACGGAGTTTTACGTGTATTTTAAATGGTGAAAGTGTAATATGACGTCACATAACATATCAAGAGGGCTATCACCCTCTTTGTCTAATCGGAAATTTCAATCATTCATATCTCGCTTATTTTTAAAGTTATTTAAAAAGTAATTTTACCTTGATATTTGTCAAGTAAACATGCTTCAATTCAAGTGAAAAAAAATTTTCATGCATATTCCCTATTGGATGTTGAATACATCGTTAACAAGATAAATAATTTATAGCCCAAAGTACTAAAATAATAAATATAAATTTTTTTTTTCAAAACAAGATCTTATTTATTGAATTAAATAGTAAAAAATATTAAATGTTCACCCCAAGTTGTTATTTTTTGTATTCGGGGAATCACATAGCAAGGTGATTCGGGAAAATATTGTATTTTGTACTTTTTCGTTCATTAAATTAAGGCGTTGTTTAAAAAAAAATTGTATATTGACTATTTACTAATTTTAGTCTATTTTATTAATAAAAATTTTTAATATGATAAAAGACTAAAAACTCCATTTCCCATCGCTTCCACTACTTCCTAATATTTATCAACACTTTCACCAGATTTTTGTTTGAGAGAGTATTCCCTCACAAACATACACACAGAAAGTAAAGTTAAATAAAAGCTTGTAATAAAAAGGTTTTTTTATTACAAGCTTTGTGAAAAATGAAATTGGACATTCATTATTGAAAAATAACTTTCAAGAAAGTCCCAGTCGGAAATTATTTACAATCGAAAATCCCGTATATGTGGTCCACGAAATGTTTCGGCGATATTATGAAATTCTATCATAGCTTTATTGTAACCAATATGACAAATACCGATTCATAATACAAGTTTGTCACTAGAGCTTTCAAAAAATACTTAAATTTATGGTATTTGGAGCAAAATACCTGTCAATTCTTTGATTGAGGATAGGGATTAATTCATTTTTCCATAAAATTACTGAGTCCTGTCCATTTAATTTCCTTAGAAATAGTTAGTTCCTTAGAATTAGTTCCTTAGAAATACGTCGCCAGCTCGGACAAGAGTGATTTTCTAGCTTTTTAATTTCTCATTACTGTCATGTGGTGGATTTTATCATGCAAGTTAGATAGATAGATTGTAGCGGCTGCCCTGGACGGGCTACACTTCGACGATAAGGTCCATTGTGATGCCTAAGGATGTGAGGATGTGAGTGGAGTGGAAGGAATTTTTGTGTGTGGACTAGAAATGGGTAGAATGTGCGGCTGCAGCCGACTCTGATAGGAACTATACCGATATGCATCTGGAGTTCGTAACGGAAACTGCAGAAAACCTCCAAAAGCATACGCTGAAAGTTTTGTCAATTAACCGCTCCTTTTTTTTCTTCTTAATAATTGACAAACTGCCGATGTCGGGATTCGAACCCATAATCTTCCAGTTCCAAGTAGACATAACGCCTCAAACATACGCCTTAGATCGCTCGGCCACTTGGACGGTCAGCCGAAGTTAACCATGACATACATCTAGAGAATTTTCGATCGTAGGTAAACACCAAACAAAATCTTCTGGATAGCTATTTGAAAAGATATTCAAATTTTGAGAACAATTTTTTAATAAGTTTCTGGTCTTAAAATCTTAAAATCAATAACTCGGTAACCTTTGAGAAAATAATTTTATTTGAAGTGGTTTAAATAGAATATCTTGAAGATTACATTTCAAATTAATATATTTTAAAACGAATAAATCATTTAAACTCCATTAACATTCAGTTATTTATATGCTGTAGTATGTAGTATGTACCAAGGACAAAAGTATAGGTATTTATGAATAAGATGAAAATAACATACTGTGTTTAAGTTCATAAATATAATTAAATTTATATACCTTTTAATATACTTTACATAATACAAATTGTTCTTTTTACACATTCTGAAAAGATATATTATGTCAATATATTATTAATATTATTATATTATTCAAATCAAACAAAAAAAAAACCAAAACTATTTGAAACTTAAGTACTAGTTAACTGTTAAGTATGTACTAAAGACCATTATTATTTCAAATAAATATGACATAATCTAGAGACCTAAGAATAAATACGAATATAGTTCAGGTTATTCGATAAGTACAAAATGAAAGAATCAATATTGTTTCACGATAGCTTAAGGTTGTTGCTTGGAATTAGAGCAAAGTAAAGATAATAATGTGAAATTTTAATATGATATTAATCAATAATAAATATAGATACATAATTAATTTTTTGCAGATGTCCAGTTATTAATTTTGAAACTATTGATTTTTAATAACTAGTACAATTGACTGCAAAAGTTGATGTATTTTTTTAAAATTTATAATTGAATTGTACCTTATTCATTCAGTTTTCGAATAAAAGTTGTTACTATATTTCTAATGAACAACTTTTATCTGAAGCATTTTTTCGAAAACCAAATCAATAAGAAGATTTTTTAAAATTTTATAATCAATTATAAAATTTTTTGAAATAACATCAACTTTTGCAGCCATTTCTACATATTCAAGGTAGATTATGTTAAAAGCATAAAAAATGGTGTTTTGAATATATTTTGATAAAAATAATGAAAAAATCGTAAAAATATTTATTTTTATAATCCTTTTCGACGCTGAAAATCGATATTAATCTTTGACCAAATCCTTAAGTCCTTAGTTCTCCTGATAATTTTTTGGGGGGGCCTGGATGGATGTGTGTGTATCTGTGAACAAGATATCTCAAGATTGGAGATAGCGAGTATAAAATTGAAGTAAAAAACTTATTATAGTATTAAAATTAAAGTATAAAACTTTAATTTTAAGTTTAATATTGCCATCTCGGGGGACTACAAAGTATTCGTGCGGAAATAGCTAAACAAAAAGAATGATCCTTTTTTCTTAATGTTTTTAAATTTTTTGAGAATTTTAAATTTGAAAATATAAGCTCAAAATTCCCATAATTTCTTTCTAATTAAATTTTGATAGTAAAAAAACACCATTATGTGTGTATATAATCTACTCCAATATTGGATTCTACTCCAATAAGAAATATAATGTAAACACTAAGTAACTGTCTCCCAGATAGACCGGGAGTCTTTGGTTCGAGTCTTAGTATTTACATTATCTTTTTACATTTTTACTTTATAACATAAATTGATTCATCAAAATAATGAACATTGTTTCAAATACAATTCTTAACATTCTGACATAATAAAAATATTCTGACAAAATACAATTATTCATTAGACAGTATTACTTCTGTCGAAGTTATTATTTTATATATATTTATTTGTGTATACTTAAGCGTCAACAAAACTATGTTTGTCCAAATTCCATTCGGTTACGTATATAGTAAGACAAACTGTAGAAGACTAACTTCGACAGAAGTAATACTGTCTAAATAAAAAATAAGAATGGTATGAAAAAGTTGGCTGTTACGTCACAGTCGTCTTTGGTGTAGTGGAAGCATACTGGACTAGATATCCAGAGGCCCGAGGTTCGATTCCTGGTTGACGAGTTAATTTTTTCATATCAGTATTTAAATTAAAAAAACAAAATACAATTATTCATTTGTACATAATAATATATTACTACAAACCGGACATGTTAAAATCATATCTCTAATCACAAAGTCAAATTCTTATCGAATATCCTTAAGTTTGTAGTAAAACATTATTAATTCATATAAATATGACATAATCTATATAGACCTAATAATAATAAATAATACCAAATTATTCCAATATTTAAACCACATTTAATGGTTTCTATAATAATACTTTAACAGAAACTTTGCAAATATTGAAAGAAAATGTAGGTAAAAAAGTGATCTATTACAAATTTAATACGGTTATATGATTCAAAATATCACTTCAAACTATTATTATATATATAAGATAATACTAAATAGATTTTTATTATATAAGCGGCTTTAACACAGAGATCACAACAACAAAAAAGAAGAATTTTTATATAAAAGAATAAAATGGTATAAGCTACCACTCACTCTTCAAGTCTTTATCTAATTATTTACGTATCAATAAACATTTTTTGTAATATACGAATTCTTTATCGAATATTATAGCTTTATTCGAGTGTAATGAATATTGTTAAAAATGGACCGGTATAAAACTTTAATAGGCATAATCGTCTTAAATATATGGTCTTATATTTAACCTTTTAAGTTTAGTCTTAATTTGTGTTAAGAACGCTTGTCGCATTGTGCAAAGGTTACATTAAAATTATAGATTTTTCTTCATTCAAAAATGTTCATTGTAAAATAAATAATTTTTGGATAGCCTTTGATGGTTAGAGTGCGATGTTACCAGTCCAAGTACTTGGAAACTGGGAGGTTATGGGTTCGAATCCAGACATCGGAAGTTTGTCAATTATTAGGAAAAAAAAGGGGCGGTTAATTGACTAAACTGTCGGCGTATGGACAAGAACGAAGTTACTATCATCGATAATGATATCTTGTATAATCCATATTTGCCTGTAAATTTTTGATTGTAATATGTTACATGTATGGTTAGTGTACAATGCATACAGTGTTATACGCTTTTTATTTGTGTCTTAATCCATTTTTGGGAAAACCTTTCGAATAAAAGGTTTCGAACTACTTTTATTCGAAGCATTTTTACGAAAATTGAATCATTAATAGCACTTCCCTTGAGAATTGCCAAATTTGAAATTTTTTGCTCATCGAATAAAAGAGATATTCACAATTAAAGTTAGATAAAAAACCAGCCAAATAGCCGTGCTTGTTAAGGCGTTGTATGTACTTGGAACTGGGAATTTTTCCGTTATCGGCAGTTTGTCAATTATTTTAAAAAAGGGGAGGGGGCGGTTAATTGACTAAACTGTCGGCGTATGGACAAGAACGAAGTAAGCGGCTATGCTTGAGAAGGTTTTTTCAGTTTCCTTCACGAACTTCAGATGAATATCGGCATAGTTCCTATCATAGTCGGCTGCAGCCGCATATCCTACCGATTCCTAGTCTATACACAAAAATTCCTTCCACTCCACTCACATCCTCACATCCTTAGGCATGACCGAAGTGTAGCCCGTCCAGGGCAGCCTCTACAATCTATTTAGAGTGCGATGTTGGAGAATTACAGCAGAGACTGCAGACAAGCTAAACAAATGATACCTGGATACAATTCCGCGAGGTCAACCCTTTGGCTTATTGGCAAAAATCAGAAAAACTAAAAACACCTGCTTGGGATTCGCACCCCAACCAGATCACTGCAGGCTTAAAAGGGATCTATCTCTCGTGAGGTTGGAGGATAGTGCAATCTGCCCGAACTGTAACAGGGTGGATGACACGTCCCTCTACCTTCTGGCAGAATGTCCGTTCAGAGCTAGAATGAAGTATCTAGCCTTTGTCTCAACGGTAAAAATCTGGGGAAAAACAATTAAAGTAGAGCTCTATCTTGTCATTTGCAAGAAAAACAGGTAGGTTCGAAACCGAGCACAGGATTTGAGAAAACGAACCAGTTTTGATAGAGGAGAGAAGACAATGAGGAGGTGAGTTCCTTAGAGGTCGGTGAAAATGAAAAGCCTTTTTTCTCAGGCTTCGGCTACCTCTCTACTACTACTACGAAAGTGCGAATGGTAGTCACCCGAAAACTTAAGACTACGTTCTTGCCGTTTGAGAAAAAATATCGAGAGAAAAAATTGTTAGCCAAAACTATGGGACCTATGTTGTTAAGTTTTAAAGTGGCCAAAATATTGAAAAATGTCGTTGCAGATTTGTGTACCACGCATTGGTCTTAGTCCCCTATCTTAGTTCCCTATCTCTTTTAATTATCTCAAATAGTTAAAAGATTAATAACTTTATCTAACTTAAAAATAAATTAAATAATAAATTTTTAAATTTTCTACCATTTATGGGTCAATTATTTATACTATATAAAAAGTATTTCGACTATAAAATAGTCATCATCAGTATGAATTAGTTAATGGTAATTAGCACGTCAATAATTTAGAGACTTGAAAATCTGTATATTAATTAGTTAATATTATTCTCCACTTAAAGGTAAAAGCTAAAGTATACCTCCAAAATTTGTTCGATCTTGGAAAGAACCGAGTTAATCGAGTTAATATCCCCAGATAATAGAAATGATAAGGTTTTGCTTCACTTTTTTACACCTCCTTGGGATTCAAGAGCTATTAAGATGAATAGTTCAAAATATTTAAATGAAAAAAAAAAATTGAAATAAAATATTATATGATCCACCCACCGCATAAATTAACTTAAAAGAAATAGTTTATGAGCTAGTTTTAAAAAAATTTCATACCCAATGATTTAATTTGGCCAAATTTTAACCATTTTTAACAATAACTGTGTAAAAAAATATAAATAAAAAACGCAGAAAAAACCATAAAGAAAGAAATTTTTGAATAGAACTTTCAAGTATAAAATATTTATCGGTTGTGAAACTAAATTTTTAACGATTTTAAGTTTACGGGGTTTGTTTTTGCTTTTTTAGTTTTATTATATATTTAATAAAAATGCGGGAACACAACATGATCTGCACATCCATTAAAATAAACCAACAGAACAAACCTATGATTTTATCTGGGTTTTACAATTTCTGATCGTGTTATTACCATGCCTAATAATGACTCATTTAATGATAATTTGTGGAATACCAGTCCAAGTGGACGAGCGGTCTAAGGCGTTATGTCTGCGCAATATGCCTACTTGGAATCTGGGAGGTTATGTGTTCGAATCTCGACATCGGCAGTCAATTATTAAGAAAAAAAAGGGGCGGTTAATTGACTAAACTGTTGGCGTATGGACAAGAACGAAATAACCGGCTATGTTTGAGAAGGTTTTCTGCAGTTTCCTTCACGAACTCCAGATGAATATCGGTACAGTTCCTATCATAGTCGGCTGCAGCCGCATATCCTACCAATTCTTAGTCTTTACACAAAAATTCCTTCCACTCCACTCACATCCTTAGGCATCACAATGGACCTTATGGTCGAAATGTAGACCGCCCAGGGCAGCTTCTACAATCCATCTATCTAATTTGTGGAATACATTCATTTTGGATTAAAGGAACATATCTACTGGAAAAGTTCTGAAAAGAGGAAAATGCTTGCTATCTGTTGCGGTTGAAATTCCTGAAAAACTCTATTCCCAAACGAAATTTTTTATTTTTTCCTCTTTTCTGCACTTTTCCAGAAGATATTCCAAAAGAGTTTCCATGCATGTTAGGCATCGTTATTACATGATCAGAAATTGTAAAACTCAGAGAGAAAACCTAACAGCATGAGAAAGGCATCACTTAATTACATCCGACTTCCGTCTTCGCCGGTGTGTGTGAAAGCCGGCGGCATTAAGAGCTCTGGCTCAAGAAGGGGTAAGACTTGATGATCCTCTATTTATCAGGCAAATTGCTATTTCTACATATCCTAGTACACCAGTCCAAATGGCCGAGCGGTCGAAGGTATTATGTCTGCGCAGTATGTCTACTTGGAAATTGGGAGGTTATGGGTTCGAATCCTCACATCGGCAGTTTGTCAATTATTAAAAAAAAAAAGGGGGCGGTTAATTAACTAAACTGTCGGCGTATGGACAAGAACGAACTAACCTGCTATGCTGGAAAAGGTTTTCTGCAGTTTCCTTCACGAACTCCAGATGAATATCATAGTTCCTAACATAGTCGACTGCATATCCTACTAATTCGTAGTCTATACACAAAAATTCCATCCACTCCACTCACATCCTCACATTCTTAGGATAATTGACTAAGCTGCCGGCGTATGGACAAGAACGGAGTAACCGGCTATGCTTGAGAAGGTTTTCTGCATCTCAATGGCCCTTATGGTCGAAGTGTAGCCCGTTCAGGGCAGCCTCTACAATCTATCTATCTGTCTTTCCTAGTACGCAGACAAAGTTGTATCCTGGGTAAACCATACCATTGTAAAAACAGACCTAATATTTAATATTACACATGGCTGAATACACATACTATGTGTGCAATGATGAATTTTTTACACATGATATGATCTAACATCAATGTGTCTTGACAACATAACCGCTACTATTTTACTGGTTGCTACTACTACTACGTATATGAAATAAATATATAAAATATTTAAAAAAAAAAAGATATCTCTTGTGTTAAGAAGAATTTTTTAACACATTACCTGTCTGTCGTTGTGTTTGTTGTTCTCTGTTGTGCAATAACACACAACAACAATCTGGTGTACGGGATAAATGACCTCTATATACAGGTACTAATGCCACAATTTAAAAAAATCGAGAATTGCAGTTTGAAAATCAAAATTTATTCTAAAATCAATATGAAAGAAGTTATTTTCCTTCCATCATGAGTTTGAAATCAAGTTAACATGACGACAATTTTAATATAAATTAACTGTTGTAAATTAAAAATGTAACGAAAAAACAATGCTACTATGTGTTTTATTATAACACTGTGGTTTTAGTGTCATTTATATCACGTCACGTGCTGTAATAACACATTTCTAAAAAATGCTAGTATTGAGATGTACTATGAGATTTTAACAGTCGTAATATTCATCTCACCAAAGGAGTGTTACAAGGGTCACTACTATTGTTCAGTCTATTCGTAAACGATTTAAGGAAGTTTTTTGTGGAAAATGGAATTCGAGGCATAAATCTAGATGGCATTAACGAACTCCTCAATACCATGTATGCAGATGACCTGGCCATCACTACAGATAGCCCAGGAAACCTACAAAAAGCACTTAATATATTGAGCATATAATGTAAAATAGTTGTAAAATAGTTGATAAAACCAAAATAGTTGTTTTCAGAAGAGCCGGTAAATTAAGCCGCTTGGCTAAGTTTACAATTGAAAACCATCCAATCGAAATTGTCAACGAATATTGCTACCTTGGCATCCTCCTTTCTTCCTCAGGAATCTTTCTAAAAGCATCAGAAAATGTAATAAAAAAAGCAAATATAGCTGTCAATACCGTTAGACATATTATGACGAAATCCAAATTGCAGAGCTGGGATGCGCGAATAAAGATTTTGGAGGGCACTGTAAACGCAACATTGTTATATGGGGGTGAAACATGAAGCACTAGATACTTGAAAGCACTGGATCGAGTTACAAATAACTTTTTCAAAGTAGTATTTAATTGGCCACGTAGTACGCCTGGATATATTATAAGTGGGGAAACAGGAACTGACCATATGGGGGTGCTAGCATTTAAAAGAATACTCATATGGTGGATAAAAGTTTTGAAGATGGATGACACCCGAATGGTTAAGATCTGTTATAATAGACTAGTAATACTAGACCGTAATTGTAGCACGCTCATTGAGCAAAACTGGGCAGATCAAGTCAGGGATACTTTATTTACACTAGAGGCCAATGATCTATGGGATTATCAAAATGCCAGACTAATAGAGGAAAAATTTGAAACATTAACAGAAAACGGTACCGTAAACATCTTTCACTGAAAGATAAAGAAAAAATACTACAATCAAATTACAGTCCCATATATCAATATATTATCTCGTTAGAAGGAACTCAGGAGTACCTGAAATTCAAAATGAATTTCAATAAAATTAAGCTGATAAGCCAGCTCAGGGTAACTGGTGGCTATATGATCAAACTTACAGCTAATAACTCCAATTACAAAATAAATCAGCAAGAGCGGTGCGAACTGTGTTGCCTGAGAGTACACGAAACAACATTCCATTTCATGTTAGAATGTCCAATAAATGCCTATTATCGAAAACTCTACCTCGATCAATATCTCCAAAAAGAAAAAGACCCGAATACACAAATAATAGATATGTTAAAGGACCCTAACATATGAAAAAATAAACAATATTTTCTATTACGTATGCAGTGCTTTAAAAATATGAAGATTCGTATTAACCGAAGAGACCTCGAAAGTTAATTCCTTATCATCCCTCTCTCTAAACTATGCTTAACACTTTGCCTTTAATTTTAATAATTCTAATTTGAACGCTTTAGTTATTGAGTTGGTTAACTATTTGATTTCGATTTGTTTAAATGTTTTTTCAAACTTCATCCTTTCAATACTTGGCCTCCAGGTATTTTATCTATTATTGAATAAAATAACGTTCTATATATTATCTGTTGTATATAGAGGTGAAACAAACCAGCATGGCATACATATTGTCATGTTGTCGGTAAGTTTTTCTACAAATATACTCACTGGTAAAGGTAAACGATGACGATAATGTATCTTTACGTGTGCTATGTTTTGTTAATATGTTTGGTTAGATTGGTTGCCACAAATTCATACAAAAACTTTACGTGTATTTTTGTATATAAAGTTATGTTTAAACGAATCATATTTACTTATATTTAGGCAGTAATTATTTATTTAGTATAAAGTTTTATAACATAGGTCTTGCTGGATACTTCAATTCGGAAATAAATCATACATTGAGGCTAACGACCAGTGCCGAATTTTAATCAACTGCCGCCTTAAGCCTATTTCAAAATGTCTCCTCTAACTAAATCGTTTATTCCAAGAATTTGTACTTATAAAAATAGATAAATCGGTTTCAAATTTCAGTCGGCCTGTATATTTTGGCACCTTTAAAATTTTACCATCCTTAAGATACATAATTTTATATAATTTTTTTATTTTGTGGTATTATTATGCTAATCTGCCGCCCTTGTCCCAGGCTTATCATACCTATTGGTAAATCCCACACTGTAACCAACTTTAAAATCCTTCAGGAATTGTCAGGAAATTTTGAGATTCTGAAAAATAACTCTCCTAAAAATAATTTCAATGCATAAGATTATCTCTTTGCTGCCATTTATACTATTTCGGATGATATATCGCAAATCGCAAATCATCGAATCGACAAATCGCAAATCATCGAATCGACAAATTTGTAAGGTTTTGTGTTCTTTGGATTCAACTTGGATTTGGATTGTTTCAAGGTACACCCCTGAAAGGAAAACATTGAAAACTTGATGAGTTGATGAATAGCTTCTGACGTATACTATCTTTATACGATTTTGGAAACAATTTAATTGACTAAAGTGCCAACGCACACCAAAAGAGCAAAACTGCTTTAAACAGTGTTTATCAGCCTAACACTGTTTTGTTAAAAATATAACATAGGAAATTACATTAGTCAAAACAAAACGTTTTTTTATCAGTGTGCGTATGCAATGTAATTTCCTATGTTCTATTATAACATAAAACCTATTTTGACAAAATGGAAACCCGACTTCCATTCAAAAAATCAAATATTCTATAACAAAAAATTCACTAAAAAGTAAAAGAATAGAGAAATAACAGTATAGAGAAATTCACTTAACTTTTGGACACCGCCTCCAAAAATAACAATAATTGTACATATATATTTAAAAATTTTTGCTTAGGTGAACTCAAATTGGCAAAAGAATATGCAATTATTTTTTTACTTTTTAGTGCATTTTTTGTTATAGAATATTTTATTTTTGAAGTCGGGTTCCCATTTTGTCAAAATAGGTTTTATTTCTCGCTTTTTAGTGACTTTGAAGTTCTATAACTTATTTTATTTGTCTAAATATGGGTAGACCAACTAAACGACCTACTAACTTTTTTAGTGCATTTCTTTATAACACAGTTTTTTTATCCGGTGTTTTTTTTTTTTTTTTTTTTTTTTTATTGCATTTTTTCATGACAGATTTTTTTACATGCATTTTGTTTTTTTTTTGTATAAATTTTTCTTTTTGGGTTTTTTTTTTTGTAAAAATGTTTTTGAAGTCGGTTTTTAAAAAAATTTTCTTATTTTTCCATTATGAATGACTATACCCTTTCAAAAAAAAAAAATTTCGCAGAAATCGATTATCACATATAAAATGAGGATTTTCCTCGATTTCCCGGGCATCTCCTAATCAGAATGCGATTTGGTGGCACCAATGGCACCAATGGGAAACCACACTCTTTAAACCAAAAAAAAAAATTCAAAATCGGTTCAAAAATGACGGAGTTCTGGGGTGACACACATAAAAAAAAAATGCAAAAAAAAATTACAGACGAATTGAGAACCATCCTCCTTTTTGAAGTCGGGTGACACACATAAAAAAAAAGCAAAAAAAAATACAGACGAATGGAGAACCATCCTCCTTTTTGAAGTCGGGTTAAAAACAGTAATAGGCTGACTAGCACTGTTTAAAGTAGTTTTGCTCTTTTGGTGTGCGTTGGCCCTAACACTGCATTTAAGAATACGAATTATGATTTTTGTTGTAAATAGAAGGAAGATCTGACAAAAATGGGAATAAGCAAAACAAAAATCGGAAAATAATCAATCAAAAGTCGGGAAATTTAATATTCCCTGATTATTTCAATCACCACCTTGAAAAACATAGTAAATAATAAAAAGTATTGACCTTCATTACAATCGTGTTAATTAAGATTAATGTAATACGTATTTTATTAAAATGTCTATAGCAAATTCTGCCACGTCTGCAGATCTTTGTTGATATAGAAATTGTGTATTATGCAGAAGAATATCAGTAGGTATATCATCATAGAATATAAAAAAGAAAAGATTAGAGTTTTACAATAATATGAAGAGACTGCAGACGATTGTTCATGATCTATAAGTTACGCTCTATTTCAATAATCTAAGCATGTAAATAATATTTATACTCGGTTTATATCTATATACTAATATTATAAAACTGGACAGTTTGTATGTTTGAACGCACTAATCTCAGGAACTACCAGTTCAATTTGAAAAATTCTTTTTGCGTTTGATATCCCGTTTACAGTGGAAGGATATAGATTATAAAAAGTTTGTATTCATGCATCTGTGCCGCAAGGTAACTACTCTAAAAGCCAAACTTATAATCGGTATGATGTAGAGCAGGTATGTCAAAGATACGGCCCGCGATCGCAATGTGTGACAGACAGAAGAATTATGACTTCACTCGATTCCTCTACGGAAGTTTTAAAATGCGCACACTGCAACATTTATAAGTAATTTCAAGGGCAGCGCGTGCCTAGACAAGCGAGAGAGGTAGACAGTAACGCCATCTCTTAGCAACAAGCGGAAATACCACGATTATACCATAAATACCAATTGATTATGACAATGACTGGTGGGTTGATTGTGCCTTTTTAGTAGATGTGAATAAACACTTGACTGATCTGAATGTAAAGTTACAGGGTAAAAATCTGATTGTCACTCAAATGTATTCATGTATTCAAGCCTTTGAAGCAAAGTTGAGGCTGTGGGAAAATCAGGTAAAAAATCAAACTTTGGATCATTTCCCTCATTTAAAATCATTTGGCACGGTGAACCAAAATAAATGGGATCAATATTCTCAACTTCTGCAAAATCTGATCACGGAATTCAACAATCGTTTTGAAGACTTCCACAAAATGAATGAAATGGAATTCCCAATTTTCAACAATCCATTCAATTTTGAAGCTTCACAGGCACCAGTTCATTTGTAAATGGAGTTGATAGATCTTCAATCAGATAGTATTTTGAAAGAAAAATTTAAAGAGGTTAACGCTCTTACATTTTATACCCAAAATTTCAAGAGTTTGGATAACTACCCGCAATTAAAAAATCATGCAGCACGCATTCTGTGCATGTTTGGTAGCACCTATTTAAGTGAGCAGATGTTTTCCGTCATAAAAATAAATAAGAACAAACATCGCACAAGACTTACAAATGAACATCTCCAATCAATTCTTAAAATAATTACAACGAATATGATACCTGACATCAATGAGCTTGTCAAAAACAAGAGAAGTCAGGTATCAGGATCCTCGAGCTCAAAATAATTACCCTCTTTTATAACTTTGATATGATTTTTAACAACCGTATATTATATACTATATAATTTAGTAAATAAATTGTTATAATAATTCAGTACATTTTTTTTAATTTGAATCTGGCCCGACTACACATTCTAAATTTAATATATGGCCCTCTGCAAAATTGAGTTTGACACCCCTGATGTAGAGAAAACTTTTAAATATAAAAAATTGTTTATCTAAAAACAATTTTTATATGCAATATTTTTTCATACAACAAATAATTTAGGCAGAATTTCAGTACGAAGCCTGTGCGTGCAGCTAGTAGTACACCCAAACTTCACACTCTATAGGCAGCAGACGTCCCCATCAAAGACTGATCTAATGAGAAAAGTCTGTGGTGAGAATGTATGAAACCCGTCTCCGATTTTAATGCAATTAAGTGTAACAAAGCAAACCATATCATAGTACACTGCGTATAGACAGCGATGGATACACTATACATTGTTTGCAGATTGGGTCTATTTTAAAATACAATCTGTGTTCGACCGTCGAAGTATGTTCGACCGTCAAACTCAATGATACGTGAGACACGCACCACATTAGAAACGAGTAACATATCTTCGAGATTAGCTAATTTATACTGATGATGACTATTTTGTAGTCGAAGTATGTTTTTATAAAATACAACTCATTGATCTAGGAATTGGGACAAATTTTAAAACTGAAATATTAAATATATGTCAGACAAATGTTCTTTTAAAGGTTTTTTTACAAGCAACCAAGAGTTGTTTCAAATAAACGTTACTTTTGGTCACAGTTGCCACGCGGATATCGATACATGGAACTGTAAGCTATTCAAACCTACATTTGTGAAAAACTACATCCGTATTAACGACAAATGCCGTACGTAAACATTAGGATACAAAACAAAAACCAAAATTTAATATGCTACATTTATTTCTAAACAAATACAAACATTCGTTATCAATAATAACGATCCAAATACATTTCCAAAACAAAAACAATACATGAAACACCTAAACCAATCGCCCAAAATATAATAATCGATAAAATATTATACATGTCCAAGACAGTATCATCATTAAATGTTTCCGAATTACTATACGGAATTGCACCTTGTTTATAAAATACACTCCGATACATTTTATGAACAATTCCAGCTTCAAATAGATGTAACATTTTACGTGAGAATAATTTTGTATATGGTTTACGTTTTTGAAATGCCCAACTATATCTGGATGGTAAAATACCACCCTTAAGTTTACGAAATTTATGCCCGGAGCTTAACGACACACATTCATAATATATTTGATATTTAAGTGATGAAAATTCATCGATTATAACATATTCACCAGACAATGAATTCTCTAACGCTGCACAACCATTATACTTACTAAAAGATCTCTCGTAAATCGTTTGATAAATTTTATTCGTTGAATTAATCAATGAATCTCTTAACGCACTGGAATCTTCATTATTAAAATGGAATTTGTAATTTGCAGCGATTAAATCATTCAACGTATTTGGATCTAATTCCACTGAACTTAACATGGACGCAGCTAAATGGCTTTTATATGTATTGCAAATAAGTAGACAAAATGCCCACCAAGCTAGAATAATTATACGAATTGAATTTGGAAAGTATTCAAATCTATGCCAATAGTCTGTACATTGTTCGACCAAATATACATACATGTTACTTAACATAAGTGTGTATAGATTTAGATTGATTACATGAAACAATTTCAACATCTGATATATAACTAAAGTTAAAACTGTAGGAATTAGAAGTAGCAAAAACCATACGGTTAATGTAAAAGGCAAAAATATACTAAAAATCGAATACGATTGACCTTTTCTGGATGAAATGAGCGCAATAAAATGTTCATTCGCAAATTGCTCAATAAAATCAATTCTACTCATTCGACCAGCACTTATTGTAATACCACCGACACCAAAATTGTAAACCCCATCATGAACATTTTCAATCAAAGCACTCCATAAACCACCGGTAAAGTTTTCGACCATCTTTGTTGGATACAATTTATAAGTAAAATTTAATTGCTTACTAAACAATTGTAAAAAATTTCCTTCGAAACTTAGTATTCCAGTGCATATATTATGTTTCATAGCAGTTCCACTTATCAAAGATTCCGTAACATTTTGTTCATAACAATACATAAATGGCGGTAAATTATTGTAGCCGATTTTAAAAAAATGTCCATTAAAATTTGTAATATTTTGTTGGTAATTGTGTAATAATTGTCCGGTTTTTTTGCCACAAAAGAAGCATACATGATAAATGTAAGTATTTGTAACTATATAAATTTTTTCAGCTTCTTCAATACCATGCTGAGTCCAAAATGTTTTATTGAAAATTTCTCGTTCATATTTTGAGCCATTCATGTCATGATGCATTCTTTGTATAATCATATTTTCTTGTGTGACATACGTCTGATTTGTAACAAATATAACTGTTTGAGTATAACATGAAATTTGTTCCAGATATTTCTGGAATTTCCATGGATCTTTTAAAAATATTAAATGAACATATTCGTATGATTTTGATGTATACACATTTGTATCATATTTTGTATCATAATTTATGATAACACTATCGAGGGATTCAAAATACTTCCATGGTATTTCATCATACGTTTGATTATTAACATGAAAAATTATTGAATAATCTCTATAATGAGTTATTAAGTTAAATAATCGATTATTTGTTAAATAATTTGGTTTTAAACTTGTTAATGTTTTATTAAATATAAAGTTAGTTTTTATTTCTGAAATTAATATAAATAATATTATTATTATTAATGTCTCATAAATCAACATAATGGAATTGTTAAATCACAAAAATGTACAAGAAATATTATAAATTTTGTTAAAACTTCAATTATTTAAAATTTCAACCCCGTTTATTTGATGACGTAAGTTGGTGAACTATAAAATATACTTATTTACCACTATTAATTATATTCTTGCAAGTGTAATATAAAATTATGTTAAAATTTTAATGGATTTCTTTGATGGCGTTTGAACACTAAAGTTCAAACGAAGTTCTTTAAATGCCTTAATAGTGTGAATGAATACACACGATTGTTTTTTAAATAAATATATATATAGAGAGATGCAAACTGACTTGTCCGGTTTTAAGAATATACTGCTATGTCAATGTTTCAACACTGTTTCATATAGTTTGAAGTACGGCAAACATTATATAATAATTACTTTAACAATTGAATAAAATAATTGGGTTTCACTTTTGCAATGTTAATCACTCCAAAATAAAATTCTACAAAATTAAGACTGTATAAAATTTTTTTTAAAAGTTAATAATGCATTTCTTTGATGGCGTAAAATTATGAAACGAGAATAAACTATATTTATATAGTTTAAATTGATAAAAGTTTAAATTAAAATAGTTCTTTGATGACGTAGGATCGACACCATGTGTGTAAATAGCTTAGTAATATCTCTGAACAATTTTAATTTATAATAAAGTTCAATTCAAATATATTTCTTTAACGACGTAAATTTTATAATCTGGAAACACAACACAACCTGCTTGAGTATAACAAACACATATGGTATATTGTAAGTAACGAAAATTAAACGACACTAAAATCAAATAAAGAATGCGAGCAAAATGCTTCTCCGTTTTTTTTTTTTGACAGCTATAATCAACTATTTAAAAATTAATTAATATAATATTCAGTTTAAGTTTTCACGATTTCCGATTGAAATTTTCTTTAAAAAATGCTCTATTTTATATAGATCACTGCAAGAAATTATTAACAAGCAAACAATTTATTTAGAGTGTAGTATTTTATGCTCGTGTTTTTTACAAAACAATTGTGACATTTTGACGTGCAAACAGAAATGATATTAAATAGATAAATACAGTTACAAAAGTTTAGTTTAATATATGTGATAATTGTCACGACACATGTTTAGAAAAATTATACTTTAGTCATTAAGGTAGTTGTCGTATGAAACGCGTTGTCGGCGAAACAGGCTAAATAAATTATTCAAAATATAATTATCTAACTTTGTTTAAAATCTCAAAATTATTTACCGTTTAGTTTAATTGCACGATTAACATCACAAGTATATAGATAGATTGTAGAGGCTGCCCTGAACGGGCTACACTTCGACCATAAGGTCCATTGTGATGCAGAAAACCTTCTCAAGCATAGCCGGTTACTCGTTCTTGTCCATACGCCGGCAGCTTATTCAAATACCCGCTTTTTTTCCTTTTTTTTTGTAATTGGCAAACTGCCAATATCGGGATTCGAACCCATAACCTTCCAGTTTCCAAGTATGCATACTGCGCAGGCATAACGCCTTAGACCGCTCGGCTACTTGGACTGGTATGTTCACAAGTAATATACATAAACCATATTTTGACAAAATAGAAACCCGACTTCAAAAATAAAATATTCTCTAACAAAAAATGCACTAAAAAGTAAAAAAATAATTGCATATTCTTGAGCCAATTTTAGTTCACCTAAGCAAAAATTTTTAAATATATATGTACAATTATTGTTATTTTTGGAGGCGGTGTCAGCATAGAGAAATTCACAAAATTTTTGGACACCGCCTCCAAAAATAACAATAATTGTACATATATATTTAAAAATTTTTGCTTAGGTGAACTAAAATTGGCACAAGAATATGCAATTATTTTTTTACTTTTTAGTGCATTTTTTGTTATAGAATATTTTATTTTTGAAGTCGGGTTTCCATTTTGTCAAAATATGGTTTATTTCTCGCTTTTTTGTGACTTTGAAGTTCTATAACTAGTTTAATTTGTCTAAATATGGGTAGACCTACTAAAGGACTTACTAATTTTTAGTGAATTATTTTTTTACCCGTTTTTATTTTTTTTTTTTATTTTAAGAGCATTTTTTTATAACAGATTTTCAATTTTATTTACATGCATTTTGATTTTTTTTTGTAAAAATTTTTTTTTTTGGGGTCGGTTTTTTTTTGTAAAGAAATTTTAAGTCGGTTTTTAAAAAAATTTTCTTATTTTCCCATTATGAATGAGTATACCCTTTCAAAAAAAAAAAAAATTTCGCAGAAATCGGTTATCACATATAAAATGAGGATTTTCCTCGATTTTCCGGGGATCTCCTCATCAGAATGCAATTTGGTGCCAATGGGACCAATGGGAAACCAAACCCTTTAAGACAAAAAAAAAATTCAAAATCGGTTCATAAATGTCGGAGTTCTGAGGTGACACACAAAAAAAAAAATACAGACGAATTGAGAACCATCCTCCTTTTTTGAAGTCGGGTTAAAAAGTAGTAATTTCACCACACTTTTAATTTTACTTAAAAAACGTGTCGATTGATAGGGCTAAAAAACTAAGACAATGTAAAATAATGTTTGGTTCATTTACATTTTGAAGAAAAAAAAGTATTGACCGTTTTATTAAGTAAAATCGAAAAGATCGACATTTCTATATTGTCAAAGTGAACAAATACCTTATACGAGATACATTTTAGTTAAAAAAGTATAGTATACAATAATCAGTCTGTCTATTCATATATAATTGATGTGTGTTCTGCGCTGAAAATTTTTAACACGATTATTGCAAAACAACTACCTTAAGGTGTTTTTATTCTATTTAGAAAAACTAATTTTAAATAAAAATTTATCTTAGAATTGATAAAACATAATATATTAGGTTTTTTTTCGTGGTTTTTTCACAAAAAGTCTGAAACATGTTTTTCGTAAACAACAATTATTAAATAATTAATTAGCTTTATAAATGATCCACTTTTAATATATATATATATATTAATATATTTATACCCGGTATATTAAATTTAGTTGAAAATATTTATCGCAAAAAGAAAATTTTGGGTATAGGTGTTCATAAAAGGGCAATAGTATAATTGGGTATAGGCAAAATCGGATCATGTTTGGGCAAAATAGGCAGAGCCGCCTATCTTTGAAACCGTAAGAGATAACACAAAAATTTAACTAGAAAAAAATGTTCCGTTTCTAAAAATAAACAACTTATATAAGAAACCTTGTTCCATAAATTCAGTATATACCGGGTATTTAAGCAATTGACTCACTTAGGTGTTATTTTCACTTGTTTTAAATTAAATTTATTTATTTCATTAATAACATTACTTCGTGAAAGGTTTATTCGACTTTCAAGGATTAAAAGAGCAATAAATAAATTGTAACTACATCTTTCAGTAGAGTTTGTTGATAATATTTTGATATGTTTTAAAACTTGAGTTAAAATTTAACATATATGAATAGCTTTCATTAAAAAAACGCACTTAACATTGTTCCTTTCGTAAACACTAGTCTTTAATTAAACCTGTTTTTTTTATAGTTCATTATTGAGCTTTTAAACTTATCAAGATTATAATTACATTTATATGTGTTCGCATTTAAAAAAAATTTTTTTTTTAACACGAAACATATATTACATAGAACCAAATTTATTGTTGTTATAAACTTATTTAAAATAACAGGATATTAAATTTTTTCGATTAATTTTGATAAGAAGGGAAGGTTATTATTTGTTTTGTTTTTCCTTGAGACAATGTAATTTTGTTTTTTTGAAATATGTGGAAAATTCTATTTAAAATTGTCTAGATTGAATTAAATTGTTAATAACTAACATAATATAGTTTATAAACCAGGAAAGTTATATGCATTGAGAATGATTGTATATTCGGTTTGGAAAATACCCAAGCAATTATTATACAATTACACAGGCCCAGTATACATTTTTTGCATAAACATACTTATAAAAGTGTCGGTCAAGTGCTAGCCATGCTTAACACAGTATGGCGTGAAAATAATTGATATAAAAAAAAATTTAATACTAGAATAGAAAAAGATTCAAATGGAATGTGCAACTCGCATGACATCAATGTTGTTTTGTATATAATTGTTAAAACTAATTACACGGTATTAATTTAAAATTTTTTGATCATGCTAGAATTTTTCTGGAGTGATTCTATTCTAAGTTTGGTTCAATATATACCTATTTCTCAAAGATTTTTTTCAGATTTTTCTGAAGGATCTGCCACATGATAAGGTTTGCAAGAAATTTCCATTGGCGGTTTTTTTATAACAAGAAAACTAATAAAAAATGATTGTAAATTGTTATAAACTGCAGAATGTATAACTGCATCCGAATTGTCGAGGCGTCCTAAATAGAGCGGTATCTAGTTTTCAAGTGCACCAAATGGGAAGTTAGCAGTGTAAGTAGACCAATTGCACCCATCTTCTTTTTATTACCCGTTTCAAGTACTATCAACACTAAGCCTTTAAATAAAAAAATACGCATTTTAAACCTTATGTCGCGGTATTTGGGTATTTGCATATTACAACTATCCCAAATCTAATAATCCATGAGAAAAACATATGTTACAGACAGACAGACACCGAGGTGATTCCATTAGTATTCCGTTTTTCGAAGTACGGAACACCAATAAAATCTGCTATTGAAAATGTAGTTACTGAAAAATCGATTTTAATAGTTTTATGTCATGTAGATTTAAGATTTGTTATCACTGACGATTAGTACACTTATTTTCTATAATACAGAGCATTTGTAAAATATTGATGATGAAATATAATAATTTTTAATGTATGCTCGTTTTTGGAAGTTTATGTTGTAACTTGAGCAATTCAAAATATACTTTCATAAAGATGGAAAAAACTCGTTTGAAAAAATGCAGTTTTGTGTCATTTTTGTGAGTTGGCTTGTTTTTACGGGAGCCCATTCTCACAAAACTTTTATAAATGTCAACTTACCAAACAAGTATGGAAATAAGAGCTAATATAAAATAATGCCATGATTTGACAGTATCCTGTCGTTAATTATGTGAAAAATTAACGTTGTCCTATTTGTTTTAAGGTATAAATAATAAAATTACATTTCAAGTTTTGCCCCAATTCCTAGAACTTTGATTTGTATTTTGTAATTACGTATAAATATGTTATAAATACGTGCGTGTCTCACTTGGTGAGACACGCACCACATAAGCAACAAGCCACATATCTCTGAATCCATATCCCAGAGATAGTTACATTGTAGTCGAAATACGTATTTATAAAATACAAATAAATGTTCTAGGAATTGGGGCAAAACTTGAAATGTATTTTCAAAAAAACTACAGTTCTCTTTAATTATTTTAATAATCTTTATAAATAATAAGTCAAGCTGTCATTTCAAAATTTTATAATTGATTTGTGCCTTATTTATTCGGATTTCGGAAAAATGTTTAGAATAAAAGTTGTTAGTATAGTTATAAAAAATAACTTTTATTCGAAGCATTTTTTCGAAAATGATTTTTTGTACATATGAAAAAGTTGTTGAAATACACAGTATGACTGAAAATTTCATGTTAAGAAAAAGAAGATTTTTACTTGATTTTTTTCGGGTCAGGGAAATTTATCACGGAAGAAAGATTTTTAAACTTATTTTTTGCTAATCTATCAATAGCTCGCGGTAGTGCACCTCGTACTGAACTAACCTGTATATCCACCTACGTAAAAAACAACACAATTATTTATCAGGTCGAAATTAATTCGAATTTGCTACAGATAAAGACAGATTTAGAATTTGGGCAGACTGAATTTGCATGGCTCTAACCAAGGAATCTTAATAGATGTATATCCTGACAAATATAATAATAATGAGTAGATACTGACTATGGGAATTGGTCAGGACAGAACGTTGTTTAGTCTTCGTTAACTTAAGTACGAAAATATTGATTCACACAGGTGTATGTAGATCCGAAACGAGAATAAATATATTGGCTACATTTGGTGAGATTGGGATATTTATCTCGGTTGACGTATTCCCAAAAATCTTCTTCAAATTTTCTTAGAAAATTAAATTTGTTTGTAAAATTATAATTTCATTTTTTAAAGCCTTTTGCTGCATATGAATAATTTTATGGCTAATGCATTTCAGGCTTGAATCTTTTTTTTTTAAAGAAAATGATATAAATTCTCAATTTCTTTATTTATTTTATCCAAATAGTGAAATATTACCTCAAATTATACTACTTTTTGTCAAGACATCGCAAACGATCGACCAAAACTGGCTTCGACCAGTCAATCGCGACTGATTTGGCCACCTTTGATATAAATTATTGAATTAGTAATTCAATTAGATTTCATTTGACATCCTACATGGTTCATGAAAATAAATGTTTTATTTTCCACTTCCACCTCTAAAAACGTCCGTATTTGGTATTTGAATTACTTTAAAACTTCATGTCCGTATTTGGGTAACTGCATATTAATTACAATTATGCCAGATTTTTTTTACCAGTCCAAGTGGCCGAGCGGTCTAAGGCGTTAAGTCTGCGCAGTATGCCAACTTGGAAACTGGGAGTTATGGGTTCCAATCCCGACATCGGCAGTTAGTCAATTATCAAGAAAAAAAAATGGGGGCGGTTAATTGACCTAACTGTCGGGGTAATGGCAAGAACGAAGTAACCGGCTATGCTTGAGAAGGTTTTCTGCAGTTTCCTTCACAAACTCCAGATGAATATCGGCATAGTTCCTATCATAGTCGGCTGCAGCCGCATATCCTACCAATTCCTGGTCTATTCACAAAAATTCCTTCCACTCCACTCACATCCTCACATCCTCAGGCATCACAATGGACCTTATCGTCGAATTTTAGCCCGTCCAGGGTAGCCCCTACAATCTATCTATCTAAGCTAGATTTTAAACATTTATAGATACGTGAGAAAAACATGTGTAACCGATTGGCCAACAGGCACCGAAATTATTTCATAAGTGTTCCGTTTTACAAAGTTCGGAGCACTAAAAAATAATTATATTATTATTGTATTATTTTTTAATAGTAATATTTTTCTGCTTCGTTTGTTATAAATATTCTGGTTCGATGAGTTTCTAACATCTTATTATTTATATTTTATTTATAAACGAAGATGTTCATTTTAATAATAACTACAATCAATAATTCTCCATTGAATACATTTTATTATAAATCAATTGAATTTTTTTTTATTAAATAAATAAAAACTAAACATATTATTTATTTTAAAACATAATAAATAATTTAAATAAAATAATAGAACAAATTAATTTGCTAAACATAATAT
The DNA here is from genome assembly GCA_963920215.1 of Nineta flava. Taxonomy (NCBI): domain Eukaryota; kingdom Metazoa; phylum Arthropoda; class Insecta; order Neuroptera; family Chrysopidae; genus Nineta; species Nineta flava. The sequence goes on along the minus strand of OY986042.1, from coordinate 30,249,484 downwards.
AAAACAAGTTAAAACAACAACTAACTGAGTTACTTGCTTAAATACCCGGTATGTCCTGATTTTATGAAAAATAGTTGCATACAAAAGTTTGTTATTTTTAAAGGAAGATTTTTTGTTGTAGGAGGAGGTCCACGGCCCGATTTTGCCTATTTACGAACTTTAATGGCAATGTAACTATTTGGCTCTAAAACACCCACACAAAATTTCCGTTTCTTGTGTTGACAGGCGGAGATTCGAACGGATATGCAGAAATGGGCTAATAAGGTCAATTTATGAACATGCTGTACAAATAATTTTTTTCTGTGATCAATACTTTCAATAGTTATATAGTCGCGACTAAACTTAAAATACTTTCATATATATTATAATTAGAGAAATTCGAATATTCGGCAACAATCCGGTATACAACCTATTCAGCCTGAATTAACTATCCGGCCGGATACCGGATAGTAGACCAATATCCGATAGATAGTGGATTTTAAAAAATTTACGAAAATTTCATAAATATAAATAAATCCACTATTTATCTTCAAATCAAAACAACGTTGTTTCTTTATAACAAAAAAAAAATAGTATCGTACTGAACTAGCGCAAATTATGATAAATGAACATCAATTTCTCCCCATTAAGAGGTAATATCGATGTGGTTTGTCTTCGTACACAAGACCGAGTTCAGAGTAAAGTCTGTCTTTCGCTATATACACTGAATGATGCTGAAAGATAAATTCTGACAAACTTTGTCAAATTCAGTACTGTGATGTGACCCTTACATTAGCTAACCGCTAAATGTAAGGATCACGATTGCAATCGATTCGAACTGTATTCAAATAAAAGCCAATCTCGCTTGCATAGTGTTTTTTTCTTGATCCTGACTTTTGTATATTCCTAAACAGGTGATATTTACCAATGATAGATAGTTTTCGTAGTTACAGAAATTTTTCTATTAGTAACTTCAAACAACAAAACGTGATAGTGTTCGTACTCGCAACAAATCAAGTAGGGCCAAGTCAATGTCAATATGAAAGACGGAGCCCAAATTATTCCGAATCTACCTCCGCGGGCGAGCTCAGATCTACACAATATTTTTGGCAATGTTCGGCCGAATATTTGGCTACCGAATATCCAGCTATCCGGCTTATAGGGTGGCCGGATAACCGGTATGACAGATTCGGAATAATTCGGGCTCCGCCTTTCATAAGAACGGAATGAATCCGGCAAAGCAGTATCCATTTCATCTCTAATTATAATTATATATACGGGGTACAGATAGATAGACAGTAGAGGCTCCCTGGGCAGGCTACACTTCGACCATAAGGTCCATTGTGATGTATAAGGATGTGACGATGTGATTGGAGTGGAAGGAATTTTTGTGTATAGACTAGGAATTGGTAGGATATGCGGCTGCCGTCGACTATGATAGGAACTATGCCGATATTCATCTAGAGTTCGTGAAGGAAACTATTACTTTTCCTAGTTGTACGGGGTACAACTAGGAAAATAAAAACTATATTTTGTTAAAGATCTATAACTGAACCCGTATCTTCAGTCACAGATACATCTGTGACTGAAATATATTTTTGAACAGGTCCAGTTAATAAGTAGTAAGTCAATAAAATAATATAATTTATTTGTTACATTCATGTTAAAAAATCATTTTAATAAATCACAAAATAATATTATTTTGCATATAAAAGAAAAATAAATAAAATTGAAGTAGTAAATTAGTTTCAATTTGTAATAATACCATAGTAATATTTCCGCTTTATAGTAAACATTGTCTTGTATAAAATTGATATACACGCAATGCACTTCAATATAGGTAATAAATTATTTTTACTTTTCAATATAGGTAATTAATTATATTACAATTGAAGAATAGATATAAATACATTTAACTTCAGTTTAAAAATATGTCATAAAATCAAAATAGTCCCAATTTTAAGGTAGTTGTGCTAATTGATATAATTATAAGATGTTCCAAATTTTTGCAAACTTATTAATAGTATTATTATTACACACTTAAAATTTAAAATCGATTGACCGTCTCAAACTCAAAAAAAACTTAATTGAAGTTCGAATAATTAACATGGGGAGCAATGGAAAATGAACATGGGGAGAAATTTTGCTTAAAATGGGTAGTATTTTAAGCAAAATTTCTACCAGTTTTTATTTTTAATAAAAAAAACGACTGAGACATGTTTTTTAAAGAATCTTTTTAAAAAATAGCTATTAATTATAAGATTTGTTCTGCGTATTTAAAAAAAAAACCGAGAATTATTGATCGTCTCTTAGCTTAGTTATAACAACGCAAAGAAAAGTATTTTATAAATAAATATACGTGTTAGATAGTATTTGTATATACATAGGTAGATTGTAATGGCTGCCCTGGACGGGCTACACTTCGACCATAAGGTCCATTGTGATGCCTTAGGATGTGAGGATGTGAGTGGAGTGGAAGGAATTTGTGAGTAGACTAGGAATCGGTAGGATATGCGGCTGCAGTCGACTATGATAGGAACTACGCCGATATTCATCTGGAGTTCGTGAAGGAATCTGCAGAAAACCTTCTGAAGCATAGCCGGATACTTCGTTCTTGTCCATACGCCGACAGTTTAGTCAATTAACCGCCCCTTTTTTTTATGATTGACAAATTGCCGATGTCGGAATTCGAACCCATAACCTCCCAGTTTCCAAGTACTGCATACTGCGCAGACATAACGCCTTAGACCGCTCGGCTACTTGGACTGGTTGTATAGACAAGTATAGTATGTGTAACGTGTCTACCGGTACAGTCTTGGACAACAATTATGGCTTATTATGGTATACGTTCCTTCTCTCTTGCTATACGCATACGCTCCACAACTTTTTGACAATATTGTATCACGATAACTACCATAAGTCAAAGTTGTCCGGTGCATTTTTTAAAATTTTGAAAACTTGAAAGTCGACAATATATCGAGAAAAAATTATGATTCACTGTTTATTAGCAGAATTGAACTTGTTTTTATACATTTCCTTGCCAAAGCACTCATTTTATTAAGTTCTTAATGTATTCTTTTTGCTAAAAATGTTTTAAATTAAATATTTCTATCATTTTGTTTTTGAATGCGTCGTCACTTGACGTAAGAGCATCATAAAATAGTCATCAATGCTTCAGGCTGATAAACTAGAATATTCAAATATTTCAAATCGATCGAATCATAAGTACAATGTCTTCGTATGTACGCATACTTCACGAAAAATTCACTATTTTACACAAAACAATTACGTAATTTGTCACGCATCAGTTGACAGTTTATAATGTACACTCCCGTTCATAAATATTGAAGTAACATTCAGTAAGTAACATTCTAAGCGTATATATAATATTCATATTACATACAGTAACACTTAGAATGTTTCAACTGGTTCAATATTTATGAACGGAAGCGTATATTGGAGAGTCTACATATTAAACAGAGCGTATTATTATTGTATTTTCGTAAATCAAAAAATGGGTTAAATTTTTTTAAAGATTTTGTACAGATGGCCGAATAGTCTAATGCAGTCTGCTTGCTTTGAACTGAGAGGTTACAGGTTTGAATCCCGGCGGTGGCAGTTTGTTAATTAAAATTAATGGGGCGGTTAATTGACTGAACTTTCGGCATATGTGAAGGTTCATTCTCCTGTTGTGAAACAATAAACAGTATATCTAATATTCAAATTATTCATACAAAATCGCAATTTTCAAATACTTTTTCTTGTATGATTTCGTTACAAAACAAGAAATAGGGTTAAATGTATTATGAAATTATTAAAAGAAGGAGGAATTCAAGCCCTGAAAAAGTTATGTTCACAAATATATTTCCAAAATACTCGTAGATCGTTTTATACTCGATAAAAACTTAAAATCTTTTTACCGTTGTAGAGAGGTAGAGGTAGATTGTAAAGGCTGCCCTGGACGGGCTACACTTCGACCATAAGGTCCATTGTGATTCCTTAGGATGTGAAGATGTGAGTGGAGTGGAAGGAATTTGTGAGTAGACTAGGAATCGGTAGGATATACGGCTGCAGCTGACTATGATAGGAACTATGCCGATATTCATCTGGAGTTCGTGAAGGAAACTGCAGAAAACCTTCTCAAGCATAGCCGGTTACATCGTTCTTGCCCATACGCCGACAGTTTAGTCAATCAACCGCCCCCTTTTTTTTTATAATTGATAAACTGCCGATGACGGGATTTGAACCCATAACCTCCCAGTTTCCAAGTACTGCATACTGCGCAGGCATGACGCCTTAGACCGCTCGGCTACTTGGCTGGCTACTGACTTTTACCGTTGTATATCCATATTTCAATTGTTTGTACGTACTATTGCAGATAAAATCCGTGCACATTGTGTGCTATACAAATTTGTTATTAAATACAAACTTTATAATGAACAACTTTTGTTTAAAAATTGTTTAACAAAATTGAATACATTTTCAACTAATAATTTTTTAAAATGTAGTAAGGACTAGTAGTCCTGCACTACAGTGCAATTTTAAACCGTGGCATACAATTCTCTTAGACATCAAGAGACTGATATTCATAAATAATATATATAGAGTAGGCAAGTCATAGACGCGAGTGTGAGTGTAAACGTCCCTTCAATAGAAAGAGAATCGCGTAGGTTTAGCTATCTCTTTTTAGTGACAAATATATAACATAGAGATAATATATTCTCTATAATATATAATGACTATATATCGTAGAGTATATATTATCTCTATGCTATATATTAGTCATTAAAAAGAGATAGCTCCACCTACGCGATTCTCTTTCTATCTGAGGGACAACTTTTGACTTGGCTTGATATTTGGGTACTCATAAAATTCCCCCCTCCGAAAAAAACAATTTTTATATATACTAAAAAACCCTTCCTTGTAAAAATATTCAAGTGTTTTGTTTTTAATGTGAGAACAGTGTTTTTAATTAATAAATATATTTTGTACAAAAAGTTTCGAAACTTGTATATATAGGTAATAATATATAGGTATCGATAATGAATGTATGTTTTAATAAAAGATATAATTTTTTTTTCTGGTATTTGTTGTTGATCCAGTTTTCTAGTTTCATTCTCTACAATTTGTTCTTTTACAAATAATAATAGTAATTATTTTTTAAACCACACACATTCATGTAAATATATACAGCTTGTTTTTTAAACTACACTCAATCTGGAAACAGTGTATAGTATATCTATCGCTGTCTATATGCAGTGTAAGGGTATGTTGTCTTGGTTACACTTAAACTGCATACAAATCGGGTATAAAATATAGTTCTTAGTACATATTTGTACATGTAGGGAAGATGTTGTAATATGTCCATCGTCTATTATAAAGGTTTTGCATTATTTACAACAATTGAAAATTATTTTTACAATATTTCTTTTTTTGAATGTGGAATGTTTTAAAATAAATAATAGTATTCTATTAACAGTATAACATAAAGCACAAACCACACTAATTAAGGACGTTCATCCATGAAGCTTGATAGTAGATTAAAAATTTTTTTTTAGTGAATTGAATAGCTCATTTCAGTAGTTATCCTCCCTCAAAAATTTAACACCTGTTGACGATCATTTCAAAGAGTAATTATCGATTAAAAATCAAACTTTTAACACAGCGTTTTATGGAGAACAGAATTTTTTTGAACTTAAAATTATAATAACTATATTATTAAAGTAGACAGGATAATAAATAATGTTGGTAAATATTCTTTAAAATATGCAGTTTATAGAATTGCATTAAAAAAATGGTGTTGCCGAACATTTGAATTAATTATTTAATAAAATTAAAACTTTTTTGTTAGGTTTGTTTTTGCCACCATATTTTGAAAACTGGCGACCACACACACTAAAATAATATACACATACACACAAATATAAAACATAGTTTACTAATTTACAATTTCCTGGTATTTTCCAATAAATACTTTTAAAATATTTAGGACAAATAAAAAAGGTTATAAATCGTTGTAAGATTATTGACATACTTTACACCTTTTTTAAAATCCTAAATAAATTTTATTAAAGATAGTACTCATTTGACTTTAGCGTAGCAAATGAACGCCCTTAAAAGAAAAAGAATACCCCAAAAAGATTAGAATTTTCATACAAACTAAATTGTTAAACCAACAGTTCGAATATTCCTCCATTATTTGCTAAACAATATCCTAGTCGATTGAAAAACTCTACCCGGGTATTTTCTAGAACTTGAGGAGAAAGAAATATACGCATAATTGTCAACAATTTTTTGCCATAATTGTTGCCAATTTCCAAGCCTATTCCGCGAATAAATTTCTGGACATTTGAAATTGTTTCGCTTCAAAATGATCGCCACTGAAGAGTGGCTTAGGCCCAGTTCTTCACCGACATATCTTGTCGATTTTTTAACGTCAAGAAATAATGATCTACAAACTGCTATATCTCTCTTTTCATTTTTTTGTGGGGGTTCATCATCATTGTGGCATTCTTTACAACCAGATATACAACCCCATTTTTCAAAACAGCTAATCAAACGAGCAACTGTTCGAATGTTTGGCGATTGTCTATCTTCAAATGCCACAATGAATAAATTAAAACATTCCTGGGCGGAGCTTCCCGCAACGGACTATTTAATAATTTGCACTTTTTCTGGTATTGAAATATTTGATTGTTGAAATATCGTGAAAATAATACAACCAAATATTTTCAAACCATCCAACATTATGATAGAAAGTGTTATGCTCTGCACTGTGTTCTATCAGTTTTTGGTGGAGAGACGATCCCAGCTGAGTGCAGTTTGGGTGTAACAAAGAACGTTATATCATGGCATACTGTGCATAGACAGTGATAAATGGACTATACAATATTGCTATTGGGTCTATTTTGAAATACATAGTGTATACAAACCACCCAGATTGGATTGTGTCATCAGCTTTTTATAAATAAACCATCTTTCTTATAATTTTCCCCTTTTTTTTTAAACTAGACAATCAAGTTTTTATATTTTGCTTGAAACTTTATAGCTTATAGTTTTCATATTTATAACTTCAAAAATATCACAGAGAATGGTTTAGATTAAAATTTTTCAGATTAATTTAAACTTCAATGGTCGCTGGCACAAATTTTTGCTTTACATTACCGCTAGTGCAAATTTTCTCATAGATCAACGAATTTGAAAACGAAGATATGTTCAAGGATATTAAGCATATAAAATACACAAATTATTTATGCTGGGCGTATTCTGTAGCAGAGTAAACTTGTGAGGATATATTATGTATCTGAAATCAAGGTTGCTGCAGATACCTTTAAAATCTTTGTGTAGATGCTGTTGCAGATGCTGTTCAAATTAATCCGTTTAAGTTTGCTCTAAACTAAGTATGTCTGAGTTAAGGTGTTTTGATTCGCAGCTTTAAAATTCTTAATATAAATATAATTCAAAGAAATTTCCTTTCATTTTTATGATACGTATATATTTTGATTACAAAATAGATTAAATTGCATACTTCTAAAGGATGAATGTATAGTCTTACGAAGGATCCCTAGTAGCCAAATATAGTCGACAGGTTCGTAAGATCTTTTATTTGAAATCCAAATTGACATATTTCAATGGAAAAGAATTTTATTGAAATAAAACCTTTTATTAAAATTGAATAGAACTACCAAACCGTTAATTAAAAATAGATGGGTGTGTACTTATGTACGCTAATAAGTGAGATCAATGGACAAAATCTGACTGTACATAACCCCCCCCCCTCCCCGCCGTTAGAGAAGAAAAGTTTAAACGCAAAAACTGTTTCTTTTTAAAAAATAAACTATTTTTGTTTGAAACTTTTTTTCGTAAACTGAATAGTTTTGCCACAATTTCAGCTCGATAACTGAAATAAAAATTTCATAGTTCACATTTCAGCATTGATAATGATCTTATATACCGGGTATTTAAGCAATTAACTCAGTTATTTGTTATTTTTACTTGTTTAATGTATGATGTATGATGTATTTGTATATAATTATAATTAATAAATTAACTTAATAAATATTTTATGGATATCACTCACTAAGTATTCGTAAATAACATCTTATTCGTACCAGAATAATAGTTACAATAGAACTAAGATTGTGGATTCAACATAGTAACTCAACTCTCCTTGACTTGTTGTTACATGTTATAAAAAATCATCGTTCCAACAAAGTCAATAAATTAATTATTAATCATTGTCACATTATATGGTTCCCTGGCGTCCTTTTCTACAAAATAAAATAAAATAATCTGGCGCTCGTTGCGATTGATTGCCTAGTTCTGCCCGAGAAAATCAACATTAGAATATAACAAAACAACGAAAAATACTTTTCACAATATTTTTTTATTACTCTGGTATTATATTTAAGATAACAACCATACACGCCCATCACAAACATAAAGCATGGTACATTGATCTTCAGATCATGGTACCAAAAAAAAAAAAAAAAAACATGTGGTGATAGTTGCACAGATGTATTAAATTTCTTTCATTATACTTTCAATACAACAAAACGCAAAAGGGAGGAAAACTATTATGATTGTTCTTAATATACACAAGTTTTCATCTTATATTTAATGTGGTTTGATGAGTTTTCTTTTGAAAAGTTCATTTTCATTGTACACAATACATACATACATACATGCATGCACATTCTAGTACTTAAAGTTGACTGCGTGATGAGAATAAAATATTTTACGGAAGTGTGTTGTGTCATTATCATTTTTCATTGCAATATATTGTAACAGATGGATTATATTTGAAATTTTCTTGAAAGAAAGTTTTTTTCTTACACAGGACAACAATATAAGTTTAATATTATTCTTGTAATATCAAAGTATTTCTCACTTTGTTTAATCGTTAAGATGCAGATCACATTTCGATATCGTTAAGTGGTTTATTTCGTATGAAAAATATTTAAAATTCTTTGTAGAATTCGTTACAACCATGATGTTTTCTGTCAAATTGTGACTTCTCACTAGCCTCAGATATACCATATAGTCTCAGATATACATGTCTATTTAGCTAGCAGAGCAACCTGAGCAGAACACAATTATAATTGTCTCATAATTAGACGTTAATTAAATGCTAATTAAATGCCATAATTAAAAATTAAATGTTATTTGTTGTATTGTGTTACCGCATGCTCTTCTAGCTTAATATTAAGCTAGCAGAGCAATATTTAAAAAAAGTCAATTAATTATACTGTATTTTGAAGCTTATAGAAGGTTAGTATAAGTGTGAAGCCTATGTGTGTCTGACTGTGGGTCTGCCTGTGGCATCGTAGCATTCAAACGTGTGGATTGGCTTGAATGCGGTTTGTTTTATTAGATAGCCGATTTTTTTGCTGTGATTCTTAGCTATGTTTGAATAAAATCTGTCGAGTCGTTTGAAGATTATAAGCTCTTTTCCAAGATGATGTAAAAGAAAAGTTTTTTTTTTTTTATTACAGATACATTTGGTGGAGGTAACGGGAAATTCTTTATATGTTTCATATTACTCCTTTGGGGGTTTTTTGATATATTTAATTTTACTTTTTAAGCTTTCAGTACGTTATTGGTTGAATATAAATAAAACCGTTTAACTTTTAAATATTTTTACTCAATATAACCATTTATTTTTTCAAAAATAAATCAAAAAATTAGAACAAGTGAATTTAATAGTGACAAGTGTATGAAAGTGATATGAAAAATTTCCCACCAGTATTTTTTTTTTCTAATCAAAATCTAAACGTTTATAACCACAACAAATTAAAAACTCTCACACTTTTTTTGTGTGTGTATGTATTATATACGTAAATAAAATCGGTGAGGATATTCACATTAACTCTCTGGAGACACAATACTGCGTGTGTTATAATTCTCTATGGACAACTGTCGATCTATATAACCGACAATAATTTCGACTATATATATATATATATATATATATATATATATATATATATATATATATATATATATATATATATATACAGTGACGTGATACACGATTTGAAACATAAAAAATTAAAAAGGGATAGAATTATAGACCATATAATAGAAATAACACATATAGAAAGAAAAAGGGACGCGTGCCTATCAAAAAGATCACGGTGAAGAGTATATAAATTCGTTCAACCAGTACATCGATGGGAAATTATTTCATTTATTTATTTATTAATTTTTTTTTTTTGTTGTTATTTTGATGAAGACTGGAGTCTCGATCATAATAAATATGGTGTAATTCTTCTTGTAGAACATTAATATTGTATTAGTTATTGTGGTTACAACCATGTAACACGCTTCAATAGATCTTTATAGAGAGAATTTGAAACATTAGTGTATACAGAATGTTCATAAATTGTCGTGCCAAATATCAAAAGCTGATATAGATCTTTGAATAATGTGATCCAAAAATGTCCCATAGATAAAAGTCTACATCTTACAAATTAAATTTAGTTTACATTTACTTTTTATACCCGGTATATATGATATATACAAGGGTATATTAAGTTTAGTCCCGACTCTGTAACGCTTGAAAATATTGATGTTAGAAATAAATGTTTGATATAGGTGTTCATAAAATGATCTAATTCGTCCATTTCCGCGTCAAAAACGAAAAGAGATATCGAGCTGAAATTTAGAGTGTGTGTTCTAGAGCTAAAATGTCAAGGTCAAGTTCGAATGAATGGGCAAAATCGTACCATTTTTGGGCAAAATGAACAAAACTGCCCATGTTTGAAACCGTAAGAGACTAAATAGATTCCTTTTTTTTTTAAATAAACAACTTTTGTCCATCTACCCATCTTTGAAACTGTAAGAGATAGAAAAAAATTTAAACAAAAAAAATGGTCCTTTTTTAAAAATAAAAGACTTTTGTAAAATAAACAATTATTTAACTCATTGTACATTGGGTATTCAAGCAATTAACTCAGTTAGAAGTTATTTTCACCGGTTCTCTATTAAAACTAATAAACAATGTTTAACAAAATTTTCAATTTATAAAAAATAGCAACTGTTTTGTTGGTTGCAAAATGAAACCAAAACATAAAAAACGATTAACAAAACCACCAGTTTAAGGCCGTAATTATGTTTTATTAATTATGTTAAATCTCATTATCGATTATTTGAAAAAGCTATCAACGGTAAAAATCAAATTAACATTGAGCTTTCCGGGAAATTATACCGTTTTTATACGTACACTTGTAACTAGTCCAAGTGACCGGGCGGTCACATGAGTGGCCGAGCGTTCCCTTGATTAAACCGTCAGTGTATGGGAAAAAAAACGACGTAACCGGCTATGCAGTTTCTCTTCACGAACTCCAGATGAATATCGTCATGGTTTCTATCAACGTCAGCTGCAGTTACACAATCTACCTATTCACATGACTAATGTATGGTTAAAAAATTAATAAAGGTTAAAAAAATGACGTGGGTGGTCTCTGCTGTAGACTGTTGATTCTCAGAAACGGAGGTAAAACTCCATTATTATTATTATTAATATTATTCAAACTTGTAACAACTATGTTAATCAATTAGATCATCACCAATTAGTTAATAAATTCATTCCATGCACACCATCGAACTCCACCATTAGATCATCTCTTTGGTATCGCCATCAAGATTAAATACGATTGAAACGTTTCATGAGAATCTATTTCATAAAAGATTTCCAACCATCAAATATACGGAATTAAATTGACATATCACCGTAGTTTAATACGAGATTGTCACATCGGCAAATCTCTGATGATCGATTATATTCATCAATCTCATAGATTAAAACATACAGAAGCCAATTCATTAAAAATTCATTGCAGAAAGCCACCAATTAAAATCGTATCAAAAAAGAATTATTAAAAAAAAGCTATATCTCACAGTAGATTACGCCATGTAAAACAACATTTAAAGTACTTGAAATAATAATAATAACAACATAATATTTTATATTATAAATTCATACAAAGGCTTACTTTAATGTATTTTGTTATGCGTTGTCTGTGTGTCGGTCCTGCTACCAGTAGGTAATTACGTACACCAGGATTAAAATAATTTTACTCATATTGAACATTAACAATATACACGTGCAAATACTATTTATTTTTTGATATAAAATTTATTAATACTGCACAAGCAACAAGACTCTATCTAGCTATTCCTGTCTATGGCATTTGGTTATATCGAAAATATAATGTTTGTTGAGTACATCAAATAGAAATATTAGTAATAGATTGGAAAAAAAACCGTTCATGCGTAAGACTTTATATTAGATAAAACTATTAAACTTTTTGTCTAGTCAACAAGTTAAAAGACGTGTTAATTCTTGCTACTGAGAATTAAAATATGTGCTAAATATAGCTCATTGAACTCGTTATGACGTCTAGAAAAATGTGCAAAAATTTCAAACCCGCACATAAACAATTAAAAGATTCCAAAGAAAAGGGGTCTACTTTATTGAAAATTACTGAAAAACTATTGGTGCTAGAGGAATTTTACAAACAGATTCTTAAAGAGGAGGAAATTTTCAAAGAAAAACGTTGAGTCCTCAAACTCGACCTCTACCGTTAATACTTTTTATTTATTATTGAAAATTGGGTTCCGCGCGGCGAGCATAGTGCCGTTAATTTTTTTTTTAAAATCATAATCAACAAACTATATTTGGAACGTGCGGAGCCCATTTTCAACATTAAATAAAAAGTATTTACAATAGAGGTCTAGCACCAATAGTTTTCGAGTAATTTTCAAAAAAAAGACCTCTTTTCTTTGGAATCTTTAATTGTTTAGAACTTTTGTCCTTAAATAATCATTAAATTAAAACTATATTATATGAAATTGAAGGACATTTTATGGATAATAAGTGTTTTCTTAAAGTTTTTTGGTATCCATCGACTAGATTTTTCATCCATGTACAGTCTTGTTCATAAAAACTGAATTAGTTGAAAAATTCTAAGTGTTACTGTATATAATATTATACATATACTTAGTAGTATTTAGTAGTAGAATGCGACTTTTTGATTCAATTTTTTGAACGGCAGTGTACATACATCAAACAAACTAACATCTAATCATAATAATATTTAATGATGTTGTAGCGGTATCGCTTCTTCATGAAATTATTATTATAATTTTGTTCATCATTTTTATCTGTTGCATAACAACTATAACTTCCCTCTATTATCACGGTTGCTTTGAATGTTAACAACCATGGTAATTTACATATTAAAATAATAATATTTCATAAATCAAATCAATAAAGATCAATTATATCTTTTTCATGTATTTATTATTTATTATATTATATAATTATTTAATATAACTATCATCTACTTTTACAATGTAATTATAATCCGACCAAAAACATAAATGTAAGAAAGGGCCGAGTTTTCGGGAAAATCCTTAATGTAATAGTTCCTTCTTAAAAAGTGATGATATGAGAGTAATGACCGAGCTATTTACAAAGTAAATTGATTAAATGGGATTAAATGGGATTAATTGGGGTAAATTGATTAAATGTAAGAAAAAATTTGGTTTAAAATTATTTCATAAGTTTTCCCTTAGTATGTTTTTAAAATTTTATAACGCGGCAAGTTTTAAAATATTGGAAATCAGAAAAAATAACTTGCCGCGTTATATAAAATTTTAAAAACATACTAAGGGAAAACTTATGAAATAATTTTAAACCAAATTTTTTCTTACATTTAATCAATTTACCCCTCATTATTTTTTTTAGTTAATAGTGTACCGAGCTATTTACTTTGTAAATAGCTCGGCTCTTTAATGGGATATCATCACTTTTCAAAGAGCAACTATTATCTGAACTCTAGAGCTATTTACTTTATAATAGCTCGGTCCTTTCTTCCATATCATCACTTTTTAACAAGCAACTATTATATGAAGTCTAGAGCTATTTACTTTGTAAATAGCTCGGTCATTACTCTCATATCATCACTTTTTAAGAAGGAACTATTACATTAAGGATTTTCCCGAAAACTCGGCCCTTTCTTACATTTATGTTTTTGGTCGGATATCAATAATTTTTGAAAGGCTTAAATATACGAAGCCAAAGGCTTCGCACAAAACGCGTAGCGTTTTGTTACTCTTCGCATATGCTTCGCGTATGCTATGCGTTCCTTTCGCTTCGCGATACTTTACTCTTTTTAGATTCACATTTACAAAGGAGACCGCTTCGCGTTCTATTACGTCAACTGGCTCTGGTCGCTTTTTGAAGGGCTAAAACATCAATATAGTATAGTTGTAATATAATATTGGGGACAATGGGAAATCAAACCCTTGAAAACAAAAAATTCAAAATCGATTCATAAATGACGGAGTTCTGAGGTAACACGCATTAAAAATTGTCCTGCAATTTTTGTGTTTTTATTAATAAAACAATTAAATGTGTAACACTTGTATACCTAACATATATGAGATTCTGTACAATATTTTGTACAGTATGTTTTTATTAAAATTTTATGACGCGGCAAGTTAATTTTTCTGATGATTTCAAATATTTTAAAACTTGCCGCGTTATAAAATTTTAAAAACATACTAAGGGAAAACTTACGACATAAATTTCAACCAAATTTTTTCTTATACTTAATTAATTTACCCCTCATTTATTTTTTTAATAAATAGTTTACCGAGCTGTTTAGCTTGTAAATAGCTCGAAACTTTATGGGATATCATCACTTTTTAAGGAACAGCTATTATTTGAAGTCTAGAGCTATTTACTTTGTTAATAGCTCGGTCCTTTCTCGTATATCATCACTTTTTAAGGAGCAACTATTATATGAAGTCTGGATCTATTTACTTTGTAAATAGCTCGGTCCTTTATCCCATATCATCACTTATTAAGAAGCAACTATTTTATTAAGATTTTCTCGAAAACTTACCTTTCTTACAAACGGAAAATTTAACAACTTTAATTGTAATTAAAATAACATATGAAGCATATATCGATCTGATTTGTTGACAAGGCTACCGCCTCCTTTTTGATTAGATAGACATTTAGTATTTATATAAAAATTGCTAGTTTAATATATCAGTATGTTTTAATACTCCAAATAGAAAACATTGATTGTTTTATTGTATTGTTACAATGTAACTTTTTTTAAGTAAACAAGTTGTTTAAAAATAAACAAGTTTATTTTCAATTAGCAATTCGTAATGATGAAGAATTAAATAAATTATCTGTTGTAACAATTGCTCAAGGCGGTATATTACCAAATATTCAAGCAGTATTATTGCCAAAGAAAACTGAAAAGAAAGCATAAATTTTATACATTGGATTATTGATAATAATATTCATCGATCATATATCATAGGCCTTTTATTAAAACGCCACAAATTAATGTGAAATAAGAGTGATATATTTTTTATTAAAATAACTATATCAAATTTAGTATATATAAGATGTTATTTGATTTGTTTCGATTATGACTTCTAAACTAATCGTTTATTACAGATAATTGATTATCAACGTTATAGTCTTTGAAGAAATGACTTGACCCGTTGGCTCCACTTCACAAAAAAAAATTCGTTACGCAGGAGCTGCGTCAACTTAGCGAATTTCCTTAGAATACATAAATCACTCTCTTGCGGTCATATTTTTAGTCTGATCAAAATGCCTTGAGGCAGTTTAAGGGGTGTTTTTCCCATTTTCGGAGGTTTGCGTTATAGGTAAAAAAATTTTTCAAAGTGTTCTGTTAACTTGACTTTATTTCGGGTCGATTGGTCAAAATTCCATCATTTCATCATATATAGAACTGAAAAACGTAATTTTGGAGGGTGTTTTTTCAATTTTTCGGGAGTTTGCAAAAAAAAATATTAAGTTTTTCGAAATAACTTCCTAATTGATTGAAACTTCCTAGTCGATTGCAAAAAACTGCATCTTGTTGTATGTATAGAACAAAAAGGTTGGTTTTGGGGGTGTTTTTACCAAGTTCGAAGGGTTGTGATGAAAAAAAACCGATCTTTCTATCATGAATAGAAGTAAAGAGGTAAGTTTTAGGGATGTTTTTCCCATTTTCGGTGTGGTTGCGATGTAGGTAATGAAATTTTTCAAAATATTCTGTTAATTTTGACGTTATTTCGGGTCGATTAGTGGAAATTCAAACTTTATAGCATTTATAGAACAGAAAAACATAATTTTGGAGGATGTTTTTCCAATTTTCCGAGGGGTTGCACTGAAAAAATTGAAGTTTACTGATTTTTCTCGTCAGATTGAAGCAATTTCATGTCGAATACAAAAAACTGCATCATTCTAGCATAAGGGCTTGGTTATAAGAGCTTTAAAAAATTTTTGCAGACGAAGCTGCAACGGGCAATGCTAGTAATAAATAATAATTGATCAATGTATCAATGTAAAATATAATCAAAAAGTTAAAAACTTTTAAAATCAATGCATACTGCTGTATTCAAATTGCAATGTCTATTTCTATATGGTATAAAAATTAATAGGTATATATGATATATATCGATTTCTACATGGTAGTTTGCGTTGAACTAGTCTTAAAACAAAAAAATGTTAAATTTCCCACTTTTCCGATACAAATTTCCAGTTTTCGCAATTTTCCCGTCGGTTTGGGTACTACAGCTATCTACATGCCCAATATCAACTTTACAGCATATCTGGAAGTATCGTAGAATATTGATCTATTAGTTACCAAGAATTGTGGGCGTTCCCGCGAATTTTGCGTTTTTGAAGTGAAATTACTTTTTAACGGTTAATTCGTTAACGTTGATTGAAAACATTGGTTCTTATAATTCCGTAAAGTATCTATATTCGAAATATCAACCCTGTAGCTCTTTCCGTTCAAAAGATACAGCACCCAAAAAATGAGCCTAAATTAAGGTGTAGTAATAACACTGTAGTGAAAAGTCCGAATGTCTCCCTTAAATCTCGGCCTTGCGCACTACCGTGCTCTAGATAATATTTACTGATTTTTACAACCCTCGAGGCAAGAGAGAAGTGTTTAAGTTTAAAGCCTTTGTCTGTCTGTTAAATCTGTAGCTCCCAAACTGATGAACCGATTTAAATGTTTTTTTTTAATGAAAGCTGGTTTAATTAATTAAGATGTTTCTTAGCTATGGTTGATAAAAATCTGTGCACAAATTTTAAGTTGATGTTAGGATCTTTAAGAAGTGTTTCAGATATAAGGATCTTAAAATCTCATTGATAAAAAGTGAGAAATTTCTGTACGCCATATCTCAAAATAATGAGAACATCACACGATCTGTTCAATTACGCAGGTTTTATATTCAATCTATTTCTAATAAACCAATAATATTTAAGAATATTCGGTACTACGCAATAATACAATCATGATATTCAAACAAAAACGAACACACAACCCCACTTGAAAGCCATTCATTAACAGTCGAGATACAGAACTAAACTTTGGACTAAAATTAGGGATGGTATTTCCATTTAATATATATCATCCATCCTATTGATACAAATATATTATTATTACTATGTACGATAATGTACCAGTCAAACACTAGCGTGGTAATTTATAATCTTTGTCTCACGCGAATGGAGTAGACTTATAGAATGGCAATTATAAATAACGCTTGCAACGAAGATAGTCTTTTCTTTTAAAAATATCTTCAACGAAGATATTTTTACACGTATTTTACCATTTCGTCTGTTTTTTTTGCTTCAAATCACATTGATTAATGATCCTTGTTACACAATAATTCCAAAGGACCCAGCAATTTTGTTTTAAAAATTGATTTCAGTGAAATTGTCTGAAACTTTTGGATATGCAAGTTTAGAAGTTGTCGATCAAAATTTGTCATGGGTGCGACCTTACCTTCATTAACGAATGAAATTTCAGCCCATGCTAACACAAGTGGCAATGATACTTGTGTTAGCATTGAATTAAATTTCACTGGTTAATGACGTCATGCAAGATGGCACACTTTTCGGGAGCGTTTGAAAAGTACTTTTTTTAAATTTGACCTTTTGCGGTTGGGATAAACTTTTGTAGTATTTTCTTCAATGTTTTTTTATCTCTAGATTATATTACAGGTTTTTATGATTTTTTATTTTTGGCCGAATTAGTGTATTTTCTTAAGAAAAGTAATGAATGATCTCAATTAAAGTTTGTCTTATTAATGTTCATGGCGATTCGTATCTGACATGCTTTTGGTATTTCAAATACCACGTTATTGAACCGAATTGATTAAGGGTAATGTACGTTTAAAGAAAGATGAAAACACAAAATGTGGAATATCCCTCTTATCATTAGAAAAATTCATTTAAATACATTAAAAATATAAAGTAACCATGGTGATAATTTGTAATATTCATTTTTCTGTATATTGTTTTTAAATTACAAATATATCTGAAAACATTAGAGCTACAGAAAATATGTTAAGTTAATGAATTGTATTAAAATATATTTACTACAACTTTGCTACTTACAAATTTTTCCATTTTACAAATATTAAAAGAGAAATACAAATCCCCCCTCATTAAACCTCCTCTTTCCCCTTGTCCGATGTTGCCCATTAACGAACTTAGTCTTTCATATACAAAAAGAACGTCAAATTTCACAGAAAGAACCCAATTTCATTGCAATAAACCTAAAATTGTGCCCTTCAGAGCGCGTACAAACACATATTCACATATGCTCGATGCACATTTACTATAATATTTTTTATCTCTAGATTATAGTACATACGAGAGGTTTTTTTTAGGTTGTTTTTTTTTAATCGGATAAGTCTATTTTCGTTAGAAACGCCATGAATGGCCAGTCTTGGGATATTTTGAATTGCATTGATTATCCTAGTCTGTCTATCCTGGAACTCTCTAAATATAGAATTATAATTGTATTGAAGATTTTAATCCCGAAAATTAAAAGTATGATACCATGTAACTAGACATGTGTGATTATTATTACTGGTACTAGTACATGCAAGTTCGCACAATCATTGTAAATGTAACAACAGCTTTCACTAACAAGTCAGCAAGGTATCACCACTACCTCCTCCTCCAAAAAACTAACCCCCCCCCCCCACTATGCAGTCGACAATTTCATTTAATACCTATTATTTAAGTTTTGCTTATATTGTAGTATTATCACAATGTGATGAGGGGGAGTTTTAATAAAAACATATACAAGGGGGTAGATGAGAATTTTAGTGTACATACAATCGATAATTACTGAATCATCAGAAAATCTCTCTATATATACTCTGTACTATAACAATGATTGAGAATAATGATAATTTGATGAACGGATTCGTATAAGATATTTAAATTGTTGCAACAAAGACCATGAGAAAATTTATGCTAATTTAATAATATAATCACTATTGGTTAAGGGTGTTAAAATAAATGTATAGAAGATATCTATGGAGGCGTTCGTTAGATTTAATTTATTTTTGTTACCATAGATATATTTTCTAGTCCCATGTTCATTAACCTTTGTCCTTTATGCATATTACGAATAATTTATACATACAAGATATATATCTCATCGAAAATACGCATGTAAAAAGGACCAAGCTCGCGCATATTCTCCGAAAAAGATATTTACGTGAGGAACTAGCCAGCTAAGGTAAACCTGTAAGGTATTCAATAGTTTACTTCTGGCAAAGTTCTCAGATATTTTTCATGTTATATAGGGTATGTCAGAACTGCACGACAATATTTATTAGGAGTGTGTCCTACAGCGCAAAATACAATCATATGGCTCAAATTAAGTTTTTACCTACATATTTAAAGTGAAGCAATATATTTAATAATAAAATATTCAGAGTTTACTTGTTCAAAGTGGTCTCCGTTTTGTTAAATCATTCAGCACGACGAATCCATCCTTCTGTGGCAAGTCTTATAATATCAGAATGACCGTTGATAGCTTCTGCATCTTTCACAACGCATTTTTCTAACTCTTTTAACCCTGCCAATAGATGAAGAATAAACTATAGTTATCATCCAGGCACATATAAATTAACCTGATGGTGATATATCAGGAGATTCATTTAACAGGACTGTTTTGATCAACCCATCGTTAACATATGCTGTGTTTAAATAATCACTATTTAAGAATAGTGAATAGAGGCACCGTCATGCATAAACTATATCCCCTGGCAATATTTTTAAATTTCACGGAACAATAGGGAATATGCATGAAAATTTTTTTTCACTTGAATTGAAGCATGTTTACTTGACAAATATCAAGGTAAAATTACTTTTTAAATAACTTTAAAAATAAGCGAGATATGAATGATTGAAATTCCCGATTAGACAAAGAGGGTGATAGCCCTCTTGATATGTTATGTGACGTCATATTACACTATCATCATTTAAAATACACGAAAAACTCCGTTTTTAGTATTTTTGCAAGAAAAACACAGATAATAATCTTTAAAAGCTTATAGCTTCCTTGATATTTGTCGGATTTTAATTTCGTTTTTAAATATCATTACAGTATTATCAGTATTTTCATATTCTGAAAATAAATGTGAAAAAAAATTTTCATGCATATTCCCTATTCCATTATCTTTAACTTTCAATACCGCGGTAATAAATTACTTTGAGTCAATATAATATGGATTTTTGTGTTTATTCTGTGCTGGAGAATACATTTCTGTCATAGTGCCCTCATAGTGTCATAGTTCCCTAACAATCTATTTCGCTTGAACTTGTCAAGTGATTTATTAATTATTGCAAAATAATGGCTTTGCCCTCGCGCAGATAACACTGCTTTTTTCGATGAATATGCAAGAATATGATCCCGTTTATGTTCTTGGTTTAATATCATTTATGTTCTTGATGGAGATTATATTATTATTTAGAAGCAATATTTCGGTTATTTTCCGTTATTCGATCCCTAAAGCGTTCATTTCTAGAAAATTACAAGCTTACAACTCTTTGTGAAGTGATCCAAAGATTTTGATGATCTGTTAATCAAGCTGCAGCTACAAATTAACCATTTTGAATTTCTTGTTAACCACTGTAAATAGAAACATGCAATTTAGAATAATTCATGACTAAGTGTATATAAATGCAACTTGGAATTTAACGTCGCTCTACCTTTGACTCAGATTACGCATACCTTCGATATAATATCTAAGTATACATGGACTACCTTTATATTGGCAAAATCTTTTCACATAATACTACCTTTATAATCTCTTAACTGCTAGTGAAATTTGAATACAGAGATTGATTAAGATAGCCAAGGTATTACTGGAAGACTTGTTTAAATGTGTTGAAAACGTAGAAGGTAAAACTGTCTCAAGCTATAATGAAACTCAATTTAAATTCTACAACTATTTTCGAATTGTAAGATTTCAAATAGGTTATCAAACTAGAAAATCCGTTTACATTTTAATTATCAATGGAAATTACAACAGTGATAACTTGAATAATACTAAAAAGGATGAACATATTTATGCAAATCTTACCTTTTTATATATCCAAATTCAACCGCTAAGAGATGAAATGGATGAAAACGTTTGTACGAAAAATTATATTCTTTGAGTGGATCAACACTTGATTCCCTGCTTTTATCTTCTTGATGATTTGGTATAAATATTTTCCAAAATAAATAATGAATAACGTATTTTAGAACAGCCCTTAAGAAGTGATGCAACAGGGTAGAGCAATTTGCTTGCGACATCCTGATCCCCTTTTTTCTCTACTTAAAATAATGGTATAAATATTCTTCAAAAACAATCCCTAAATGGCATGTTCAATAGTGATGCCGGGAGAGACGGGAGAAACGAGAAGAGGCGAGAATAAGTCAGCGAGAGATGATACAATTTGTATAGATTTTTAATCTATAAAAATATACTAATCACAGTAAATCATTTTGGGTGGTAATTAATTTAATTTAATTTTTTCCAATAGTCTTTATTGTTTCGATTAAAATATCAAATTAAATAAATTAGAAAAACACGCACTTTATATGAATAGAAAAAAGCTTTTATAAATGATTTTTTAAATTGAATTTTTTCAAGAAAATCTTCAACTTTAAACACAAGACGAAACGAGACGGCTGAAAACTTTTACAAGTCAATACAATACAAAAGACATGCTACTTGTGTCTAGTCTTGTCTTGCAGCATCAGTTAATTATGAACAAACCTTATTCGTTGTGTTTGCCAACATTAAATTTGGTATAAATGTTCTTCAACTTAAATAATAAAGTAGATACTTAAATATTTAGACAAATTAACCTTAAAATGGTTCCGTTTTGAATAGTAAGACAAAATCAGAAAAGTCAAAGATAGTTCAACATCATTCATACTGTTTGTTTTAAACAGACAAATTTTATATCCGAAATCAACGCATACAAAACGGTAGGCAAAATATTAACCTATAAACTTTAAAAAAAAGTTTAGACTATGCATAAACAAAGAACTTTCCATTCATCTAAAATTACCACCTATAGATTTTAAGGACCGGATATGATTTGTACTACAAAAAAATACAAAGAAAATTATACATGACCAAAAATAAATCTCAATTTACTACCAAATATTATAAAAACTATAAAGATATATTAATTATTCAAACATCTTGTGATGTTATATATATTTCTTATAATAAGAAATTTGTTTTGATTTTTTTTTAATAAAAAAATTTGTTGAATCATTCTTTCTTCATATATTTTTTTCATATATATATATATAACTTTAAAAAACTATTCGCCTTTATCAATAATAAATCAAATTAACTTAATACATCTGCTACCACACATAAAAAACTTCTTCGTTTCCTTATACTATAATCCTTAATATATTATTTAATACCTTTACCTTAACAAAAAAAAAAAACACAAAAAACAAAGAGAAAAAAAATCTAATACAAACATATGTCGCCTATTTTTTTAGTAGGCAAAATGTTTTTTTTTTCTTCTTCTGATTTTTGTTCTAAAAAAGTAGAACAAAAATTAATTCCATATTAATATCAGTGAAAAAAAACGTATTTCCTTTAAATTTGAATGATCTGGCATAATAAAGAGAAACTAAAAAAAAAATGAATTTGTTAAACGAGGGTTTACCATCAGTTCATTCCATAGTCTTGATCAAGAATAAATCGATGGTAAACTGATGAAATATGTTAAACTGATGGTAAACTGATAAAAACTGATGAGTTTAGAGTTTACACGATCAGTCTGATTAAATTTTAAAATTTACTCCAATTCCTAGATCAAATATTTATATCATATCGAGTACAAAGTAGTCATCATCAGTATGAATAAGCTAATCGTAACTAATTACCTATTGTAGGAGTTTTCTTACGAGTATATCATTTTCTGACGGCTATAGATCTCTAATATTGTTTATAGTTTCTATAGAAATGTCTGCATTAACTTAAAATTTGGTAATAAATTATATGTCAATTAATTTAAATTAATGAAAAATTGACGTTTTGTAATGTCAAAATTTCAACTTTTTTTACATAAATTTCCTGTACACTCTCAATAAGAATTTTTCCGTCCGGGAAAAGAGGTCTGGGAAACGTTGGTATTTTTCAGCTAATCTATATATAAAAGGTTTTATAGCAGTATGTTTTCAAATTTGAGTACAAAGAACAATGCTGATTTAAAAAACATAATTTTTAAATAAGTTTTACTCGTATTACTCAAAATATATAAAATATTTATAAGTGTTATTGTGTTTACTCTCTATTAATAAACGAACAACCTTAACATCAGCTAGGAAAGCATACTTCTTACAAATTTGAATATAGTGGACTAAAAGAGAAAAAAACTGTTTAATACCTAAAAGTAAAAAATGTAAACAATTAAGGTAGTTCAAGCAGTGCCTTATATAATCAGTACAAAAAACCGGTTTGCTTTTTTTATAGAACAAATATATACACACATACACAACACGTAGATATATTCACTATTCATATATACAAATTAAAATAATTTTTTATTTAAAAAAATTATTTTAAACTTTTATATTCCGTAAACAAAACGGTAAAACGATTTTTTTTTTTAAATTTATTAATTAAATATTTATCTTAGGATTATATTAAATTCTATCGAGTATTCTGTTAATAAAACAGATAATAGTTGGGCGGGCATGAAGTTTTAGATGCTTCTAATGAGAGAGAGCGAGAGAGAATAATTACTTTGTTATTAATTATCTAACATTCTAAACGATCAAAAATGCTGAAACTTCGGAATTTATTAGAAAATGTTATTTTTAGTCTGTGAAAAAAAAAGAGAAAAATCTGTCGAAAAGTGGTTTCATGCTGGATCATCCTTAACTAAGTAAATTAATTAAATATCCTGGACATAAGGGGATGTTAAACAGCGCGTGTACTGATTCTTTTACTCCTACAAACATATAGACGTTTAAAAACAGGACTTGTAATCTGCATGAAATTACAGATGAAACAACTGAAATTAAGGTATTATGGACTACAAAAGTTAATGTATATAATTTTTTATAATTTATAGTTAATTTGTGCCTTATTTATTCGGTTTTCGAAAAACTGCTCCGGTAAAAGTTGTTTATATATACTATAGTTATAATGAACTATATTTATAATGAATAACATTTATTCGAAATTTTTTTTCGAAAACTAAAAGAATAAGGCACAAATCTACTATAAAATTCAACTTTTATACCAAGTGTAACAAAAGTATTTTTCAAAAAGGAACATTTTTTGTGTTTAAATTTTTATTCTTTCCTCTACCGGTTCGAAGATTGATATTTACCACCCTTGCGGTTAAGGCATGGTCCAATTTTGACCATTAACATACTTGACACGTACCTGACACAAACTTGACCTTTTAGATCTAAAAAGCACACACACACAATTTCAGCTCGTTACCTCTCTTCGTTTGTTGATTTATCATATAGACGGATGGATTGACAGACGGACAGACGGATGGACGTACAGATATGCTTTAATGCATAATAATATGCATAATAGGGAATATGCATGAACATTTTTTTTCTCATTTATTTTCAGAATATGAAAATACTGTTAATACTGTAATAATATTTAAAAACGAAATTAAAATCCGACAAATATCAAGGAAGCTATAAGCTTTTAAAGATTATTATCTGTCTCTTTCTTGCAAAAATACTAAAAACGGAGTTTTGCGTGTATTTTAAATGGTGAAAGTGTAATATGACGTCACATAACAGGGCTATCACCCTCTTTGTCTAATCGGGAATTTCAATCATTCATATCTCGCTTATTTTTAAAGTTATTTAAAAAGTAATTTTACCTTGATATTTGTCAAGTAAACATGCTTCAATTCTAGTGAAAAAAAATTTTCATGCATATTCCCTATTAATATGCTAATTAGGTCATTTTTCATCCATACCAAAGTTTTCTTTTTGCGATTAATATTTTCAACCATTACAACGTCCGGGCTAAATTTAAGATACCCTTGTATATATATATATATATATATATATATATATATATATATATATATATATATATATATATGTATATATATATATATATATATATATATTTATATATTATATATATATATATATATAAGGAATGTAAATAATAGTTTCGGTAAAAAACATATTCATTCAGATATTTCCTGATAATATGACCTTTCAACTTGTATGCAGTCATTTCACATATGAACCGTTCAGTGTATCCTGGATATTAATATATTATTTATGTATGGATATGACATGTGAAATGTTCACTCGCAATGAATGTATGTATGTGATCGTAAAAATGCAATGAAAGAGGGAACTCCCAGGAACTGATGAACCTGTTTCCTGCTTCTTTCACTTCTAATGTCAAATTAGGGGATAAGATATTTGTTGAATATTTCCGATTAACTTTTATAAAAGATTGTTGTGGCTCATCTGTGATCGTGTGTAATTTCTTCCCTAAAAGTTTTTAATATAAAAGTTTTATAAACAATTTTTTCTAAAATATACATATCCGTGTTTATGGTTTCGTTCGATCGCATCAAGTCATTATATGTGTAAGTATATGTCCCAATTAGTGAACAGATGATATTTATTTACTTTAAATTATTCTAATATTTTTTTCTTAAATATTTAACTAGATAGAGAGATAGATTGTAGAGGCTATCCTGGACGGGCTACACTTCGACCAGAAGGTCCATTGTGATGCCTAAGGATGTAAGGATGTGAGTGGAGTGGAAGGAATTTTTAGGTATAGAATAGGAATTGGTCGGCTATGCGGCTGCAGCCGACTATGATTGGAACTATGCCGATATTCATCTGGAGTTTGTGAAGTAAACTGCAGAAAACCTTCACAAGCATAGTCGGTAACTTTCTTTCTTGTCCATACGCCGACAGTTTAGTCAATTAACCACCCCTTTTTTTTTCTTAATAATTAACAAACTGCCGATTTCGGGAATTGAACCCATAACCTCCCAGTTTCCAAGTAGGCATACTGCGCAGACATAACGACTTAGACCGCTCGGCCATTTGGATTGGTAATAATTCTATCATCGGTACAAAAGGTAATTGCTGCACTTCCTTCGAAGGAAATTCACTAAAAAGGAACACCTCTTTAGGAATTGATGGTACTACTACTACTACTACTACTATAACAAGAGATTAAAAAAAAAGTTTCATTCAAAGAAAATCATTAAT
Organism: Nineta flava; assembly: GCA_963920215.1. Taxonomy (NCBI): domain Eukaryota; kingdom Metazoa; phylum Arthropoda; class Insecta; order Neuroptera; family Chrysopidae; genus Nineta; species Nineta flava. The sequence goes on along the minus strand of OY986042.1, from coordinate 30,222,896 downwards.
TTTATATTATTTACCTGTACACAATAGATAAAGAGCTTTTACAAGATTAAAAAAATAAAACCGAACAGAAAAAAAAACCTCATTACATTTTTCATCAATCTACTTAAATACAATTTTATTTCGAAATACAGTCAGTAGTTTTCTTTGTATTAAATTATATGTGAAATATTGTATGTATTTTCAATCCACAAAAAACGACATTAAATAGACATCATGTATTGACAATCTGTCGAATTCAGACCAGACAGACACTACTACTATTATTATTATTATATAAATTCAATTGAATACAGAAATTCGGAAAAGCAGATGTACAAAGTGTCTCAAAACAAATGTACCATAAACTGATGCATACCGTCCAAGTAGCCGAACGGTCTAAGGCGTTATGTCTGAGGCGTTATGTCTAGTTGGAACAGGGAGGTTATGGGTTCGAATCCCGACAACGGCAGTTTGTCAATTATTTAGAAAAAAAAGGGACGGTTAATCGACTAAATCGTTGGCGTATGGACAAGAACGAAGTAACCGGCTATGCTTGTGAAAGGTTTTATGCAGTTTCCTTCACAAACTCCAAATGAATATCGGCATATTCCCTATCAGAGTCGGCTGCAACCGCACAACCTACCAATTCCGAGTCTACGCACAAATTCCTTGTCCTCCACTCACATCCCTAGGTATCACAATGGGCCTTATGGTCTAAGTGTGTCCCGTCCAGGACAGCCGCTACAGACTAAGCTAACTAGGAATCGACCGGACGATCTCTGGCATTCTAGACTATTATTTTGCTCTGAGCTACCAGTAATCTTATGGTAGTAGTATATATATGATATATCACAATCTTTGATGTCGATGTATAACTAATTTGTTTATTTAAGTAAAATTAAACGCTAAACGCTAGTCACTTCCGTTGGTATAATATAACCGAAAGGCAACCATAATATCAATGGATATAAATAGCCACTAGTTTACAAAAAAAAAATTATCCAAAAACAATTATAATATTGTGGAAAAAGGATGCTACTTTTGTGGCCATGTTTACTAAACTAATTAATTCGTGTTAATTCGGTCGAAATAACAACTTTTGATGAAGTGATTGTTTTTATTGAATGGAGAACTGATTATACCCGTAAATATTTATTATATAAATGTATTTAAAGGTTTAGTCCTAAATTGGCAACTGTTCGAAAATATTGACGATAGAAACAAAAATTGAGAAAAGTGCTTATAAGTGTGTTTGTTATAAAATCATCGATTCCATTTCTGGATATCCGTTTGTGCCTTTGTATGTGCGTAACTCAAAAACTAAAAGATATAACTAGTTGGAATTTTCTGAGTGTGTTTCTGAGGCTAATTAGTGACGAAATGCTAAATCTGTTCAAGCTTTTCTTCAAAAATGTCTGTCTTTAAAGTAGTAAGCAATGAGAAAAAAGTTCAAGCACCAAAACTGCCTATTTTTTAAACAACAAACAATTTTATTTGGCAAATTTTATAGTTCTGCTACAATTTTAGCTCAATCATCTGTAGACATGAGTAAACATACGTATGTATAAAATACGTCAGCATATACATTACATGTCATGTTATAATATAAATATGTGCATATGTGGAATGATCTCAGTATATACAAGGCGTGTAAGCAAATAGCTCCGTTGGTTGTTGCATTTTTTGTTTTATTTAGTTTCAGGATCGACTGTAAACTGTATATAGAGATTGTGTGGCGTTGAAACCAGATATTCTATAAATCATATGCTGAATTGTAGATTTCAAGTCCATGCGCATGAATATGCAGACAATGTACATCTATGTACACTCTCGTTCATAAAAATCAAACCAGTTGAAACATTCTAAGAGTTACTGTATGCTATATTATACATATATTTTGTAATATATACGCTTAGAATGAGCCTTATTGGTTCATTTTTTAAGAACGGGAGTGCATTTGTACTGATAAAGAACTCATAAATACCCATACTGATAAAGAACTCAAAAATTGTGGGGTATTTAAACATTTAACTCAGTTAATGGTTATTTTCTTTAAACATCGTTATAGTATTTGTTTATTTGTATATATATCGTTATGCGTCAACATAACGATGTTTGTCCAAATTCCTTTCGGTTACGTGTGACAAACTGTTGAAGACTTTAGCGTATACTCCGACAAATTTCATTGTCATTGAATTTTTAATTAAATTAAATACTGATATGAAAAAATTAACTCCTCAACCAGGAATCGAACCTCGGGCCTCTGGATATCTAGTCCAGTATGCTTTCGCTACACCAAAGACGACTGTGACGTAATAGCCAACTTTTTCATATTATTCTTATTTTTATTTATTTAGACAGTATTACTTCTGTTCGATTCCTGGTTGACGAGTTAATTTTTTCATATCAGTATTTAATTTAATTAAAAATTCAATGAAATTGAAATTTGTCGGAGTATACGCTAAAGTCTTCTACAGTTTGTCATACGTACATCGTTATGTTGACGCTTAAGTATACACAAATAAACAAATATTAAATAAATAAATAACTTAAACAGAAGTAATACTGTCTAAATAAATAAAAATAAGAATAATATGAAAAAGTTGTCTATTAAAAAGTTGTCACAGTCGTCTTTGGTGTAGCGGAAGCATACTGGACTAGATATCCAGAGGCCCGAGGTTCGATTCCTGGTTGAGGAGTTAATTTTTTCATATCAGTATTTAATTTAATTAAAAAATCGTTATAGTACTTAATTTCTAGTATTTATATTTTTGAAAAATCGTCTGGCTCCGTTTGAATTCTCATTTATGGTTTTAAGGCCATAGAAAATTATAACATACAATTTTTGACTCACTTTGTTGTCTATGTATATGATATGATTTAATGCCTGGGATTATAGCCCTAACCACTTACTACAATATTATAACTATATATACTTATATAGTGCCTATATAATATATTTTGTTGTACATTCGTACCATATAACCAACCATATAATCATAATTGACATATCGTCAAGGAGACATGAAGGACCCGTCATGGTTAGCTCTAACTACATATAGCAACATATGATTATTATTTGAGGGTGGATATATGATAATATGTTCATCTCGGTTTGTGATATCAGAAGGGATAATAATGATAATTCTAATATCAGAGTACCTATATCTTGTGTATATACGTACATAAATCGTATGGAAGTACAGTACCACTCTAATGAATATTTGAATTATTTAAATAATAATATAAACTATTCGGATTTCACCGGATAATATGCATATATTTGGACGAATATGAAATAAGTTTGAAAAATATTGAAACGAGACTATTTTATAAGCATACTTAGCTGAAAATCTGCCCGACCCTATAAACTAGGTCAGAAATGAGTGGTTTTCGAGTGGGAAATGAATAGGAGTTTTTTTGCATTCTGGGTAAATAGTTTTCCTAATGACTTGTCATAGCATAGAAAAATAAATGGCCTCAAACCATAGAAGATTAAAATATTGTTTATATCCAAACTTTAAAATATGATTATACACTTTTCGTAAATATTATAGAAAAAACTTCGTCCATATGAGTTGGGTGAGTTTTCATCCAGAACCTCATCAAAAAGGTACACATGTTACCAGTTTCCTCTTTTTCTTTCCAAATGAAAGTCTTCAATTAATAGTTTTTTAATGGATCCGTAACAGAAAAAAATCGCAATAGCATGACCATGAAAATATAATACAGATTAACAACCTTCAGAACCTTCACGAGACATTGCCTACCTCCAAAAACTCGACCACTAGAACACGGCATGGTTATTTTGTAAAGGTTATTTTCTCCTCGGCTATTTTGTCTTAGTTATTTTGTGGTTCAGATATTATGGTTTGGTTATTTTGTTGCGACAAGCACGGTGGAAACGGTGACAATGGTTGGTAACTCTATTTAGCTTGTTAGCCGGTGAATTGTAAAATGAATATTTAGAAGTTAAAGGGCCAATAACATAAAACTCCAAATAAAATAAGGTTTGGGATGATTTTAAAATAAATTATATTGATGTATTTTGATATCAAAAAACAAAAATCGACTTGCTATAAACACAGAGCAAGGTTGTCAGATCACCGTACCGGAAATATTTGATAGTATGTGTAAGTATGTGTGTGCCGATAATATGTGTATGTATGTGTACACTATGCTGGTGCATCCTTAAGTTATTTTTTGTGTATCTTAAGTATATATTCATGACAAATTTGGTAACCACGTATACTTTTTCTATTTAAAAGACTGATAGTTTTAATCAGTTGGAGTTAAAGACTAAACTACTTGATTTTTTTAATCTATTTTTGTTTCTTTGTTCATTTTTAATTCTTAATTGATTTTCACTGACAATAAGTAATTTTTTTCGAAAAAGATTTATTTGCACAACATGAATAATAAATATATACACAATTTTTATAGTTGCATTACTGTAGAAACTTTTTCGAAATCCTTAAATATAAAGATAGCCGCCTTCAATATCTTGAAAACTTTCCGTACAAACTATGAATTATTTATTATTATGGATCTCACTATTGTAAATTAATTATTTAATTGCAATTTAGAATTGTCTACTTAAAATTCTGACTCGACAATATCCATAAATTTCTGCTTGATGACTCTTTCAATCTTATTTCATAAAACTTATAAAAATGGTACTGTACAATTTTCTACATTCATGATCTCTATATCGACATGTATGTTTTTTCGGATATAGACAATTTTCTTTGAAGCTTTTATCATTGCATAATTGTATTTTTAATGAAAATACAAAGTAGTTAATCTCCCATAAAAACCATGTAGAAGTAATTGATAGTGTGATATCGAATAGTACTATTCTTTTTTTTTACCTCTATATAATAGTATGTAATTTGGAGGATGGTTTCGTCGTCCAAAATCGATCTTTTCACCGTACGTTTTAGGTCTGCTGATATCAAAAATACTATATTTGTACCAACGTATGTGTGTATAAACAGCATATCTCAAAAAACGTTAGATCATTCCATTAGTTAAATTATCACTATGATGATGACAGTGTCATGTGTGTTCACAACAGACGTTGACCAACATGCTCCTCCATTTTCGACGATCGTAAGCCAGATGAATAAATTGGTTGGGTTTCAGATTGTTTGGTATTATACTATTTAAAAAACTTAGACGTTCTCTTCCTCTGCCTTTCTTTCCGTCTACCTTGCCAGTAAGTGTTAGCATTTCCATCCCCCCTTTCTAATTATGTGCCCTAGAAATTCTAATTGTTATTTGTGAATACTATTTGTTAGTTGTTTTATTGCTCCCACTTTTCTCCACACTTTGTCGGTTGATGTAAAATCATTCCACTTTATTTTTAGAATTCTTCGCCAACACCAGGCTTCAAACGCATCTATTGATTTGAGCAAATTTCGATTTATTGTCCAGCCCTCACAACCATAAGATAGTACCGGCCACACGCACGATTGTAACAGTTTCTGTTTTGTCTTAGTACTAATCAATTTATTGGTTTATTAAATGTTATTTTAGCTTAAAAACTAATCGTCTTTTAATTTTGCTATTAAATCTACCGTCATTGGATATCATTGTTCCGAGATATAAATGTTTGTCTACCACTTTTATTTGTACATTATTTATTTCCAATACTTGAATCCAAAGTTTTCGGTTTGTTTGAAATTACCATTCCTACCGTTTTCTTTGCGTTTATACTCATCCCCATTTCGTTACTTAGTTCACACACTTTGATAATTTGGTTTTTTAGTTTTATCTCGCTGTCCGCAAGATAAAACGAGTATCGTGTCGTCAGCGTAACGGATATTATTTATATTTACTGAAAATTTTCTCGGTGTATAAATGAAACAGGATAGGTGATAAAATGCATCCTTGCCTGACTCCTTTCTCGACGCTTTTTCTAAACTTTTTCTAAACCCGACCTGCTCCCTACCAATATTTGGAGTTATCTTATTTTTGACTCGTTCGTATATAATTATCACTATAACTGAATATAATAATATTTTGGGCGAAAACGCTCAATCGAAATTAGGACTTTAATCTTAGAGACGTGATTTTTCGAATTTTCTCAAAAATGGCTCCTCAAATTTTAAATCCAATGTCGTTTTGCAATCTACATGTTGGTATAATTTATCTTCTTTTTTCTATGGAAGGGGGTACATGTTTCTGTTAATTTTTGACCATAAGTGCCTATTTTCAAGTAAATACCAAATTTCAAAGTGGAAGCTCTTTCGTTTCTTGATAACTGAGTTGAATACTTTTGATTTGTTAATTAGTTAATATTCATTATACCGTCTGTTTTGGACAGCTTTTCCAATAGAGAATCAATATTAAATATTATTTACTACAATAATTACACAATGCTTCGTAAAGAAATAAAAATAGTGGGGGTACTCTGTAGTTACTAGTGTGTGTGTGTGCATACGTAATGAATAATAATATTATAAATTAAGTGGGCATCACTAAATTCCCACTCTTAAATGACATCAAACCAACATCATAACACAAGCAGCCCTATTAGAAATACATAATAATAATAATAATAATAATTTATTTGCTTAAGTTTTTACAACTTGTACAAAGTAATTCGTTGTTTACAAATAAACTGCATAATGCGTGTACAAAAAATGTCGTAGTATTTTCAGAAAATACTATTAGAAATACATTTGAAAACACACAACTGTATATGCCCAAACAATTCGTTTCCAAGTACCATAGATACCAAACTAGTTCATTAAATGTATGTGGTAAAAACACCTGATGTGATCAGCCACAACGTATGTAAATAGTAACATTCTGAACCACCGAGGGTGTGGTACGAATCACCCCACTAAGTATCAGTTGCTTGATCTTATTATTTTGAATGTGTACATGCAAAAAATCCATCCACTTTCATTATACCAATGAAGACTGTGTATAGAGGTTGAATGGTTATTCATACCATATTTTTTTCGTACACAATAAGGGTGATATTAAATTTGACTTTGTACAAATAGCTTTTAATCACTGAAGCCATCAATCATTCGTAATACTGCATCCTCGATGACTTGTCTATTTATTGAAAAACTATTTCTTAATCGTTTCTGTATGGTAATTAAAAGCTCTCATAGCCAAAGCTATGAATGAAATTTTGATGAAACTAAACATTTTGCTACATGGAAAAAATCTTGTCAAATACCTTGTATTATTACTAGTAAAAAATGTGTACCAAAACTTTCAATATTAAGTAAAGTAAATTTTCGCATGGTAACATCAATTGTCATTAAAACTTGCAAAGTATTCATCAAAGAATTTTGTTTTCTTTCATACTCATTATAACTGAAGAAATTTCAACCAGATTCAAAGCTGAATTTCGCGGTCTTTGTCCATCAATAAATTGTTCACCCGATTTTTGCATAGTTCATAAACGAAAAGACATCCGTTATACCGCTTCTTGTATTTTTTAAGAAATTAGCTCTTTTTTTGTACTATTTCACCTGGGCTATGTACAATCAATATTTCCAACCGTTACAAACTTTGAACTAAACATATAATATCGAAATATATTTTTATCCCGTATTGAATCCGATTCTGTTGAGTGTACGCAAACACGTTTTATACAAAAGCTACTTGTCTTTGTAAGAACAACATTTTTGTATTTAAACTTCTCTTAAATTTCTCTTTTCAGTTTCAGCTGATTAGGTTTTTGGAGTTGAAGGGAATGATAATGATTTCAGTATCTGAAATATATTTCTATAAAAGTAAAATAGACACAATTTTGGAATTCATACCAAACTTTTTTTTTCTTAATAAATAATGTCAAATACAGATTGTTGATAGTAACTTTAGATTACTATTTAGGTAACAACATGTAGTTACCTAAATATCAAGAGGCATACGTTGTGATTCCGCAAAGGTATCTAAATATGAAAGTATATATATATATATATATATATATATATATATATATATATATATATATATATATATATATATATATATATATATATATATATACATATATATGTTATGATCACCTATACCAAAATTTTTTTCCTGCGAACAATATTTTCAAGTCGGAACTATAATTAATATACCCTGGTATATATTATATACCGGGTATAAAAATTGATCCATTATCATAGGTGTATTCAGAAATATAAATCAGTATACTGGCCAGTGCTAATGACGTCACGAATCGACGACCTACTGCTGAATCGTTCAAAAATTCACTGGCCAATACGTGACGTCATAAACTGCTGCCATATTGAAAGTAATGCTTATGTTTGTTTCTGCTTCTGGATATACAGTTAGTGTAAGATTTACTACTTTCTGCGTCTATTAAAAGTAAATCTTTAGTTTCTTCAGATGCCCTTATTTATAATAATAATATTGAATTATTTTATATAAAAAGAAGTTCTAAACAGTCTGATGCACACACCCAGCAAAATAATCATACGTCACAGTTTTCTCACCAGTACAATATGGCGGTACACCAGTACAATATGTCGTCGATTCCATGACGTCATATATTAGTGTACTGATTTATATTTCTGAATATAATTATAGTAATCGAATTTAGTTTTGTTTTGCAAATATTTTCCTCGTACAGAACTGATAATATTTACAATTTTATTGGAAGCACAGATTTACAGTGAGAGTATACAAATAATTTATTCTTTTGTTTTAAGTACCAAGATCATGCAACCAAACAAATTCACGATGATTGTGTTGTTGTGAAGTAAATAAATAAATTTCACAATCATCATCCATAAAAGAAGAATATAATAGTAAATAGAAATCAATAAATTGATAATATAATAATAGATAGGATTATTATTCTTATAAATGGAAACTTAGCAATAGTAATATTCACTTCCCATCATATCATCTTAAAACTCATAATACATAATGTATAGTCTAAAAGATGCCAGGTAAAAAGCAAAAAATTAAATAACTTTAACGTAAGTTTAGAAAATTGTTAAAACATCCTTTATACTTAGGCAATCTCCAAAACCCTAATGAGTTTTATGTTCTGTACATGCGTTTTGGTCCCCGGATAAAATATACCCCGGGACAAAATAGACCTCACAAGAAATCGTCAAAAATGAATTATTTACAGAATTTAAACAGTTTAGTTGTTACATTTCTTATTCTGTTTTTACCAGCGTTACACCATCGTTTCCTAACGTACGGTGAAAATTTTTCGAAAATTACGGTGAAAATCGGTGAAAGATATATTATAGCTACAATTTACATTACAAAGTCGAAACATGTTTTCGTAAACTAAATGAATTTGTCACACATCTCACGAGTCCATTCGCAAATGCTTTAGACAAAAGTTAATATTAGTTTTATTTAAGGAATAACTTCATAGTTAAAAGTTGCTCTACTTCTTCTAGTAAAGATAGATAAATATGATACCTCGCACTGACCTTATGAAAATTGGGTTTCGGTTAAATTTGCTTATATTTCGGATTAAGTAGATCTTGGCATCCTGATTAAAAGTCACCATGAGTACAAAGCTCTAAATGCTTTTGTTTAGAGCTTTTAGATATCATATAACTATGGGTTTAAAAAAAAATTACATAATAATTACACTTTTAAACTAAATGCCCACGGTGACTTTTAATCAAATATGTAATCAATCCGGCAATATAAGCAAATTTGACCGAAACCCAATTTCCATAAGATCAGTGTGAGGTCCAATTTACAATTTTGCAAAAATGAGTAGAATGTATGATTGTGTGGACTACAGCCCTCAGACTAATATTATCACAATGTAGTAAAAACAATATACAATAACAACAATTCATGATCAATTTTGCTTTTTATATTTTTTTAAACTTCAACTTCAACTTTGTAACGTCATGAATCATGATCTTCTTTTTTTTTTATTATAGTTAATGTAATACTTGTAACTTTAATTCATTTGGAACATGAATAAATGTTGTGAATATATCAGAATAATATTTTTATCTCTATGCATATAAAATAAACAGTTCCATGATAAACTGACTGAGCGACAACATACAAAAAAGATTTTTTCGAAAATCAACCTATTCCATCCCCTGGAACTATGCAAAAATGGGAAGTCAACCTTTATATGAAAAATTGAATATCTTGTGTATGTCAACTGGAAACATCTTTAACACAAATAATTATCAGTGAATGACCAGTTTACATTACTTCTACACATATACAGATGTATAAAAATATTACTAATGGTGTAAATCCCAAGATTCCTAAATACTTATGTAATATACTCAAAGGTATGCTTTTGAAATCAACAGAAATTACAGATATTTAAGTTAAAATTGTAGAAAAATCTATAATTTAGAGAGTTACTTCTACAAAAGTTGTATATTCTTAAAAATGGAATTTTTTTTTTGCATTTAAACTTTCCTTTTATCTCTAACGATTTTCAAGGTAGAGATGTCTCCTCCTGGCGGGAGAATATTTAGTTGGATTTTACACATTCACGAACTGCTGCTTTTTAGGTTTAGATAACACATACAAACACAATTTGCTATCTCTTCGTTTGTGAGTTATCGTGTTGATGGACAGACGGAAGGACTGAATTGGGATAATTAACTCATTTTAGGAAAATCCATACTTACATTTTTTTTTGTACGATCCATATTTTTACCTGTTTCAAAGTCCAGACTAAACATAACACCCTTATACACACTATATATACACAGAATATAAACATTTAGGACTTATTAGCACTTAAAGCAATCGGGGTGGTAATAAGGGGTGTAACAAAGTATGAAGGTTGTATGGGGAAATATACTTCCTTACTTTTATACCAACTTGTAATCTGGGTACAAATACTCCTCAAATTAAATAATGAAAAAACATATTTAATACATGTATACCAATTCTAACCCCCTTCTAGACATGCTAGAAGGATGTGGTATCTTGCATTCGACGCGGAATTGCTTCAAACTTATGGGAAAAATCGAAAAACTTCAGCCCTCCCCGGGCCGTAAATGAGGAAAAACTCCTCAAATATACTTTCATTACTTCTATAAATGCCAGAGGGGTGAGGTTTTTTGCATTACGTCAAGTAAACAGAACCAAGGCCGTAAGCCATCCCTGGGGTCAAGAATCGGAGCCTCCTTGCGTGTTGTGAGAGTTCCATATACACATGTTTTAGAAACATATTGAACATAAGATACAATTTCGTATTCCTTATAGTCAATCATCAGTAGTAAAAATAAATTGTAATAAGTGTTGAAGAAGATGATCACTCTTACTATTGAATACATGCATGATGTTGTGGCATCATCATCATGAATGTACACCGGGCATTTGTGGTGATGTTTCCCACACCTTTCTTGACCACAAATATCATAATCGCTCTTTGTGTGTTGAGGTCATTATTATATAACACCAAATCAGTACAGAGATTGGAATATATAATATTTGATTTTATATATCTAGTACAGTGGATAGAGGTGCAACCGCTCGGACAAATTCTAGCATTGACGGTTTGCTTATTATCGTATTCAGAATATATTTTTTATTATAAAATATAGTTTTTAACTTCCCATTTGAGAAATAATTGTAATGGGTCCGATTTTTCGCATTGAAATTTTCACCTTTCGAGGTTCCTAGAGTCGGATGGATCGATTTTAGAGATATATCTGTGTCCCATTTTTTCGTTTCGCATCTCGAGAAAAAATAATGGTATCGACTTCTGAATAACTTCATTCGACGCATAATTACATGATGAATACCTACAAGAAATTTACCTTTTTTTCCTTTAGTACCTTTTTTATATTTGATGTTTAAATTTGGTGAAATAAACTGGAAATCTTTGACCCACAAAACTTCAATATATGTTTTGTTCCAACAAAAACATATATTGAAGTTACGACAAATATTCTCTTTACAAGGGAAGTTATTATTTTTAGTTTAGTCTTTCACTTTGGTCTTGGTCTTGCATTCTCAGTCTTGGTGTCTTGTTCTTGTTAATTCGGTCTTGATCTTGTTAGTGTATGTATGAGACCAAGGCCAAGACAGATTTTGCTAATCACTAAAAGTAATATATCAACTCTTAAGCTTTTATCTTTTCAACTTCCTTAGCGACAAAACTACTGGAGATACGAATAAAAAGTCAAGACAATTTTCATAGAAAATCACATTTCCTACAACTTTTGCTTAAAAATTGTTTCCGTTACTTCTCCGGTATACCCGAAAAAGCGTATATACCTTAATGTATTTGTGTTTAATAACATTGCTTTCAATTTGTATATTTTTATACATCTGTTTCTGTTAAACTTGCATGGTTTAAACGATAGTCGAGACTGATAATAATCACGAATAACAAATAATTGTATAGTCATAAAAATGTGCTGAATACGAAAAATTGAAATCCGCCAACCGTATAATTTTCCCGAAGGATTACGTCCCTGTGCACTGCACTAATATATTCATAAAAAAATGCATAAATAGATTAAGACATACAACATACATATATGTACAAACACTGGTTATCGCGTCTTCGGTGTAATATTCAACATTGAATAAAATCAATTTCATTATTTATTGTATATTGAATATTTTTGATTAATATTTATTACGGGATGAACATACAGGTGTTCGGTTATTCGATCAACTTCCTTGACCACAAAACCAGGAGTCGGAAATGAGTAGTTTTTGAGTTGATGGAGCTTTTAAAATTTTAATCTTTCTGCAACCAATTGTTTATAACTTTTTTGCTATCGAAAAACAACTTTTTCAAGGATTTTTGTATGAATAATTTCAAAGAGTTCAAATACTATTTTCATTAGACTCTATTCGTTAACTTTCCTTCCGAAGTTGACACTTTTTTGTAGTGTTTCACAAAGACTACGAGGTAACCCTGCCTCGCCACGTGCCGAGGCGAGGCGAGGCTAGTCGAGGTTCAAAATTTTAATCTTAGTTACTGACCAGGCCGAGGCGATGTATATTGTCCCAAAAATGTCTCCTCGACCGAGACAAATTTACAAAAAGTAAATTTTTTTTTATAAAATATTATAGTAACATGTATTTTTACAAAAAACATGAAGCAATAAATGCATTTTAAAGGATAAAGAAAATTAATTTGTTAATAATCATAAATTTGTTCATCGCCGGTTTGCAAATTTTATAGAGAAAAGTAAATGTATTATTTTTATTTTGTTGATCGACTGCATATTCTTATTTTAGAGGGGAAAAAATTGTCCTGTCGGGGGCCCCGTCAGGAACGAAGAATTTTCCCTCGGCCGAGGCGAGGATAATAACTAACCCAACCGAGGCGAGGCTAGTCAACATTCCGGTACGACACGAGGGTGATATTTAAAAAAGCGAGGCGAGCCGAGGTGATACCAAAACCTCGCCTCGTGTCTCGTGAAACACTACTTTTTGCATCAGATTTGATTGAGTTAGTATTGGTCGTACACCATGTATAAATAATCCCAAAGTCGTTTATAAAATAAAATAATTGTGTAATAAATTTTTGGTATTTTAGTTTAAATTTTTTTACATAATAATACACATGGGAGTATGTTCTCAAGTTCGAGTAACGTATAAATGTGGTATGCTTGTAACTATAAATATGCTCAATTTAGAAAATTGTATTTGTTCATTGCTAGAATATCTACATATCTACAAAACAGGAAACTAAATTTAAAAATAATATTAAAATTGAAAATCTTGCAAATCGTTTTTGAGAAAAGTAACGTCCCACTTCGTGCAAGTTTTCGTAATACAAATTTTAAATTGAATGTTCTGGCTCTTTTCACTCTGAAGATATCGTGGCAACAAACACATGATGGCAAAAAAGATCAATTTATCGTTTGTTCGAAAATGCTTCGCCAAAAAATTAAAATCATAGTAAGGACAAATTTATAATAAGTTTTTCCATTATAGGTATTTAATATTAGCATATAATAAATTTTATGCCAAGTCAAATATGAAATACCGACTAAGACGAAACTTGCGGCTCTACCATAGATACTTTTATTATTTTTGATGAATATCTCAATTACAAATAAATATCCAACTTCGGAATGAAAGCTAGCTGAATTACATCTGTTTCAACATTCTCTTTTAACATTCTAAATAAGATTGGAAAAAAGTATCATATTATGTCGTGTCTGTGAGTTAAGATATCAAAAGGCAAAAGTTCACCTAAATCGATTTTTTGTACAAATCAAGTGTTCTATGAGGTTTTTACAAAATTTAACATAAAATTGTCTAAAAATTGGATCTCATGTAAAATTTGATCATAAATATCTTGACTTGCGGGCACAAGATTAAATGATACTTTTTTTCCAGTATTATAAAATGTCAAAACAAAGATAGTTAAGATAGATAGATCCTTGGATCTATGGTCCATGGAGAACCTTGGCTTCACTTCCAGGAGTCTTCCAGGTCTTTCTGTGCTGTTGTTTGGCTTTCCAGTTCCCGGTTCCAATTTGGTGAAGATCCAGTATAAGATCGTCCAACCATTGTAGTCTTGGTCGTCCTACTTGTCTTGAGCCTTCTGGGTTGTTGTTGTAGGACTTCTTTGCATCTCTTTCATTTGGCAGTCTTCTTTTTCTGATTTCAATGACTAGATCCCCGAAAAGGTCCTGAAATTTAAGATTTGTTCTTACCCTCCATTATCACACATAGGTCCATAGATTCTTCTTAAGATTCTCCTTTGCCATACTTGTAACTAGTAATGTAGCCGCGCTTGTAAAGGCGTTGTGTGTACTTGGAACTGGGAGGTTATGGGTTTGAATCCCTGCATCGGCAGTTTTTCAATTAATTTAAAAAAAGAAAAAAAACGGGGACAAGAATGAAGTAATCGGCTATGCTTATGAAGGTTTTCTTATAAGCTTTCTATTGCTCATGAAGCAGTTTTTTCACGAACTCCAGATGAGTATCGGCATAGTTCCTATCAAAGTCGGCTGCAGCCGCAGAACCTACCAATTCCTAGTCTACAAACAAAAAATTCCTTGTCCTCCACTCACTTTCTCACATCCTAAGACATCACAATGGACCTTATGGTCGAAGTGTGTTCCGCCCAGAACAGCCTCTACAATCTAATCTATCCCATGCTTTTACTACTTCCAAAACATTAAAAGTCTCTGTCAGTTCTATTGTGTTTCGGCTCACTAAAAATTCACTTTCCTTGGTTTAATTCCGACTTTGACCATTTATTTCATCTAATTTGATTGAGTTAATAGAGTGTTTTAATAGAACAATCAAGAACTTGGATCCTTTATTACATTTTTATTTTCAGTGGTTAATAAATCTAAAATGATTGAAATAATAATATTTTTTTTATTACAATTATCTGTTGTGAATGATGATTGGTCCTTGATACTGTTAACCACATTGAATGATTCGATTACATTTAAATCGGTTCATCATACGCATCATCATCTGTTGTTAAATATAGATTATCAAATCATTTTGTATTTGAAGCGTGTAATATAATTACTTTTTGTTTCATTTTGAACCGAATTCTAATTTTATTTTTGACCATATATGTTTTAACCACAACTATGGCCCACAAAAGTATCGCTCATTTTTTTATCGACGAAAGAAGGAGGTACTCAATTCAACCTGTATATATATTTTTTAATATATGATCACGCATTGGTCCCATCTAAATTTGAAAAAAAAATTCCAAATTTTAGCCACAAAAAAATAAGAAATAAGGTCTCATCGGTCCGAAGCGCAAAATTAACTGTTCACCAAATTGTTCTCACAATATAGCCATGGTTTCACGTCCTGTGTGGCAAATGGCACCGTCTTGTTGGTACGAAATGTCCTGGAGATCACGGGCTTTAATTTCAGGAAACAAATAGTCCGTTATAATGGTACGATAACGATCGCCATTGGCAATTACGTTATGGATGTAATATTTTCTTTTTACGCCCATAAACCTCACCAAACCGTTGTTTTGCCTGGATGTAATGGTAGCTCTTGAATCTCTTCAGGTTGCTCTTCAGACCAAATATGGAAAATTATGTTTGTTGACATATCCGCCAGAAATGTGCCTCATCACTAACCAAATTTCTGTCGAAAACAGTGGATTTTCTTCCAGCATTTCAAAAGGCTGAGGACTGAATCGGTGACGGGCTAAGTCTTTGAATGATGAAATGTCAAACTATACTGAACAAAATACTATGATAGGTTAACATAACTCACGCTTCTTCTGTCAAAAAATTCATAGACAAAAAAGTACCTCTAAATGGATCATCCGTTAGAACGTTTCTCAGTCTGTACAGTTTGTCCTTTTTTATCAGTTGATTTTATGAATAAGTAATATTTTTCTCTATAACTATTATTCATCCAAATATTTGGGAATAATTCTTCATAAAAAAACATTTTAAACTAAAACAATCATTAGAAAAATTTGTACCTATTGTTCTGATTTTAATATACACACCTTTAAAAAAAAATTGGAACCGCGCCTATTTTTTTTATGTTTATCTAAAACAACAAACTTTTATAGAACGAATACATATATTTTTGTCTTTTATATAAGTTGTTATCCTCCCGCCAAACACATTTAGAATTTTAAAAAAAATAGTATAGTTTTTATTTCATTTTAAAAATCCATTAAATCCGCTCAAAACAAGAGTATTTTATACTTTTTACGGTCTTATATATATATATATATATATATATATTCCAATATAGTATTATGTGTAGTGTACTATGGAACACAACAGATAATGATAATTTCGTGTAATTATAGATGAACCTTAAGATAATATTAGTGTTATTGTAAAAACTTAAATATTAACTTTAAACAACCACGATATAATCGTAATACATCGCGCTCACTTCTATAACTCTAGTATATATATATGTAATATATATCATATATATGTGTGTATATACTAAAATATAGAATATCTCTCTGAATATTAGAAAAATCGAAAAATATATAAGGAGTAAAGTTGTAGTAAATCAACTTTACTTCAACTCATTACCTCGCCACTTTTTTCGAAAATTCTATTTATCCAGAGATATTTAGGATTTTTTTATTTTCAATCTTAAATCATAGTTATTCCTGTAAATATTAGAGTAACAGAAAAAATGATAAGAAAAACATTATTGTAAAATTAAGTTTCTATAACTATTTTTGCAATATTAAGAGAAATTTACCAAATTTTGTGTTCCCCCCTCTCTCAAAACTCACTTTAGAAAGTAAATATAAATTAAGAATTAGAATATTAAATTTGCAATATATTTCGGGAAATATTACAGTTACAGAAAGGTATTGGTATCAAATAATAAATTATAGCAAAATTTATGTTTTCTACTCCCTTATACTGGTACTAACCCTTTCTTCTGAACCTATTTAGACCACAATCTTCTTCTTTTAAATATAGGAAGCATATCGAATACTAAATTTCATTCTAAACGAAATTAAATTGCGGCCTGTAGATTGCGTATATTTGAAATATTTTCATCACCACAAAAGCTGCATATTCTGAAGAAAAAAAAGTTTACTTAACTCAAACTTGTTTTTAGAATCTTGTTTGGTCAACGTCACCGTACCCCCCCACCCCCCGCCATCTTATAATATATACAGCAACCCTTGGTGTAACTCACTCACTTACTAACTCACGTATACAAATTCTATTCCACTTCTAGGCATGCTAGAAGGATGCGGTTTTTTGCATTCGACGCAAACTAATGTCAAACTTTGGAAAACTATAATTTTTCCCATGCAACAACCCCCCCCCCCACCCGAAAAAGTAAAAAAACTCAAAAGTTGTACTTCTATTCATGCTAGAAGGATGCGGATTTGTATTCCTTCTAAGACGCTAAGCGAAGGCCGCCTCTTGCGAGCAGAGAGTGTGTGAATATACAATCACTTCGTGGATATCAACTTAATGGAAGTAAATCAAAGAACTATACCTGAGCATAATATATATATAATATACACACGCTCTTCAACTAAAAGTATTGTACAACATACAAGAACAAAAAATGTACATATTAAATAAACCGGTTGATTCAAATAATTCGTATATGTTGTTTAGAGCAGAGCGCAGAACATATAATATAATACATAAGTAACATCTAACATACACCTACGACCGCGTCGTTCGATATACTAAAGACCCCTCACGTTTCATATATAAAATATATTTCATTACCTATAATTAGATCAAAATAAAGTTTTTGCTGTATTTCATATATAAGCTTCCAAATGGTATTTACTTACTCTTTACGATGCGTATTCAATATTATATTGAAAAAATCCGAAAATCTAACTCAATTTTTAAACAAAGATTTGGTGTGAACAGCCACACGACATCTATATACAGACGTACCGTCTTTCTTTATGCAAACGTTGTGGGAGAAACGTCTGCGACAGATTTACCTTCAAATATAGATCTTCTACCTTCTCAAGTGTAAATCACGTGCAAAGTTGGAAAATCTCCTCTTGGGAGCATAAGTTACTTCGTTTTGGCACTATGAACATAGAAAAAAGTCCATAACGCCATTAAGGATCAAAGAACGACAAAATTTATTGATGATCAAAGTTAATAGAAATCAGTATAAAAGTTATTTTTTCGATAGTTTCGCACAAAAACAGTATTGTACAAATATAAACGAAAGGCCAATAGTTCTCGAGATATACTAGATCAAAATTTATTTTCCAGAGCCTAATCATAAATTTCTTTATAATGATATAGAACAAAACTAAATTTTATGTTTCCACCTTTCTCTAACCATCTCTCTTATGCCTTGAATCAATTTTGTCAAAATCATAACATTTTTATTACATACGTTTAATAGGGAATATTCATGCAAATTTTTTTTCACTTAAATTGAAGCATGTTTACTTGACAAATATCAAGGTGAAAATACTTTTTAAATAACTTTAAAAATAAGCGAGATATGAATGATTGAAATTCCCGATTTGACCAAGAGGGTGATAGCCCTCTTGATATGTTATGTGACGTCATATTACACTTTCACCATTTAAAATACACGTAAAACTCCGTTTTTAGTATTTTTGCAAGAAAGAGACAGATAATAATCTTTAAAAGCTTTAGCTTCCTTGATATTTGTCGGATTTTAATTTCGTTTTTAAATATCATTACAGTATTAACAGTATTTTTATATTCTGAAAATAAATGTGAAAAAAATTGTTATGCATATTCCCTATTGGATAGTGTGTGTATACAGAGGTAAAAACTACCAAATCTAACTTATATGTATATATATATATATATATATATATATATATATATAATTTATAATTATATATTCGATTGTTAGATAATTTTTTTTCTATATATTCAAAGGGATCCACGTAATAATTATATTGATTTTGATGATTGTACAATTCGAGTTTTGAAAAAGAGCATTGCTGATGTGAGATTTATTATTAGATAAAATACGGGTCAGGGAAAGACGAAAAATGTATGATTTGAACTAGTTTTATAAATTGGATAACATAAACTCAGCAATATTTCAGTATAAAAAGGAGGGGACTATCCTAATTTTTTCATTTTTCGAGGTAATGCAGGGGTTAGTGCTGATGAATGTGCCTGAAGATCTAAAGAATCCAGAAAAAAAAGAATTTTTTAAATCGGTGCTGCGCCACCATTTTTTTTCAGATTGTACAGTATTTGCCGGCTTATTTGCTGGACTAATGTGTATGATTTTTCATAAATAGCATTTCATGTCAAAGAATGTTACAGTAAAACGATTTTACTGAATAAAATTTAATGAAATGTCCCATCGTTAGAAATTTTCGAAAAGTATTCAGAAAAAACAAAGAAAAATACTGGAAAGTATAACACTAAGAGATAAATCCACCCGACTAAGACTTGTTATATTTTTACACGCAACTACTTGCTAAATTGATTACAATCCAGAAAAAAAAATCGTTACGAAAGAGCAGCGCCAACTTAACGCATTGTCTCATAATAAATATATCACTTCTCTAATGAAAATAGATCTTAATTAACTTTTATAAGCCTCATAGCGACCTGTGGCCGCTAGAGAGGCTACAGACGCAAATATATAAATTAATATATTTTCCACGCATTTGTATAGTCTCGAACCGTTACAATTTTAGTCCGATCAAAACGAAATTTCGTAACTGATAAGCTTATGGTATTTGATAGGCCAAGTGCACGGATGAGTTAAATCGTTCAAGGAGACAGGAAGGCTTAGATAAAGAGAAAACCACAAAACATATCTCTTAATATTTAAAAAAAATCATTACGCAGGAGCTGCGTCAACTTAGCGAATTTCCTTAGAATACATAAATCACTCTCTAGCGGTCATAATTTTAGTGTGATCGAAATGAAATATAATAACTGATATGACTTTAGTATTTGCAAAAATTAAATTTATTAATAGCCAAAATAAAACGATATATAACGATTATAGTTTATCGTTACTATGGAAACGAAAATCAAAATTTTTTACAATAAAATATATTTCATGTATTCGTATTTAACAAACACAAAATATTTAATATCTCTCTTAATATTAGAATAATCGAACAATGTATAAGGAGTAAAGTTGTAGAAAATCAAGTTTGCTACAATTCATTACTTGATCATTTTTCTTAAACTCTAATGTGAACAACGATATTTAGAATTTTAACTTTCAATCTTTAATTGTAAATATTTCTGTAAATATTAGTGTAACAGAAAAATGATAAGAAACAAAATTGCAGTAAAACTTAGTACCTACAACTTAACTACTGATAAATTTTTCTATTTTTCAAATATTAAGGGAGATAGTCAAATTTTGTTTTTTCCCCTCCCTCTAAACCCCATCCGATTTTACCCATTATAGAACTTGACCTTTAGAATACCAAAAGCGACCCAAATACCCAATTTTATTCCAATCGGAATAAAACTGTGACCGCTAGAAAGTCCACAGACATTTAAAAAAAGTACATATGTTGTACATATATATATATATATATATATATATATATATATATATATATATATATATATATACATCTATACAAATTTTAGCGATAGTGATTTTTAACATCTAATAGGTAGGATCGATGGACATTTGAAGAAATTTTTACGACATTCCAACATTGCTTTGGAGGAAATTCGCTAAAAACCGGAAAATGTTTAAATATAGTAAACTTGTAGAAAATCAACATCACTATCATTAATTACCTTGATATCTACTAGGTATTTTCGATGAACATTTGAAGAAATTTTCCGAAATTCATTCACCAGTACATAACAACTACATTTTCTTCGAAAAATCGCTAAAAAAATTATGACTGTTCCAAATTGATAACCAATTTTTGTGGATAAATAAATATTAATGGCACATATATCTCTAGCGTAAAAATGTACGCGTTACTTTAATTTGTCTAGATTTTACTAGATTTTACTAGATTTTACTGTTACAATTTAATTTAATTTTTTTAAATAAAAATCTATGCAATATTAATAAACATATTTTATTGTCTAGTCGATTTTAATTAAAATATCTCTGAAAATCTATTTTAGTTCAATTGATTTTTATTAATAATTTAATAGATATATTTCACTTCTGGCATTCGCATACGGTTGCATCACAGAAACACAAAAATCACAATATGTGTTGTATTTATTTAACATCTAATATTAATTTTTAATTACGATTTATTTTATATTATTTAAAAAATAAAAATCTATACAATTTAAAAATTTATAGATTCTTTTTAATTATAAACAATAAATGTCGGGAATAATTATTTTTATTATTTATTATTGTATAACAACAGAATAAAAACTATTAAATTCAATACAAAAAAATCGGATCGTTTCATTTAATCGTTGCGCACGTGTGATAATAGTTGCAGACAATTATCAATTCTTTATTTACCCGATGCTACAAAAGTTGGTTTACAAACTTTCTTAAAGACAAGAAAAAATTTACAAACATCTTTCATTGTCTATACACTCTATACTAATAAGTTTCTATTAAAAACACATATTTAAAACAAATTTTTTATAGTAAAACTAATTTTCTACAACATTACTTCTTGTGTGTTTTTCGATTTTTTCAATATTAAGAGAGATATACCAAATTTTGTGTTTCTCACTCCCTCTAAATCCCCCTTTACCCTTGTCGATTCTTGTTTACCATAAAAATACATTGTCATCGAAACTTAACCAACATGTAAAAATTCAACTCCGTAGGATAAGAGGAAGTGGATATATTTCAGCTTGCAAGATTTGACGCGAACATACATACATACATGGATACATACATACATTATTCATAGCAAGTTAAATAAAAGCTTGTAAACATACTAACATTTAAAATTGTTTGTATGAATATTTGAATAGATTTGACATAAAAACATCTTGATGGATTTTGATAAAACTTTGTTTTAAAAGCTTCTCATGTTTCCAGAAAGGCTACAGACTGTGTTTTATTTAAGATATTTAAATATAACTTTTTTATATTTATATAAAGTTCATATTTTTCTAATTTATTTAATGTTTTATATTTTAATTGAATCAGTACCATCCAAAATGATTTCCTGTTTTGTGATTAGTAAATTTTTACAGATTAAAAATCTATAAAGATTGAAAAAGAGTACTATCGCCTGTCTCTCGAATATTTATCGAAAATCAGGATTCTAATTTTTGTCTCGTCTCTCGCGGTATTACCAATCTTCGTATATACGTAAATGGATTTGACGTTCCAAATACGGTAAAAATAAATATATTAGACTTTTTGTAAACCATGTTATAAGAGTAAACCAAATTTGTTGAGGGGTCAAGCCAAAGATAATTAAAAATTCATTTTAAAAATTTGTGAAAATTTTAGCTAAACTGTTCTCAAATGCCATGAGTTTTTTGGCCACCATAACGCATCTTCCAGCGATTTGTTCGTCAAGATAATGGGATAATTGAATCAAAAAGTTTAGGTATACATCAATAAAACACAAACAATTAAAGACCTTAAAAGACGAAACATTACTGATATTTCCCAGTAATTACATCAACTTGTTATGGAAAAGAGTGTGAAAATGCGCCGCCAACGGCAAGAGCTTAATTTTTGGCATCTCACATAATTAACATATCATTACTTTCGAACAAAGCGAAAATATTATCAATAACCAAATAAAAGATGTTCAATTTGTATCAATTACTTTTCAATGCTTTGGTATGTTGTTGATCATTGAATTACTTTTTCAATAACTTATTGTCGGCTACTGTTCAGATATTGAATCCGTGCATCGTATATTCATCAATACTTGCTTCAAATATCGAACACTACACTTTGTGACGATGGTCATTATACAACAATTAACATGGAATTTGATATGGATGCTGTTTTCGATGCGTTGAAAAATAATAAATAAAATTTTTTTTTCCATCATATAACCAACTAAATTTTACGCTTAATTTTATTTCATGGATGTAAAAGCGTAACATTTTTGTCATACCTACATCAATACGCGCTATGCTAGCCTATTATACTGGACTGATCGAATATTTAGAAGAAGAAAAAAAACCTTAAATTATTATTTAAAAAAATTAATTAACAAAAATCTTTATATGAAAACATTTTTATATTATAATTAATATATCACATATTTTTATTAATTATTAAATGTTTTTTATTGAAAATAATTGCTGTGAAATAATGAAATTTACGCGATAAACGGGATTTATATTTCAATTTGAGATTATACTGTTTATGGTAACGTATTTTGACCTTAAAGTCAATATCACCTGGGTAAATAATTATTATGTTTGTATTGAATGAAAATTTTTTTACTTGACGAAAATCCATTATAATTATTAAATAGAACAAATAAATCTACATATACCTAGAATCTACGTAGATTCTACGAAAATTTCAAATATTTGTGTCTTATTGAAATAAATTAATTGTATAAATATAAAAGTTATATTGGACTTTTGGTGCAATACGATATCTTTTGGTTCGTGCTATGGCGAGAATTCGAGACGATATTGTACAAAGTCGAGATCAGAGTTTTGATCTCGACCAAAATCATGACAAATATTGAGAGTCGAGAAATAAAAAATTTAAACATTTTTACAGAGTTTCTGTACATTTAAACATCTGTGCCCTTCTTGAGAACAACCTGTCACCCGAAGATGAGACGTCTCCGGGTATTCTGTTGAGGCCAAACGCCGCACAGAAATCCCACAGCTTCTCCGCCGGGATTGCTCCCAGGATTGATGGATACAGGATTTCGGACCCAAACATTCTATGCCTGGCACCGTGCAGGTTTCTGTAGGTGCAAATAACATGTATGTTGGTTTCATCGTCCTCCATATAGGCCCTACAAGTGGGATCATTAGAGATCTTTCTTAAGCCTTCAAAGAATTTCATTTAAAAAACTCATAGTATGAAAACGGTTAAATATCGAATATATTTGAATTAAAAATAATATCGTCACATTAAGTTAACAATTACCAAAAATCGTATGCGATAATCAAGTTAAACAATATTAATACATTAAGGGCAATCGCGGTCATACTGTAAGATGAATTAACAGTAGAAATTAGAATTAACTAAAAAAACACATTTAAAAAACCTTTTGTTTTTATTAAAGTGCATATGAAACGTATAAAAAAACGTATACACTGTACCGTAGTATACCACATATAGCTGAGATTTATACGAAATAAAAAAATAAATAAAAGTTAAATATATGTTGTAAACTTGAGAAAAGATCGTTGGTAAATTGATGATAATAGCTTTGACGTGATGTGCCCTCCTAGTCACTCAGTCAGTATATCATCATCAAACAACATTGTACACTCTCAGTATTCATATATTACGTCTTTGTTTTCAATATTACGTTTATTGTATATATAGAAAGAGATCACGATAGAATATTTGAACTCTTTACAATTCTTTAATATTTTACCATATAGTGATTCAAAAAATAGTTGTTTTAAAAGTAAAATAAAATATAATATACTCTATATACAAAACCATTATTGTTTCATTGGGCCGCTTTTGGTACAGGGTATACAATCTAGATATGTAATTAAGTTTGGATTTATTTTGTTAAACTTTTATAAATTTAAGGGTTTGAATGAATTCACATGCTGGCACAAAGGCGGCAAATAAAACAACAGTAAATTTTGTTACTAGAATGCCAGAGGTTGTGGGTTCAATTACAATCCTAGATTTTTCATATTAACCATTTGATGACAAAGAATATTACCAATGTGCAGATATATTACCTAAAATATCAAAGTAAGTAAACGCTAGTCACCTCCGTTAGTATAATATAGCCGAAAGAAAACCATGTTAACAATGGATCGATAATAAACGCAAATTTACAAAATTTAATACAGTTTACAAAAATGAGTGTAGTATTATCGACAGAAAAAGTGACTATTTGTTCAAAATTTAAAACGGATATTTGCCGAAACAAGTTGTTGTTCTTAGTAGAGTAGAGCTTACAAGATATTGACCGAACTAGCTACTGTCCAATTAAATCGGCAAAAGTTTGCAATGATCGTAATACAATAAGCTTGGTTTGGCAGTTGAGACACGCTTGAACCTCCCAATGACGTAATAATTTATAACATTTTATACACATCCCTACTGTCCCACAAACGCGAGGCGTTTAAATTGTAGATGTCCTCTTAACAGCACTGGGAATCTATACAAGTCTGATTAGATTGTAGCCAACGTATTAAGTAAATATTAAAAATTTCGATGAATTAAACCTAAAGTTAACAAGTGAAAATAACAACTAACTTAGTTAATTGCTTAAATATCTGATATATACTGAGCGTATGAAAAAAGTTTCAAACAAAAGTTGATTATAACTTAAACAACTTTTTATGTCCTTAAATTTGTCTATCTCTTTCGGTTTCACAGATAGATATTTTTTATTTTACCCATTCACGAACTTGACCGTACTTTCTAGCTTTAAAACTCATACACAAAATTTCAGCTCGTATATATTACTCTTACTCTTGTATATATTATACACGAATATACCGGGTATAAAAATATAGGAACAAATATATGAACATTTTTCAGAAAAAATTCCAGTAATGTAAGGTTAAATCGCTTTTAACAATTTAATTTCTATTCATATAGATATTTATCAATAAAGAGTTGAAGACCCTGTACATATATATTTCGTGGGAAAATTTTCAAACATGAAGTGAAGATCTAAGCTACAATGAAGAGAAGAGCATCATCCCATTACCGTCGTCGATGATCGCGAGTGGTGGCATGCCTTCCTTGCATGATGATACTAACTACACTTATAATATTTTTATAAAACATAGTATAGTACACCCGCAATTCGAACAAAAAATCTGTTTTTTTTTAATGCTAACAGCACAAACTTTACTCTTTTTTTAGTATTTACTTACATTTTACATTCTTATTAAACAAATTATTTATTTAAAAAAATGTTAATATAGACAAAACACATTCAAAAACAAATTATAGTAGACAAGGTTATTCGATCCGATTTAATTTTATAACTTTCCAGTAAAGGGAAAATTGTTAGCATATCGCTTCCTTTTTGGAGAGATGATTAGCACATCAATAGACATTTCTTTTTCGTACAAACACTCGCACATAAAAAATGACATTGACTTCGATAGGATGTGAATCGAATTTCATTTAAGATTAACGAATGATTAACGAACTATGTATGTATATTTAGAAAATTTATCGCAGTAAAGATCCGATTTAATTTTATAACTTTCCAGTAGGAAAGTAGGAAAGGGAAAATTGTCATCATATCGCTTCCTTTTTGAAGAGTTTTTTTTGAGACTAAACAAATGTATTTTCTCAGCACCTCCACCAAATTTATATACTAACATATATTATTAAATTTCTCAAAGCTTCCACCAAATTTGTAATTTCTATTATGTTGGATATTTTCGAATTTCACTATTTCAATCTATTTTACAAGCTTTTATTTAACTAGCAATGTGTGTATGTATGTATGTATGTATGTATGTATGTATGTATGTATGTATGTATGTATGTATGTATGCATGTATGTATGTATGTATGTATCTTCGGGTCAAATCTTGCAAGCTGAATTAGAACCAGTTCCTCTTATCCTATGGAGTTGAATTTTTACATGTTGGTTCACTTCCGATGACTTTGCATTTTTATTGTAAGCATGACAAGAATTTACAAGAGGATTATAGGCTTTAGTGGGTGGGGAAAACACAAATTTTGGTATATCTCTCTCAATATTGAAAAAATCGAAAAACGCATAAGAAGTAAAGTTGTAGAAAATTAGTTTTACTATAAAAAGCTTGTTTTTAAAAATGTTTTTTTAATATAAACTTATTTGTATTAGCATCAGAGTTGCATACATTTGCATACTTTTATATCAATACGACAGTTACAAGTGGAAAAAATTTTTGCGTGCATACATGTTACAGTTCCAGCTAATTAAAGCTTGTTAAAAAAATCAAAAACATGGTATTTAGTTAAATATATTTTCTACTAAACGAATAACCTTAAAATAGTTAGTTGATTTACATGTTGAAATTTAAATGTTATCTTTTAATTCCTTTTCAAATATCATTTTGTTTTGATTTAGTTTTGAACAATTGTGTGTATTAAATTAAACAACCAATCACAATAAACACATGATGATAATTTCCAAGATTATTATCGATAATTATTTCTATTCATGAATAGAATTAAATAAAATAGAAAAAATAAAATACTTATTCAAATGTGAGAATAATCTGATATTTAATTTGTTTTTAAACGTAAAAAAAAAAAAAGATAAATCATCTTCTAATTCTTTTTAAGGGTTTTTTATTTGTCAAGACAAAAAATATTCATTGAGAAAATTATTGTATAGATAATAGTTTTTTTTTTTTGTAAACCCTAAATGATACGAATCAATTATTCAGATTCGTTTATTCGAAATTGAATACACATTGATTTTTGTTTTGGATAAGATTTTGTTGTATGGTAAAAAATTAAAAAAATTGAATTTACATACCCAATACCTATTATTTATCTAAAAAAATGAGTCATATGTGAACTTTTTTTTTAATTATCGCTTTGAATAGAGCAAAAAGCTGCTGTGAGAATAAGTATTATGAATAAAATTAAAGTCCATTACTTTAACAATTATCTAAAAGTATGCCATAAAAAGATATGCCATATTTTGTTTCCCCCTCCCTCTATACCCCCCTTTTCCCTTGTCCGATTTTATCCATTAACGAACATTTAAATACCAAAAGCGCCCCAAATAAAAAATTTTATTCCGATCAGAATAAAACTGTGGCCGCTAAAGAGTCCACAGACACATAATATGTTGATATATATATATAAAAATTTTAGCGATAGTGATTTTTAACATCTATTAGGTAAGGTCGAACCAACATCCTCCCGCAACCCCAGCGGGAGGATGCACGATTTTGCCCATTCACGAACTTTCCCTCACTGTTTAACTCTAGAACACACACACACACAAAATTTCAGTTCGTTTAATCTCTTTTAGTTTTTGAGTTATCGATTTATGGACAGATGTACAGACGGGCTAAACTTGGTATATAGTCTACATATATCGGGTATAAAAATGAACAAAAAATAATGTAACCACTCTCACTAAAGTTACAAACCTCCGTCAAACCGGGATGAAATATACTATCAAAAAGTAACCGTGGTGTAATGATAAGCACATCGTCCCGCTTAGACGGAGTCCTCAACATTTGACTGTTGTATGAAGTTTGCAAAAATTTACAATATTAATCGAAATCCTCATGAAAACTGTTTTATAATTTTGCTAAAAAGTAAAAAGTTTGATAAAATGTACCTTTAAAAAATGTTTAATTTAAAAAAATATATATATTGTACTTCTTTCAGAAAAGGTTTATTCTCTAATATTTTCAGTTTTTCTTGATTATCTGAGAAATCTGCGGCCAGTTAACAGTCATTTAAATCTGTAAATTAATCTTGTTAAACTAAACAAATAAAGTAACGTCTCAATTAAAATGGAAGAAGGTTAAATTCGAAACAACAAAAAATGATATTAAATTCACTTTTGTACTTGAGTAGTAGGGCCATATAAAAATATTACACAAATACAATAAAAATAATCTTGGTTGAAATACTCAAATGTCCTCTATATACATTCAAATTCGTCCCATCAAATTTGATTGTACAAAATTTGCCACGGTTAAAATACAAGTTCTGATGACCTGACGACTGAAATTTAATGAACCAGTTCTTGAATGATAAGTTGCTCAGTGTATATAGGAAATTCATATTTTATTCATTCAAACATGCCAATATATTGATGTTGTAAAGATAAGTGATTGTTATATTAAGTAATTATTATTTAAATAAATAATAAATATGTAAAAAAGATATAATTGATCTTTATTGATTTGATTTATGAAATGTTATTATTTTAATATGTAAATTACCATGGTTGTTAACATTCAAAGCAACCGTGATAATAGAGGGAAGTTATAGTTGTTATGCACAGATAAAAATGATAAACAAAATTATAGTAATAATTTAATGAAGAAGCGATACCGCTACATGCTTCCCCCCATCAACTAATAAAGAAAAACGACTAGAAAAAGGTTGTAACATAAAACAACCTTGTTCACGCGGAAAAAACTTTAATAGTTGATGTACATCTTATATTAAGATAAGATTAACATTGAAAAAAGTATGCAGGTTTTAGTCTATCAATTGAAATAGAGGTAGGTTTGTTATTGATATCAATAACAAAAAATTTAGGAAATCTTTTGATAACAGAGAAAGGACCTGTATAATTACAAGATAATGGAGGTTTGACATGATCTTCGCGTATAAAAACTTTTTTTGATGAATCTAAATCTTTGGGTAAAAATACATTTTCGTTGGTGAACTGTCTGGTATATAAAATTTTGCATTTATCATTCTATTTCTCAACTCTCGAGTAGATTGTTGAACAGAATGATGTATATCAACAAAAATGTATTTTTATCCAAAAATTTAGATTAATCAAAAAAAGTTATTTTTCATGTTATTATTTTAATATGTAAATTACCATAGTTGTTAACATTCAAAGCAACCGTGATAATAGAGGGAAGTTATAGTTGTTATGCAACAGATAAAAATGATGAACAAAATTATAATAATAATTTAATGAATGGGTTTTAATTTTGGAAGCGATACCTTTTTAGGGTAATGAAAAGTGATATGGTTAATCGTATAAGATAGCCAATTTAAGTCTTTCGATGGCTCCTCAAAAAATTCTTCTTGGACAAATAATTCCAAAAAAAGCGCTCTTTTTCAAAATTTTATAGTTAGTTTGTGCCTTATCCATTCGGCTATTGGCAAAATATTTCGACTAGAAGTTCTTAATGTTTTGTTTGAGTAATCATCTTATCGATGTAAATTCAGCGAATATTGTCAAATTTATCGAGGGCATATTATACTCAAAACTCAAAGAGTTATATATTGTTAGTAGAAAACCAAATGATAATTAAGACCAACTAAGAATTATAGCCTCTCATTTTTTTCCTGCAACATTTCTTGTCAGTTTTCTTTAACAGTGTTTTTTGAAACTCATTCAGAATTTAATTTATAACTTTAAATTTGTAAAATAATTAAAAATGTAAGGGACAAATCCATTATAATTATTTAATTAAACAAATAATTGATTATTAGATTATCAAAATGATAATTAATGAGAACTCTAGGTTTTTGAAATAAAATTTCAAATTCGTCCCAATACCTAGATCAGTTTTTGTATTATAAATACGTACTTCGACTACAAAGTAGTCATCATCAGTATAAAATAGCTAGTCGTTATTTACTCTTTGACAATTAGAAATAGATAGAAAATCGAAATCAATAGACACAAATAAAAATAAAAATAAAAAATTACACAAAATCAATTTAAATAAAATATACTTTATTGAAATTACTCTTGTTAAAATTACTTTCATTCAATTTACTCTTGTTAACATCACTCTTATTAAAATTACTCTTATATTGTCTCAGGATATGTTATTCGTTACTAATTTGGGACACTGAAACTGTCATAAAGATGCTTATCTACTACTTTACTCCTCAAACATTTTTCGATTGTTCTAATATTAAGAGATATATTTTATATTTTGTGTTTTTTTCTCTCTCTATGTCTCCTTTTCCCCTTTACCCATGCCGTTCATTACTAAAATTGGCCTTGCAAATACCCAAATCATATCAGATGTTTTCGGTATTTGGCCTTTCATGACAAAATCCGGTTAAAAAAAAATTCGGTATTTGGCCTTTCATGTCTGATCAAAAATTTTGATCAGACTAAACTTGTAATCACTAGAAATTGATTTATCTATTCTAAGGAAATTCTCAGTTCTAAGGAAGTTGACACAGCTCCTGCATAACGAATTTTTGTTTTATTGAAATTGTTTAAATGTAGCCTCACTAAAGCCGCCGTAAATCATAGAATGTCATGATTACCAATAATCCTAAATTACTCGATGTAGGTATTAAGTATAGTAATATTGTACATAGAGGAAGTATTTTATATAAATATGACATTATGAAACATTATATCAAACAAATTTAAAATAAATTAATGTTTTATAAGAAAATGTTATAATAATAGTTCAATTTAATATAAATAAAAAAACTTACCAAATTTCTAAGAACTTCTCCTAAAATTATAAAAGTATCTCTTTTAACACTTGTGTTATTATGGTGTTAATGTGATTCAATTGTAGTGCATATAGGTATGTACACAATTAGCCACAAAAGTTGATGTCATTTTCTTAAATTTTATAGTTGATTTGTGCCTTATTCAATCGGTTTACGAAATAAATTTTCGAATAAAAGTTGTTACTATATTCATAATGAACAAATTTTATTCGAAGTATTTTGTCAATAATCGAATCAATAAGGCACGCACCATCTATAAAATTTTAAAAAAAATTCGTTAAGCAGGAGCTGCTTCAACTTACCGAATTTCCTTAGAATACATAAATCACTTTCTAGCGGTCACAATTTTAGTCTGATCAAAATGAAAGGTCGTATATGATTTTAGTATTTGCGAGGTCAATTTTATTAATAAATGACCGTATGTCAAGGAGAAAGGGGGCATACAGAAAGAAAAAAACACAAAATATAAAATATCTCTCTTAATATTAAAACAATCGAAAAATGCGAAAGGAATAAACTTGTAATAAAATCTTGTTTGCTACAATTCATCACCATATCATTTTTGCTCAAACTCTAATGTGTACAGAGTATTAAGGAATTATATTTTCAATCTTAAACCGTCAATATTTCTGTACATATTAGTTTAACAGAAAAAATGATATGAAACAAAATTACAGTAAAATTTAGTACCTACAACTTAATTTCTAATAAATTTCCCGATTTTTCGAATATTAAGGGAGATATGTCAAATTTTGTGTTTCCCCCTTTTTGAATCTCAAATACCAAATTTCATTCCAATCAGTATATATATATATATATACTCTATTTCCTTTCAGGAAATTCGCTAAAAATAACATCAACTTTAGTGGTTCATAATACACTTACAATGTAAGTACAATAATATTACAATGACTAAAATGAAAAGATTATAATTTAATAATTGAGTGAAAATTACTTTAAAATTATAGTCTAAATGAACACAATAATCATAATAATTATTATATTATATTTATATATTTATTATATATTTGCTAAATTTTTGTAACAAGTGTAAATATATATTTATTTGTTTGTTGTAAACATTTACAAGTGTGCATAGAGAATTTTTAAAGATTGTATCTTTATGAAGAAGAATGAAAGCTGATCAACGATAGAGTCAAATGAGTACTATCTTTAATAAAATTTATTTAGGATTTAAAAAAAGTAGTCAATCTTACAACGATTTATAACCTTTTTTTTATTTGTCCTAAATATTTTTAAAGTATTTATTGTAAAATATCAGTAAATGTAAATCAGAAATTGATTTGGCTTGATTTGACAGTGTATATGTGTATATTTTTTTAATGTGCACTGTCGCCAGTTTTTAAAATATGGTGGCAAACACAACCCTAACAAAACAGTTTTAATTTTTTTTTTTTTTAATGCAATTATATAGGGTGGTGCACAAGTAACGTTATGATTTAATTAGTGAAAGTTATTTAAATCATAACGTTACTCTACCCAACGTTATGCTCCACCCTGTATAAACTGCATATTTCAAAGAATATTTTTAAACAATATTTATTATGGTAGCTACTTTAATAATTTAGTTATTATAATTTTAAGTACAAATAAATTCTGTTCTTCATAAGATGCTCTGTTAAAAGTTTGATTTTTAATCGATAATTACTCTTTGAAAAGATCGTCAAGAGGTTTTAAACTTTTGAAGGAGATAACTACATAATTGATGTATTCACTAAAAAAAAATCAAGCATGAACGTCCTTAAATGTGATTTATACTGGACATAATATATCAACTGCTATCAAATGGTGTGACTTTTAGCAAATTGTAGCTCGTGGTCTTGTATTAATGAACGAAATTCTCCAAAAAATTTCTTCAAATGTCTATCAGACCTACCTAGTAGATGTGATAAATGACTATTTGAAGTTTGGATGGACATTTGAAGAAATTTTTTCGAAAATCGATTCGTTGGTACTAAACCAATAGCCAATTTGGTGCTAAAAAAATTTTCTTCGAATATTCGAAAAAGAACACCACTTTGGAAGTTAAAAGGTCTTTACAACGATTTACCACATATAATATGGCTTAAACAAGACGATTGAGCTAAATTTTCCCCAGTAACAGTTTCGCCGATTGGGCGCTGTACGCCCTTGAAGTTGCAGTTTTTAAATCTTTTTTTTTTTTAATTAGAACTGATTGCGCGATTTTGATAAAATTTGGTATGGTGAAACTATTTTATCATACAAAACAATCCATACGAAAATTTTGTCATATCTATTACTGTACGTAGAACGTGGAGATTTTGATAATCCAACCTCCCCCCCTCAATTTTTGCGCTCATGGAAACAAAAGGATTTTAGGTGCAAAAGTTAGATGATAAGTAAGGAACTCTACTTAAAAAGCTTACCAAACATATATATATATATATATATATATATATATATATATATATATATATATATATATATATATATATATGATGTCTTATATGTCTTATATGTCTTAACCACTCTAGCTAGCGGCCACCCTTATCATCAAAAGGATAATTCAGAAACATCTGAAAAAAATGTTAATAACAGTATAATTGTTTGCTGAACCATTGGTTTCAGATATAAGGTTTTCTATCAATTGGTATAAAAATTATTGATTGCCGATTACTGTTGAGTACAACGATAAGAGTAAATTTTTATAAACTTATAACAATATATGTATTATAAAGTAATATAAAATTTTATATACTTGTTAAAGATACTTTAAAAGCATTCCATTAACTATACGTATGTTTTAAGTACCTTTATAACTGATAAAAACAAATTGTTACTAAATGTTCGTTTGATTTTGATTATAAATGCATTTACGTACGAACGAATATATAAAATATATTTATATAAATATAAATATAAAGCATAACGAGATAAAGTTTTTTTTTTTAATATTTAATATTTAACAATAATTATATGACCTTTTAAAAATTTCTACAGTTATATTAAAAATGATATGTTTATGGTAACTGGAAAGTATGACATTACAAAATTTTGAAACTTTTTCTTCTTATAATGAGTCATTTAGTGTTTTGACAACCATTGCCTCGATGGGAGGCTATCTGAAAGTTTTCAATCTAATTAAAAATAGTTGATATAACAAAAATTACATCCCTGTTCACACGATGAAATTCACTTGAAAGTTGTCCATCGCATGTTTCTTAACAGCTGTATTTCCCTTCTTGTTTAATATTTCTTTCATTGTCAACCACGTCACATTCTGAAAACTGAAAACTTTGGGATGGTGAACTATACAATAACGTTATAATAACGTTATAGGTAATTCTGTCATAAAGCTTTTAGTTTACCGAAGAGGAGAAAACATTATTAAAAGTTTTTAGTACATTTTTTAAATAAAAGTTTATCTAAAAAAAATTTTTTGATGGGCTATACTTCGACCATAAGGTCCATTGTGATGCCTAAGGATGTGAGGATGTGTGTGGAGTGGAAGGAATTTTTATTATATACTAGGGATTGGCAGGCTGCAGCCGACTATGATAGGAACTATGCCGATATTCATCTGGAGTTCGCGAAGGAAGCTGCAGAAAACCTTCTCAAGTATAGCCGTTTACTTCGTTCTTGTCCATACACCGATAGTTTAGTCAATTAACCGCCCCTTTTTTTTCTCCATAATTGGCAAACTGCCGATGTCAGGATTCGAACCCATAACCTCACCGTTTCCAAGTAGGCATACTGCGCAGACATAACGCCTTCTTCATCTACTTAGAATACATTCTGTACAGTCGGTGACCATAAGTGGTGTTTCAATTTATGCTCAATCCATTCTGAACACTTTTTCGAAAAAAAATATGGTAAAAGTTCGGTAAAATTCGGTTAAAATCATTTGCATGTACATACACCACTTTTGATCAATGACGGTTCATACGGCGTACAGAACACGCTATCATTTCAAAATTTGGCTTATTTATTCGATTTGCGAAATAATTCTACGGATAAAAGTTGTTTATTATAAATAAACTAACAACTTTTATTCGAAAGCCGAATAAATAAGGACCACAAAAGTTGATGCGATTTTTTTCAATTTTATAATTGATTTATGCCTGACTAATTCGATTTTCAAAAAAAATGCTTCGGATAAAAGTTGTTCATTAGAAATATAGTAACAACTCTTATTAGAAAATTTTTTTTCGAAATCCTAATGAATGGAGGACAAATCAACTATAAAATTTAAAAAAACGACATCAACTTTTGTGTACATAAATGAAAATATCACATTTAGTGACCAACAAAAAACAAAGATAAAAATTGTGGAATTACATTAGGAAAAAGTAATTTGAACTTTCTATGAATTATAAATGTTATAATACATTTATAGATATTTTCAAAACACACTCACTAATAGATAAATTTCTCATATACAGAACGAGTGTTTCTTCTTCTTCAAGCAGAAAGAGAAATTACAAAAACTCGTTTAAAAACAATAATTAATTAAAGATATATATATATATATATATATATATATATATATATATATATATATATATATATATATATATATATATATATATATATATATATATATATATATATATATATATATATATATGTATATATATATTAAGTTACCTTAAAATGTTATAAAGAATTATATATATTTACATCTTATACAAACTACAACGTGATCTACTAAACATATTTACTCCACATAATTTGTTTGGTAAATCTATGCATGATAGAACGTTCAAGTAATATTTTATAGCATTAAAGGGCGTAAAAACTATCGTTTAACTAAAATTACCCAACTCAAAGCGGCTGAAATTCTTTTTTTTTTTTGATAAAATAAAGTTTCTTGTTCGGCAAAGATCGGTTTGTGCACATATAATGTCAATTTCTTCATTTAATGAAAGTTTTTCTGCTACAGTTCGGAAATTTCAAATTTGTTTTCTTCGGATTTCAAATTTTCCTGGATCATTCGATTTAATACCGTTGGATTTGTCCTATGGGGTTATTTGAAGTCAAAGGTCTATTTCAACAAGCCTACATCGTAACTGGAAAGTATTACATTACTAAATTTTGAAACATCCACCCGTGCATTGAAGGAGGAAATTCAACGCTGCATCAACGAAATTCAGCCACATTTATACAATGGTCATGGAAAATTTCGACAAAAGAGTGCGTATGTCCCAGCAAAACCGTGGGGTTAATTTTCCCGAAGTGCTATCCCTTACATAACCCTATCCTATGTACTTTATGCTTCAATAAAAAAAATTCAATTGGAAAAAAAGTGTTTTCTATGTAATTCGAATCTTGCGTGAATTATGGGACACCCTATATAATAGTGTGTAAGAAAAGTAATTCAGTAAGTAATTCATTAACTGCAGCTTTTTAAATTGGAACCTAGGTTAGGTTAGGTTAGGTCTAAGGGCGTGGTCCACTAAACGCTTCCCCTTCACTCAGAGACCTGTGATCTAATACCCTAATTTTTTACAAAACCCGTAACCTTTATTATTGTCCTATGCTTTGAAGCATTTCCAGCTTCATGCAACGCCTTGTTTTCCAACGCTGGGCAAGGTTCAATCACAGTTTCCTTGTGATAACTCCAGTGGTAATGCTTACAAGATCTTTCCTGTGTTTTAACAGTTGCATAGTTTGGACTTTATTAATCTCGGGTAACAGTGTTCGGGCGATGTGACAATCATCGTGGATCTGTCATACCTCCATCTGTTTCATCGAGATAATTTCGTCTATGGTCTTCTTAAACGCTATAATCGTTGGGAGCGGTGAATCTATTGCCTCCACCCTACGATTTCCCACCCCTAGTTTGCTAGTTCCTCTGACTTAGTGTTCTCCTTCACATTACTGTGCCCGGGGGCCCAGCACAAGCTGTCCGTTCGGGTCCATGAAAGCGCTTCTCTACAACTCATCACTGCCTTTGATCTGATCGTTTTTGGTGTTGTTATAGCTTTGAGTATTTTCTGACTACCCGTGTAGATAGTGAAATGTCTTACTGGTTTGCAACATGCATGTATTAATCTGGCTTCCTGTTTTATCGCCCGTGTTTCGGCGATACGTAATGCGATCGCTTGTATGTAATGCGCTGCCATCGTCTTTCCATCTTTATGAATTTTGAATGTCCAACGCTTCTTAATATATCCCAGGTCTCCGATCTTGTCATTGTATGAGTACTTATAAAATAAACGAATTTTTGAAATATTTTGTTCCTCTAAAATTTAATATTTTTTACTTATATATAAGACAAATTTTTCAATCTG
Source organism: Nineta flava (assembly GCA_963920215.1). Lineage (NCBI taxonomy): Eukaryota > Metazoa > Arthropoda > Insecta > Neuroptera > Chrysopidae > Nineta > Nineta flava. The sequence continues at coordinate 30,185,010 of OY986042.1, read as the reverse complement.
TATATAGAAGTGATGTAAACGTCATCCACCAGATTTTTTTCAATTAAAAGAAACACATTTAAAAAAATCATTACAAATGGACATTAAAACACATTATCAAAGTATAGAAATATAAAAGAATTATTACATAATATTTCTAGAAAGCTTTTTATAACGTATTATCGATTCATCATATTTTATATGACACAAATTCAATAGTAAATTTTTATTTCAATTATAAAAACATACATTTTTTTTTTTGGTTATATTTAAAAATCTTTTAAAAGTCAATTGTGAACCGAATTTATTGTCAAATATTATACAATAACCACAAAATTAATGTTCGATGGTTTTGGCAAACAATAATATATATGGATACAAAACGTTGGTTTTGTGCTATCCCTCCAATTTAGTTAGTAATAATAATGTAATTGATAAATGATACTTTTTTTTTTGCTGAACTGACAAGCCAAGAAGTCAAAACGTATATCTTGTGTTCTATTTTGAAGTAAGGGTATATAAGAAAAAGATATATAGTATAACTCAACCTACTTTAGTCACACCTTGCGAAGTTCTCTAGCCTAGGTAAATAGACCATCTGCCCGTTTCAATCATTACTTATATTACTTTATTGACAGTTGTTCTTACAAGATTTTTTTTTATATTTAGACTATGCTTAAAGAATCTTAAGGCAGGAAATTAACAATTTAAACACGTTTAAGATAAATAATATTTTAAGTATATAACAAATTGTTAAGTGATGAAATCTAAATTGAAATATTAAATTTGAATTAGCATTTTCAAATTAAAAACAAAGATTTTTTTGGTTACTACAACGGAATATTTGAAGAGATATTATTGCCTTTCTCGCCTTATCATTCCCGTCTCGTCTATACCGTTGTCGCTCTCGTCGAGAAACAGACAAATCTCGTGCCGCCTTGACTCTCAAGTTTATGACCGTGGAGCGTTTTGTGTTGAAAATTTCTTTCAGAATGCAAGATATTACAAGCTTTAACTCAACATCCATTTTTTTTTGTTAGTTTGTTTGTGAAGGAAAAATTTTGAAGTTAAAATTTCGACTAGTTTTAATGGAACTAGAGCGCTGAAATTTCTCACGCCTGTCATGTGACAATGAAATATAGTATAATATTTAATATATTTTTATACAAAAATTTGGTGGAAGTGTTGATAAATATTGGGAAGTAGTGGAAGCTTTTTGTTTATTTTTGGCTTTTTAGTGCATTATCTGCTAAAATTAACTGTAAAAACCATATAAACGAACCAGAAATTTTGTTTATTGTTAAGTTCATTTGGCTAAAATCGAATGATATATATATATATATATATATATATTGAATTCATTTCAAGTATAATAATTATATTGATTAACATTATTTAAAAAAATATTTATATTTCTTTGATTATTCAATAACAAACCTTTAATCAAGTGGTTTTTTTCTTCTTTATTCGAATTTCAATACTTAATAATTAGTGTATGAAATCAAATCGGACATGTCGATATCATTAATCTTTTAACAATTTCAATATATATATATATATATATATATATATATATATATATATATATATATATATATATATATATATTGTATGATACAATTGATTAGATGCATTTATAATATATATTTATATTATACCAATACAAACATCATATTCAAATCACCAAATAAGGAAATTGCCTAGTTAGCCCTCCTCACAAGTTAGCGTTATAGACAATAGGGAATATGCATGAAAATTTTTTGTCACTTGAATTGAAGCATGTTTACTTGACAAATATCAAGGTAAAATTACTTTTTAAATAACTTTAAAAATAAGCGAGATATGAATGATTGAAATTCCCGAGTAGACAAAGAGGATGATAACCCTCTTGATATGTTATGTGACGTCATATTACACTTTCACCATTTAAAATACACGTAAAACTCCGTTTTTAGTATTTTTGCAAGAAAGAGACAGATAATAATTTTTAAAAGCTTATAGCTTCCTTGATATTTGTCGGATTTTAATTTCGTTTTTAAATATTATTACAGTATTAACAGAATTTTCATATTCTGAAAATAAATGTGAAAAAAAATTTTCATGCATATTCCCTATTGTTCATGCGAATGGTAATGGTAATTGGAGAATGTATAAAAATTAAAAACTGTAACACCTCAGCTAACTGTTAGAATATTCTTATTATACTGTGTGCTTTATTATAGGTTGTAATGTTAATTTTACTTCTAAACACGCATATTAGACCAAGCAAAGAACTAGCATCGAAATTTCCACTAATTTCTAACAGAAAGGTCAAAATTAGATTCAGAAAGATGTCAGAAGAAGTACTCATGGTCACAAAAGAAGCGTTCTTTTTTCAAAATTTTATAATTTATTTTTGCCATATTCATTGGGTTTTCGAAAAAATGCTTCGGATAAAAGGTGTTCATGTAGTAGCAGTTGGCGAAGGGGAGGTCGAAGCTAAGTAGGCCTTTCTAGGCTTTTTTAAAAACCTAAAAGACAAGGAATTTGTATGTAAACTAGACAGATGATAGAAACTATGCCGATATTAATCGGGATATTTGTGGAAGGAAACTTCAGAAAACATTCACAAGCATAGCCGGTTACTTTCATTCATTACCATATGTCGTCATTGTTAGTCAATTAACCGCCCCATTAATTTTTTTTTAAGTTAATTTAGTTGACAAACTACCACCGTTGGGAATTGAACCAGGTTGCTGGCAAAGTGCCTTAAACAACTGGACCACTGAGTTTTTGTAGATATAGAAAATTCCCAAAAAATATAGTTAACAGTTGCAGAGCATAAAATTTGGGGAAGGTGGGGTAAGACGGGGTAGCGAGGTAAGATGGGGACCGTAACAGAACTGATGATACAATATAGCTAGAAAAGTTATTCTAACGCCATCTGACGGTATTTAGCAGAAGTTATTAGTGTCACAAATAGTTTGGTCAAAGGTGTGCACGTTGTGATTTTGTAAGTATTTTTTTAATTTTGTATTCAGCTTGTATTCGGAGTCTACTGTAGGATGGATCACTTGTCAGACTTGCGGTAGAGAAAGTTAACGATGGCGAAGCTGTCCATATCTGCTCGGTTTGTGAATATAACGACGATTAAACATTATATGCCCTATAGATGGGGCAAATTAGTTATGTTTTTCAAGTTGATATTTCTATAAGAAGAATTATATTTTTTTGTATTGATCGATTAGAATTTAAAGGTAGAAACACTTATTATTTTCTTAATAATAGTTCCTACAATGTGCAATCAAAAACAAAGGGTTTTATTTATGAAATACCTTAAAGTCCCCATCTTACCCCCCTACCCCTATCTATAAAAAAGTCTTGGAATACTTTTGGATTCGTCAATTAGTTTGCATAACGCTAAGCGGATCAAAGTTATGTTCGAAAATATCCATAAGAGGTAAAAAGTAGAGTGATTTTTGAAGTTATTAGCGATTAAAGTAATTTATAAACTATATTTATTTATTTATTAGACGACCCGTTGAAAAAATCAGTTCAATTATTAATCTCTTCAAAAATAACCCTGCATCATTCTACCAATTATGAAATTTTTCGAACGCGTTCTAAGAGTTAAAAGAGTTTCAGGGAACAATAACAAAATAAAAGTATGAGACTCGCACTAATTTTATTTTTGAAAGTGCTAGTACGATACTTCGTTAGTCGCGTGAGAGAAACATAACAAATAATAACCGCAAGCAAGCGTGTGATTAGATACATCAATACACAAATATAATACAATTCTTCATTTATTAATATTCTTAAACATTTATGATAAATTCTCAGAAAAATTGAAGAAAAGTCCATTATAAAATATTATAAAATTCAATAAGAATAATAATGTTTATTTCTTCTCAAAATCATGCCTTCGCTTTGTGTCAAAATACAAAACGAAAACCAAACTGTAATGTCGTTATATATATAGGTGAACGCCCAAAGAGTGGTCAATAAATTGAATCAATCATGACATTTACGTGTTCCGTGGTTTTTTTGAACAAAAATACAGATCATATAATAATGTAAGGAATTCATTTGAATTCTTATAATTTATTACAAAGTTGCTTTTTTTACAACAACAAAAATAAATGAATTGTTGCAATGTGTAAGCCCACATAAGGGGACGGTTAAATAGGGTAACGTACACATTTATAACAATCTATTGTTTGCAATTTCTAAGGTTATTTCATACATTTTAAAAATAAATTTTTACTTTACAATGCAAAATTCTCTTTTCTTTTCTTTAATAGTTACACCGAATTCCAAATATATTGTTTTTTTCCGATTCTATTGTTGTGATCTCGTGGCATGAGACAGGGCCATCTTTTTAAAGTATTACAAGCATCTTTAATTAATAATGAAAAATGGTTCACAAAGATGATGGTTTAGTTGGTTCAATGAATGAACAAAAGTTTGCGGTAAATATTAAGACAACTGTTAAATGGAGATCTTTTATATACAGAATCTACTTTCAATAGATTTTTCAATTGGAATAGTTCACTTTCAATTATGTGTTCGTAAAACTTTTGTAATATAAGATCGTCATCTGTAAAGTTACAAGCTTTATAATATTGAAAACAACTGCTTATACAGAGAGTCCCAGGGGGAATGAATAGCATTTTAGGAGACAAGTTTATTTTTAAGGTTTATTTTTAAGGCAACTTTAATTTTCAAGGTCATATAAACATGTTTCCGAAAATGCTGTTTTCAATTATTTTATCATGAATAAAAAAGTATTATTCGTCTTGAATCCTAAAAATTAAAGCCTAATTTTGTTCATATATTAGTATTAGGCAGATAGCTACATTATTTCGAAACAATTTGTAAAAAAAAATCATAACGATAAAGCTGTTCATTTCCTACAATCCAAAAAAACATTGGAGGAAAGCGAAATAATCGAAAAACGATAGTTACTCGTAAACTATTTGACTTGAAATAATTTACTGCATTCCATAACAAGATATCAGTAATTTTCTCACTTAAAGAGAATTCAGTTTACGAGCAGTATACCAGATATCCAGGTTAAAAAGATGATTTACAGAGGTTCCTTTTAATATATGTCAGAATTTCTCAATTAAACGTACTAAATAATGATGTTTCAGTTTCAGTTATAAAGGTTATTCTCTTCTAAGGTATATTACTAATAGAGGTTATTGAGTAAAAACGTATTGGGGCCTCAGATAGAATCCTAATTATAGAGTTTATAAAGGCTAGAAATATTGACCGTAATAATAAATTTGGTATCGACAGGTGCTCCTACAAACTGAAATGTCTAAAACATATCAAAGGTATCTTCGAGTATCTTCGAACGGACAAAATCGACCCATTCAAGCCATCACAAAAACGTATACCCACCACAAAAGCTAATTTTTTTGTAACTTTTGTTTATAATGCGTTTTGTAACTTAATAGTTTTGCCAAAATTGCAGCTCAAACATCTGTGAATACTTAGAGCTGTAATATGTAGAAACCAAAATATTACAGCATGTTTCTTAGACGTAGAAATTATAATGAATATAAAATCAAGTTAGGGGAATCCGGCGCAGAACGGCGTACGAAGTTGAAAATATTGTTTAAAAGTACAGAGCTGCAAATTTTTCTCATTAACACATTATAATGTTGTTATCACAAAAATACAATAATATTCTAAGAAAATAAAAGAACAATATTTTTTCCAAAAATAGAAAATTATATCATTTGTCCCTTTCCGGACACGAACGAGGTGGTAAGGATAGGTAACTATATAAACACATATAAAACTGGTGGAATGGCAGAAAAAAATTAGGTTATGCACAAAATGCATACACTAGGACAGCCTCATCATCTTCGCTATCTATTCTCGTACGTGAAAAATGTAATGAAGAGACTCTGTTGTCAGTTGCATCCAAAAGCATCCAGGGGTAGTAAAATTTGCTTCTTCATTTGAAGGCCATCAAGTTTGAAGTCAGTTATGCCTGCTGGAAGACATTGTAAAACATTACGGCAGAATGAGGTACCCTATTCCGCCCCACCCGTTCCACCCCAGAGAAACGATTCGGGTTAGGAGGGTAAGTTCACTCGAAAAATATTCGTAAACAAAGATTTAACTACACCAAACGAAAGACAATTAAACGTGCTGCAATTGATGTACTAACTGTAGTTGTAATGTAAACAAGTATGTTTACCTTATCTTGGTTACAAGACCATCATAAGTTACAATACAGGAGCAAAAAAGCACGCAACTAAAATTTCACGTACCAAAAACCAAGAAAACTAGAGTATAATGAATGTCGTAGTTGAACAGCCACGGGTTGGTCTAGTTCTACGTATTGACGTTCGCTAGTAGCATTCCCTTAACCCCCCTCCGCCCCCACTACCTCATTGTGCCACGGGCTCCCCTACCATAGTGATACTCATCAAGTATTAGAATTTTAAATTGCATATAATTCCGTAAATGTTAAAGTTACAGGAACCATGGCCAGGACATAAATTGAAGGAAAATCTATTTTCTATTACTTTCAAAGTAGATTTTTTCATTTTACTAACATTAAAAGAGAAATTCATTATTTTGTTTTTCTCAATATCTGAATTTTCTTATGCAAATTCCCTGAAAGTACTTCTTATATAACAATGGTTTTATACTTCTGTGTGTGATGGAAAAAAAATAGCAGTACACTCTGTGATAAAGAACTGAGTATATACAGGTTATTTAAACCATTAACTCAGTTGATTATGACATTTGTAGTATATCGTTATAAGTAAATCACTATGTAGTAAAAATTGAACATAATTATAGATAGTAATGTCTATTTTAATAATACAATCATATCTTTAAATTCAACTTCAACTAACGTAAACTTCTTTTTTTTTGTTGTAAAGAAATCTAATGAGGCATTGAGTTCGTTTTTTTGTATAATATTTTGATGGAGATACGTTTCATTTAAAAACAAAACTATTTAAGGCGTCAAATATATAATTATAAAAATAAATTCTTGAAAAGGATGAACTCTCTATATATATATATTTAAAGATTTATATGTTTTTTAACGTAAAAAAAAACATAAGTATGGACAATAAGATATATGTAACGTACCAGCCAACTCACATCTGTACAATAGGATTGGAAATATTATTTATATTCGATGATTTCATATATATTTAGGTCAACTATAAAAGTAAATTGGTTTAATCGAATGATTCGATCGAATATAGGTTTAATAATGATAGCAATAAATTTAGAAATGTCGATTTCAAAATGAAAAAAAAAAATGAAAATAGTTAACGATAAAATCTTTTTACACATAAATATTATTCCGCAGATTATTTAACTCCGGTGGTAGGGAAGTCAATGTTTCCAATAAACAATGTTTAGATTTAGGTTTGCAAAATTTGAAGCAAAAAAAAATATCTAAATTTATTGGTACTTATTGGATTAATGATGAAAATAGAATAATTATCTCTGAAAAATTAGTTTGTTTATTGTTTATTTTAGTTCCTTTACCGGCCATACCATTCAAATTTTGCCCCTATTCCTAGAACATTTGTTTGTATTTTATAAATACGTATAAATACGTATAAAATACAAACAAATGTTCTAGGAATAGGGGCAAAATTTTAAATATAATTTCAAAAAAACCTAGAGTTCTCTTTGATTATTTTAATAATCTTTATTAGTTTATCTTTGTAACGGTTGAAAATATTGATCGTAGAAAAAAATTTATAGATGTTTATAAAATGAACCATTTAGTCCATTTCCGCAAAGTTGTCCGTCCATAAGCACGATAACTAAAAAAAAATGAGGTAGCGAGCTGAAATTTCGTATGTGTATTCTAGAGCTAAAAAGTAAGGTCAAGTTCGTGATTAGGCAAAATCGAATCATGTTTGGAAAAAATGGGCAAAACTGTTAATCTTTGAAAAAAATCTTTTTTAAAAATGAACAACTTTTTTTTTTAAATTTTTTTTCATAAATTCAGTATATACCTGGTATTTAAGCATTTAACTTAGTTGTTACTTTCATAATTTTATTATAATCCATAGTTAATGTGATCTAAGATTGATTATTATTAATTTATCCTTTAAAACAAGTTTTGTATTTTTTTTTTGATTAGGTCAATGTAATTCTAAAATGTTGCCGGGAACAAAAATAATACTTTACTTTTTGTCTACGTAAAAATAATAGGGAATATGTATTAAAATTTTTTGTCACATTTATTTTCAGAATATGAAAATACTGTTAATACTGTATTAATATTTAAAAACGAAATTAAAATCCGACAAATATCAAGGAAGCTATAAGCTTTTAAAGATTATTATCTGTCTCTTTCTTACAAAAATACTAAAAACGGAGGTTTACGTGTATTTTAAATGGTGAAAGTGTAATATGACGTCACATAACATATCAAGAGAGCTATCACCCTCTTTGTCTAATCGGGAATTTCAATCATTCATATCTCGCTTATTTTTAAAGTTATTTAAAAAGTAATTTTACCTTGATATTTGTCAAGTAAACATGCTTCAATTCAAGTTAAAAAAAATTTTCATGCATATTCCCTATTATATATACATACATATATATATATATATATATATATATATATATATATATATATATATATATATATATATATATATATATTCAATATTATATTTTAATTTTTAAATGCTTGGATTGCGAAGAAAAATAGCTAGGGGATTCATTGATCGTGAGGCAAATAAAAGGACTGCAGAAGAAAATCAAGATAACAAAAGAAGCTGCTTCAAGATAATTTTCTAATCGCCATTTTTCACTATATAGATCCGTTAAGAATTTTGTATGTTTTTGGGCTCCGAATCTTCTTCAAGGTCATAATTACTCGAAATCGTTAAAAAAACACGCAACAATATATTAATATCAACGAATATGAAAACCGTTACAAAAATTCGATAACCAATAAATTATTTAAAAAAATAAAAATAAATTCATTTCAAATAAAATTTAATATATTCATAGAAACACACAGTAATAGAAAATAATAATAATTTCTTTTTATTTAATTTTTGTTTTGAAAAAATATTATTATTTAATATTTACGATTACAGACTATGTGGCCTATAAAAATATTATTATTATTATTGTTAAACTATGAAAATCCATTATAAAATTTATTATTGTAATAAAATTTTTTTTTTTTAATATTTATTAGAAAATAATACATAAACTCTTTCGTTTGACTTTGTTATACGATCACTATGGTTTCTTGAAGTGTATGAAAACTGGGCACTAATTCTTTTAATATACCTGAAACAAAGTTAGAGAGATCAGGAAAAATATGAATAAAGTGATTGTAATTATATTTCAAATTTTGCCCCTATTCCTAGAACATTTGTTTGTATTTTTTATAAATACGTATTTCGACTACAATGTAGTCATCATCAGTATGAATTAGCTAATCGTAACTATCTCTAACTGAAAGTCTAATGTATTAAAATTGAATTTTTTTATTTATGCTCCATTGACTTTTAGAAAAAAAATAAACAAGGGATTATTTTAATATTTAATATTCTTAGTTAGAGTTAAAGTAGTGTTTTTTTTACAAAATTGTATAATTGATTTGTGCCTTATTTATAAAATATATCTTAGTCACTTATACGTATATGGTATAAAAGAAAAACGATATAATATGATTTGTTGATTTAAAGCTACATATTAACTGCCTAAAGATTTTCGTATTATTTGTTATTTCTTATTTAATTCAACATTACTGGTAAAATTTCCTATTTTATTCTAAATAATATAACTTTCTTTCAGTATTGACACTATTTATTATGCTTCAAATTGTAAATATTAACGATTTTCTAACATTCAAATATCTTTGTACATATTCACGAATTTCTAATTTTACAATAATTTTCCCGAATTTTCTAATTTTGTCTCCGATTGCATCCCCCACTCTAACATCCTTAACTTGCAGTTTTAAAACACTTCTTTAGAAACAATTCTCAGATAACTTGTTAAATTTAACTAGTTCAGGTAATTTAATGCCCAGTTTACATTTATTCGTTTCTCGTTTCTATATATTATAATTCTGTTTCAGTCGTCGAAAAGACTCTTCAAAATGGACGGGTATTGTGTCCTACTGTGTTTTGATGATTGCATTTGTTTCTCCTGAATGCATGATATAATTTGTCTAAATTACAAAATATAAAAAATAAAATATTGTTTAATTCTTTAATTTTTTCTTTCTTCAAAGAAAGCCAAACTTTATTGTAACCAATTACCAGATAAAATTAATAGTTCACTCAGAAAATAACTCAGCATGAGCATTTTTGTTTGTAATAAAAACATGGGGCAATAAACATTTATATATAAAAACAAATTGGTGAATAATTAGTTGAGAGGTAATTTAATTAAGTAGAACTATTTATACAGTTATTAGGATTCAGTTACCAATACTGAAATGTTTAGTGGGTGTGTAACTGTGTACACTTCAAGACACAAACAGTGGATGTCATTTTTAAAAATTTTATAGTTCATGTGTACCTTATTCATTCGGGTTTAGAAAAAAAATTTTGAATAAAAGTTGTTACTTTTTTTCTAATGAACAACTTTTATCCAAAGCATTTTTTCGAAAACCGAATCCATTAAGCACAAATCCGTTATAGAGGTTTCAAATTACATCAACTTTTGTGGTCCATAGTACTTTTATATAAATTATTAGCTATTGGTTTTTTACCGAAGAATGAATTTCGGAAGAATGCACCGGGTAGATGTCGATAACTTATCACAATTAGCGAAATAAAAATTGGTATGTGACGTACTTTTGGTATTTGAAAGGTCTAGTTTGTTAATGAGAAAAATCGGTCAAAAATTTATAATAGGTAGAAATTACAGATTAATTACTTCAATCTTCTAGTCATATTTTCTGTAACGGTAATATTAACAGATATATTTACAACTTTAAAGTTTTCATTTTCTAATTAATGTAAGAAGTTTTGCTATGGTTACATAATTTCATTATGATTCTTTCTTCTGAGAAAATTCACTTAGCCTACGTAGCGTGACGAATGTTTTTTATACCCAGAATGAATATATACCCAGGATAAATGAATTTTAAGCTGTATAGATCCAATTGTACATGAATTGAAAAATATGTATATTATAAATTGGAAAATATCTAAAAATATCATAAAACCAGCTGAATGGTGAATAATATTAGTTTTTTTCTACAAACATTTATTTGCATTTTTAATCATTTTCTAGTAAATTAAAATATTTTATCGTACACAAAAAAATATTTATAAAGAATAATTAAATTTAAAAATTAATTATTTTTTCTATTCTTTAAATTAAATCATCATTGATTATTATATTATATATTTTTCTATTAAATAACACACAAACAAAATTACATCATACAAAAATAAATTTTTTTACAACAATTGTTTAATAATAAATAATTATATTAAGCTAATTTTATACATTGGAAACCGATAATATAATACAAAAATTATTTCTGATATCCATACATATCGGAGTGCGTTGAGTCAAGTTTGAGCAAAATGTACCTATGTATAACCACATATTTTTCGAAATATATGAGTGTATATCTACGCATGTTTAATATCATAGTATCCAGAGGGATCTGAAGTTAAAAACGTTCATGTGGGAGATATAGCCAAAATTCATAAAATTCTACAAAATCCAATGTAGTAAATTCATAAAATTATTCAAAATCCACAATAAAGTATATCATTTTTTGTCGTAGATTCAAATTAAAATGCATCATTTTAATAAAAATGTTTATTTCAGAATATTTGAATGATTGTGTATTTTTATTGCGCCAAAAAATAAATAGTTTCAATTATGATGATTAAGTTAAATCCCGACTTTGTAACGCCTGAAAATATTGATCACCGAAAAAGAAATGTTGATATAGGTATTCATAAAATTACCTAATAGGGAATATGCATGAAAATTTTTTTTCACATTTATTTTCAGAATATGAAAATACTGTTCATACTGTAATAATATTTAAAAACGAAATTAAAATCCGACAAATATCAAGGAAGCTATAAGCTTTTAAAGATTATTATCTGTCTCTTTCTTGCAAAAATACTAAAAACGGAGTTTTACGTGTATTTTAAATGGTGAAAGTGTAATGTGACGTCACATAACATATCAAGAGGGCTATCACCCTCTTTGCCTAATCGGGAATTTCAATCATTCATATCTCGCTTATTTTTAAAGTTATTTAAAAAGTAATTTTACCTTGATATTTGTCAAGTAAACATGCTTCAATTCAAGTGATAAAAAATGTTCATGCATATTCCCTATTAGTCCATTTTCGCAAAGATGTTTGTCCGTAAACACGATAACTCAAAAATGAAAAGAGACTACGAGCTGAAATTTTGTGTGTGTATGTTATAGACCTAAAAAGTAAGGTCAAGTTTGTCAGTGTGCTAATCGAACCATGTTTGGGAAAAGTGGAAAAAACTGCCCATCTTTTTGAAACCGTAAGAGATAGGTATAACAAATATTTAAAGACAAAAAATGTTCCTTTTTTAGAATAAACAACTTTTGTTTGAAATTTTTTTTCATAATTTCAGTATATATCGGGTATTCAAGTAATTAACTCAGTTAGTTGTTATTTACACTTATTTAATTTAATAAAATAAACTGTATAGTTCACAGAATATTTCAAAACACTATATGTTACAGTGTCTAATTTATTAACATTGTTCTTACAAGATTAAATATAAAAAATTGTATTTTTCCATAATGTTTAACATTTGATTTTTTAAAGTTTTATCTATCTCATGTGGATGTACCCACATGAGATTATCTATCTCATGTGGATGATTCTATGTGCCCATTGAGACGTAACTAGTTTTCGAGTTACAATTTAACAACAGTTAAATATAGTGTGAGTTATTGAATAAAAACTGTACAATTAAATTGGTTAAGATTCCTTCAATCACTATATTATGAGCTGATGATCTGAAATGTTTCATTTATAATGGCATGATTCCAATCTTTTTTTAACCCGACTTCAAAAAGGAGGATGGTTCTCAATTCGTCTGTATTTTTTATTTTATTTCTATTTTATTTTTTTTAATGTTTGTTACCTCAGAACTCCGTTATTTATTAACCGATTTTGAATTTTTGTTTTTTTTGTTTTCCCATTGTCACCAAATCGCCTTCTGATGAAGGGATCCCCTGGAAATCGAGGAAAACCCTCATTTTATATGTGATAACCGATTTCTGCGATTTTTTTTTTTTTGAAAGGGTATACTCATTCATAATGGGAAAATAAGAAAATTTTTTTAAAAACCGACCCCAAAAAAAAAAATTTTTACAAAAAAAAAACAAAATGCTTGTAAAAAAACTGAAAATCTGTTATGAAACGTTATTACGGATAAAAAAAAAATGTGTTAAAAATTGCACTAAAAATTAGTTACCCATATTTAGACAAATAAAATCAGTTATAGAACTTCAAAGTCACTAAAAAGCGAGAAATCCGAAACCCGACTTCAAAAATCGAATATTCTAAAACAAAAAATGCACTAAAAAGTAGAAAAATAATTGCATATTCTTGTGCCAATTTTAGTTCACCTAAGCAAAAAATTTTAAATATATATGTAAAATTATTGTTATTTTTGGAGGCGGTGTCCAAATTTTATGTGAATTTCTCTATACTGACACCGACTTCAAAAAGAACAATAATTGCACATATATATTTAAAATTTTTTGCTTAGGTGAACTAAAATTGGCACAAGAATATGCAATTATTTTTTACTTTTTAATGCATTTTTTGTTTTAGAATATTCGATTTTTGAAGTCAGGTTTCCATTTTGTCAAAATAGGTTTTATTTTTTATTTGCTTGTTTGCATAACATTTTAGACTTTAGACTAAACAAGAACTTGGATCCTTCTTAACATTTACGTTTTGTGTGATGGTTTTTTTAAATATTCTAAGAATATTTTATAACAATAAAAATAATATTATTTAGAATATTGAAGATTTACGTAGTTGGATATTTATTGCATAAGATGAGATCTCTGCAAACATTTCAAGACCACACACACAACATAGATAATTTTATTTGTGAAGAGTCACTCACTCACTGCTGCTAGTCAAGGTACTCTAAAGGTAACAATATTGTATATAAATTTTGATCTTTTGTTGTCTCTATGTTAATATCACTTCGAGAATCGCATCATCACACTCTAAATAGTATAGATAGACATCACAACATATATTATCATCAAAATCATGTTATGTATAGATAGTTGTTCCACACTTTTATGTGTATATAATAACGACAATATTGACTAATCATAAGATTGCATATTAAGGATTGATTTAAAAGTCCTTTAACTTTTCAATTATGTCTGATGATCTGAAGAAAACCACTCTCCACTAGGCACTCACTATAGGAGTTGTAAGAATAGAGGAAATGAAAAGAAAATTACATCAGAGTTCTTTATATGAAACAACACCGTGATCACTGAGAAAAAGTACCGCGGCTGGAGCTCGGGAAGGTACTGCTTCAGAGTGCAACAAAGAGGCACTTATTTCTATTCTCGAATAACTTTATGAGTGATGAAAGAGAAACCTCTATATGATGGGGTCATTTTACACGTCTGGATTTGTATAACTGAAAAATCCATTTTCCTTACACCTCTATATGCGAGAATTTAATTTGCTAGGTTCTACCACCTACTCACTGAGTTTATTATACCTTTGCCAAAGAAACCGTATCTGTACCTTTATTAGAAACTGGTTTTGTGAACAACCTGAATAAGGATCGGAAATATTATTTATTTTGGAAATCCCGCTCATCCAGATTCAACTGTACTGTATATAGAGGGTGCCGGGTCACAGTGGTTTTGAAGGAAACAGAAAACAGATACCTTCGCAAAGAAGGGAGTCGGAATACCCTTCATTGGCTCAAAGCCGATTTTAGGAATTCCAAGGATTGCATGTAAACAGGTGATCAACGAGTGGTCAAGAGCTAAACACCGTAATCAATGGGCAAAAGAAGTGCGGTAGGAGCTCGGGAAGGTACTGCTTCAGAGTGCAACAAAGAGGCACTGAGGCTGAACAAGATGCAACTGCGGATTCATTACCGGGCATTGTCCCCTGCGGAGGCATCTGCACACAATGGGACTCCATAACGGGTCCATTATGTGCAGATTGTATGGCGAGGAGGAAGAAACATCCAGCCACATTATCTTTGACTACGAACCTCTAGGTTACAGCAGATACAGGATATTCGGTGCATCTCACCCCGAATATATGAACCTTCAGGAAGACCTGAGAAGCAAGCACCTGACTATTGCCAACATATGGGAGAAGCGAATCTCGTCGGACTGAAGTAGAAGTGGGAGCACAATGGACCATAAGGTTTTAGACTCCAAGACGTATCTATCTATCTATCTAAGGTCTTCCGTGGTCTTGAAAAATTAATTCTATCGAAATAATAATTAGAAAAAGAAGAATTTCAATAGAACTACTGTAATGAAAATACTTTTTTACTGAATGTAAAAAAGGATAAGGTTTTTATTTGTTCTAAAACAAGCCAACGGTATTTAATATTTAATTAGACGAGGGTTCCAGTTACTGTAGGCAAACCGCCATTGGAAGCTAACCGTGACAAAAATTTGCTAGTGTGTTACCGTGTATTCTAGTTACCGTGCATTTGAACGTGATTTGAGGGATTTCTTATGAAGTTGGATGAAGAAAATGAAAGCATATTTAGTTTTTGTAAAGTGAAAGTACGAAGGAACTTGACGAGCCTCTGCAGATAGGGTCCAACATCTTTGCATACAAGAAGTCCAAATTGTTGAAAAAATCACACATTATAAAAATAATATCTCTAGGGTTACAACTCATCCTCTAATACCTGTAGGTAACAGGATTTCATGGGATACTTCAAACAGAGGCTAATCAAAATGCAGACATTAACCAAGGGAATTCCATATTTAATTTTGCAGTGCGCACGTCGTTTCAATCCGATTCCGAAGAAAATCAAATGTGATTCTGTTTTCCTCTATTATTATTATGGCAGATTAAAAAATTGACAAAAAAATATTAAAAAAGATGACAAAAGTAGCAATTGCGAATTAAACTCCAACTCCAACTATCAACTCCATTAGTGGCATTAATTTGATCGTGATTCGATTTTCGATAAAAAAATTTAGAACAAATGTTAAATCTTAAACTATTTTTAAGATTCAAAGTAAGAATCCAACGAAGCTTCGTTTGCTTAGCGTACATAAGAATTCTAAAAGAAAAAGGACAAAATTAGAAGCGATTTTAAATTTTAGATTTAATTAAAACTATAGCAGACTTGTTCTTAAATAATTGACTTGTTATTAACGTTGACTTTGATTTGCAAATCCGTTGCTTATCATCTCCCTCAAACAAAATACTGACACTTTTCTAATTCGAATTTTCTTAATGTTATAGTGATAAGAAACATTATAATCATGCTATTCAAAGTACATTCAATTGAAAGCTACTGGTTTATCTTGAAATACTAACTACTACCAATGTTCAGGATATTTTCATTATAACTTTTGAAAAGGTACATTTAAAAACAAACAAATCTCAGTGTCATTGATGATAGTAAATGGGCTCTTCTTCTTTGTCAAAAAAAAAATGGAAGATAATAAAACCTATTAATTTTTCTACAGGTAAATAATATATACATTTGTAAATATTTACACACGACATAATATGTTTGGGTACCACTTATATATTTTCTGCTACAATTGTATCAATTCATTTACAATAATAATTTATCTATAAATATTTTCTTGTTCGGACATAACTTAAAAAAACTTAAAAAATTTGTTATTTTATTCAAAAAACGAATGGACATTCCATTGAAAAAGACTTCACAAGAAGCAAATATATTTATGAAAACATTTTAAAAAAATATTTAATTGCCACCAAGAAGAAAATTCTTAAAAAAATATCCTTTTTTGAATGAGCCAATGCCTCCAAAATAATTGATTATTATATTTTCTATGAATTTGTAAAATAGTCACAAGTTATCGATCTTACACAATCTTTAAAGTGTCCGCGACCACACAAAATGGTGAAGAAGACTTCTGAATTACATGTTTGCCCTTTTTTTAGTATCTATGACAAATTTTTAGTATCCTTTTTTTTTATATGCAAAATTATAGAGTTTGTAAAAAATGAACAAGTGTGGAAACGACCAAAGCCTATGGATCACAAAAATGTCATTTTTTTTAAATTTATAATTGAATTATGTCTTATTGATTCGGTTTTCGAAAAAATGCTTCGGATAAAAGTTGTTCAATAGAAATATAGTAACAACTTTTATTTGAAATTTTTTTACGAAAACCGAATGAAGGCACAAATTAATTATATTTAAAAAAATGACATCAATGGCTGATTACACTAAATGTAGTTATTTTGATAAATAAATTTTTTGAATAACAATGAATTCTTCAAATTAGAAACTTAACATTTATATGAATACAAAACTGAGATTTTATGTCTGAATAAGACAAAACTAGTGGACAAAATTTTAACAGTTTGGTGATCGAGATTTTGTTAGGACTTTCCTAACTTGAACCCTGTTTAAAACCCGTGTACGGGAAAATTCCATGGGCCATTTTTGACATTTCGTAATTATGACAAAGAATTAAATTTAATTATAGTCTTGGTTTAAGAATAATAAATAATTAGGGAAAAGGCTTGAGGTAATATTGTCAATTATTTTTAAGAAACAAAGGGTTACATCAAAATCATATAAAAAGGGAATACGTCGGATATTATTAATCAAATCATCAAACCTTCTCTGAAATTTTGTAAGTTAATTCGATGACTAAAATTTTTTGCAGATTCTTTCAGGATTGCATAAAATTGAAAAACAAATTCTGTTTCTGATTTGGAGTAAATTCACCATAAGATGACATAAATAGTATAAATAGGACATGGAATTTTTTGTGTCCATTTAAACCTTTTTAAGGCAAATCGATTATTACAAATATTAAATTTTCTAAAAATATTTAAATAGTCAGAAATAATTACAAATGTAATAAAAACATATGTATTTCGGTAGCTTATTTGAAACACTGGTCCGGAAAACCGATCAAGATAGTCGGTTCGATCCCCATCCATGATGTGTATGATTTTTCTTAACAAGCTTTTTGATAAAGATTATTAAAATAATCAAAGAGAACTCTAGGTTTTTTGAAATTACATTTTAAAATTTGCCCTTATTCCTAGAACATTTGTTTGTATTTTATACATACATATTTCGACTAAAATGTAGTCATCATCAGTATGAATTAGCTAATCATAACTATCTCTGGGATATGGATTCAGAAATATGTTGCATGTTGCTAATTTGGTGCGTGTCTCACAATGATGACTACATTGTAGTCGAAATACGTATTTATAAAATACAAACAAAAGATCTAAGAATATAGGGGCAAAATTTGAAATGTAAGGTTTTTGATGTCGAAAAATATTACAAATTAGTGATTTTTTTCTATAGATTACTAATCTGTTCAGCATATGTACTTAGAAATAATAACCACCTTCCTGTAGTACGGGAAATCGATTGAAAACATCATGAAATCCCAGTTCAACTCAAAACTCTCACTCAATTAATTATAATTGCATGAAGAATTTATAGATACATAAATAAATTTAAAAATCAGTAGACAAAAATATTTGTATGAATGAGGATTCATAGATTCTTAGAAATTAGGATTTTTTTATAATGAATTTACAATTGTATGAAACAAATTTTTGTCGGTTATTGTAAACGTTAATTGTTTGTACAAAGTTTAAATGACTTCAACATGACTCATTTAATTAAATCCAACATTAGGTACAGGTAGATATTATTTGTAATAATATCTACTAGTAGGTTTTGGAATATCGCAAAATAATAACCTTCACCATCCTTAATTATATTCTTATTATAAGATTTATTAATTTATAAGATTTACTCTTTAATGAGCGAAAAATATCACGATTCTTTTCAAAAGATATGGAATACTTTTAATACCTCATAAAAAAGATTTCCAAGATGCCTAGCAAGTAAAATAGCAGGGCTGAAATATCAAATTAAAATTATTGAGTGTCCATATTGTTATAATCAACCACATAAAATTACATTTCAAAATTATCTAGAGCACGGTAATTTAAAAGGTTTTTGACCTTCGTTAGAAACTAGCTGAAAAATCCGGCTTTGTCGGGCTTCAAAACATTGTTATAAAGAGTGCATAGGAAATTTATGTCAAATAATTTTTTTTCTTCTAAATTTTGACATTTCGAAACGCTCATTTATAGTTGTTTAATGAAAAAAGTTTTATATTTTCAATTAATTGACAAATAATTTTCTCCCAAAATTTGTTAATGATGGCATTTCTATAGAAACTACAAACTATATCAGAGATCTAGCCATCAGAAAACGTTATAGCCGTTTTCTAACGGCTATAACTTTAGAACGGTTTGGAATTTTAAACTTGTCTGGAGTCGTAAGAAAAATTCACCTAGATATCATTATTTCGCTATCTCATATAGTTTTCTCCAAACAATTCCGACAAAAACCCACACGCAACATATTTCCCTGTTATATATATAACGATTACAAAATAATATCCGACAATTATATGTATTTATTGATCATCGAAAAAAATTTACAAAATTATTTACATGAACTGCAAATTTCAATCAGTAAATTTTATTTGAAAGGGATTTATCTATTTTTTGGCAAATGAAGAGATAAAATCGATAAAATTTTACCCCCCATTTCTCCGTTTTTCTACCAAAATCTCATTATTTTCCATAATGCAAACAAAGAGATTTTTTCAACACAAATTGAGTTCATAGATAAATCAGGGTAAAACAAAGTTCAGCAATTCAATAATCTTCACATGTTTATAACCTGACCCTAATGCCTATTAAAATCTCAAAGTATGATAAAAATTAAATTTAAGTACATGCTTTATGAATATTTATAAAAAAATAAACCTATAGATTCTAAAAATAAATAATAATAATAAAAAAATTATTAAAATAGCATCTCATAATTCAATTAAATTGATTTTGTGCAGATTCAAAGGTCATAACATTATTAGGTCATAATTAGGTAATGATTAAGTTTTATTGAATATTCCATATGATGACTATTCTTTTTTTTTCAAAATTACTAAAGTATACTTCAAACATGCATAGAAACATACATAAAATTGATGTTTTTTTATTATACAGGATGCCCTAACAATTCGGTGGCATCTTTCAAATATGATGATCTATTTCGTCAGAAAATTATGTCATAATAAAATTTTAAACAAGTAAAATTAGGTAACTAATTGCACAGAGTTAATTGTTTAAATACTCTGTATATATTTTGTTTATTATCAGTGGGTAGAGGTATATCCCCTCCCTGCGGAGAGGAGCATTAACCGATTTCAACCATAAAGTTACGCAAACGTAAAGTTACTTTTAAGATCTAGAACTTTCGCTTGTTATCTTTTATTTATCTTGATATATATATATATATATATATATATATATATATATATATATATATATATATATATATATATATATATATATATATGTATATATATATATATATAGAGAGAGAGAGAAAGAGAGAGAGAGAGAGAGATATAGATATTTTAACCCGGAAAATAAGCGATAGATAGCCCAAATGTAAGATAAAATGTTCATGTGAACTTTGATGTTTTCAAGTTTCGTTTTTTTTGAAATGTCTCAAAATTGCTTGGCTGATTTCGTGGCTTAATTTGATGTAATTAGATTTAATTTAAATATGAACGGGCGGATATCCTAACTAGATATTTTAAAGAAAAATTTGTGTACGCCACTGCTTTTTCCTAAGTTTTATATTATTTTTAGATTGAGTAATAAAAATACAATTCTTTTCTATCTTGCTTACTCGAGAAAAAAATAAAATTTCCCTGGAAAAGTAAATTTAATTTTATTAATAAAATGAAATAATAATAACAAGTGAAAATAACAACTATAACTAAGTTAAAGGCTTAAATACTCAGTATATACTGGATTTATGTAAAAAAAATTTATAACAAATTTGTTAATTAAAAAAAAACATTTTTTGTCTTACATATTTGTTCTATCTCAGACTGAACTTAATACACCTTATATATTTTTATATACCGGGTATTAAAAGTAAATAATACACTCTGTACACCTTCATCAAAGTCAAAATATGATATAAAATTTATTTAGCTATATAATTAAATAAATAGCTGGTTTAGGACAAATATACCTAGTTCTTATACTATTTAAGACCATTCATCAATTTTTTTTGTACTTAGCAATTAGTAAAACAAAAAAATAAACAAAAAGTATAAATACTAAAAAATTTAAGGGTCTTCTTTTTGTTCCTTTTTTGTATTTAGATAATCGCTTATAAATAGCAGGGTATGGCTATACGATTTAAATAAAGTATTTATTAAAACGGTTATTATAACAAAATTATATGCCTTTTTAAATGGTCTTTAATTGATCATAATATAATTAATATATATAATATATGAATATGTTCTTATACTTCGTGATATTGTCTAGAACTTTTTTATCTTTTTTTTAGTACAAAAGTTGTTAAATTATGATGTGAGAAATATATATTTATGTTTTTAAATATTTCAAAATTATTTATATTTTTATTATATTTTAAAACTATGAGAATTGTGATCTTAATATCTCTGAAACTATTCGTCAAACCAACTGGTTATGGTTTTGTTTTTTTTGAGTTAAATTTATCTTTTAAATCAATTTTTATTAAAAGTTGATGACTAAAAGTCTCAAAGTGTGATTTTTTCAATTGATTGATTTAATGATTTGATAAACAGTTTAAGCGATATATCGTCTGAAATCGTATAAGTGGTATGATCTAATCAATTCAATTCATTTCGGGAAACATTATCTTATGTGGACACATCCTAATTTTTACCATTATTCGATTACCATTTATTATCAAAGTCAATTTTTTGCTTTTGACTACAAAGTTAAATTTTATCCGATTTGAATGATATTTATTTTGAACCCCAGTATTTTTAGGGTGTACTATCCATTTCTACAATATAGAATTGTATAGCATTCATCCATTTCGACATACAAGCCCCATGCCTTGACAACTCAAAAGCTAATCAAGATACCTGGTTTTTAAAATTGAATGTTTTAACACCATAAATTTTAAAACAAGAAGCTTCTTATAAATATTTTTCGAATATTATGGAAGATATTCCAAATTTTTTGTTACCCCTCCCTCTAAACCCCTTTTTCATCTTGTCCAATTTTACCCATTCACGAACTTGACGTTTTGAATATCAAAAGCGTCTCAAATACCAAATTTTATTCCAATCAGAATAAAACTGTGACCGATAGAGAGTCCACAGACACATAAACTTATATATACGGATAAATATATATATATATATATATATATATATATATATATATATATATATATATATATATTTATATTTATATTTATATTTATATTTATATATATATATATATATATATATATATACAAATTTTAACGATAGTGATTTTTAACATCTAAGTAGGTAGGATCGATGGACATTTGAAGAAATTTTTACGAAATTCCAAAATTGGTACAAAAAACAATAACTGCATTTCCTTTGGTGGAAATTCGCTAAAAAAGCATATATTCTGGATTTTTTTTAAATCTGTTGATATTCAATGGTAATAATTTGCAACTGCTACCCCAAAAATATTGAACAATCTCTGTCAAAACTATTCTTACATGGTATAACATTAAATAAATTGTATCATAAATGTTAAAACAATATATATGTTATACTATATATGTTGATATAGTTTTAAGTAAATTAATCATACTATATTTTATACTTTTTGCTGTGAGTGTATTGAGTGAACTGAACCTTGAGTGTATATTGTGTCTTGAAAATACATACTTTTCAAATAATTCAAAAGTAATGCTGGTCAGTTAAACTCACCTAATAAAATATTTATGCCATTTATATGGAAAAGATATCCTGAGAGAGACCATATACAAACACATCCCCTATTAAAATAGCTTTTAGAACATAACGTTGATAAGAAAATCAACTGTATCATATTTCTCATCTATAAAAATGAATTTAAAAGAATTGAATAAGAAAACTTTTCTAGATTTCGAGAAACTTGATGAAATATGATATTTTTTCTCGATTTGTTTTATTATAAAGCAATGGACTAAATTACTTTTATTTCTAAGTAAAATAAGCCTTAGTAGTTGGAATTATTGTTAATGATAGAAAATCATTCATTCTTAAAGCGACATAAAGCGATGAACCGTGTTTCATTTAATCACCCCAAGGTTTATTTTCAACTCTTAGAAAATGAAATATTTCTTTTTACGATTTTCTTAACCTTGAAATAAATTTTACATTGATTGCTAATACATTTCATGCAATTGCATATACTCAGCTCTCGGCAACGAAATGACCTACGGGCTAGAAGGGCAAGTTTTTCTTCTCCAATTGGTATGCGATTTGTGTAAATTGTAATTGTGTACCATGGAACGTTACAGAATAGATCGTTGAGGAATGTTCATTACAACATCGATGGACAAAGAGCATGTTTCAAACCACATAACCTTAATCTGGTTCCAATAATTTAATAAGTTATTATTTATCCAATAATAAGTTGCAATGACGACGGACCATCGAAAGACCGCCTGTTATCCCCCAAACATTGTTTATCAAAGCTCTTGATTAGAGCTTTATTATAATAACTCATTAATTACGTTAAGCTATTCAGTTCAAAACGTATACTCAAATTTTAGTTCACTTCCTCAGTTCCTCACTAATATAGTACCATCTAAATAAACTTACAACAAAAATCGAAAATTCTCCTCGAAATTACGAATTGCTGGCAGCCTTGGGAAATATATGAAATTCAGATCTTTTTAGTCTTTTCATAGACCTGCCAAATAGCCGCGCTTGTAAAGGCGTTGTGTGTACTTGGAACTGGGAGGTTATGGGTTCGAATCCCGACATCGACAGTTTGTCAATTATTTAAAAAAAGGGGCGGGGTGGTTAATTGACTAAACTGTCGGCGTAAGGACAAAAACGAAGTAACCGGCTATGCTTTTGCCTATGCTTAGGCATCACATTGGACCTTATGGTCGAAGTGTGTCCCGTCCAGGTCAGCCTCTACAATCTATCTCATCTACTCATACAAACTCAAATATAAACTTTTATTAGTACAAAGAGCCCGATACTTTTTAATAATTTTTTTCTTTTTAGTGCGTTACTACTAATAAAAGGTCGGATTTTTGTTGAACTCATTTCTAGTACTATAAAAATATTCAATGTAACTGGACTTCTTCTATCAATATAGCAATAAAAATTGATTTTTAATTATTAATTATGATATTAAGCAATAAATATATAAAATAATATTTTTTTTAAATAGTTATTAATAATTATTATTTGCATTAATTAGTAACAAAAATAAATACAATACAAAATTGAAAAAATATATATATATATATTTAATTATATTTTAATAACAATCAAAGTTATTGACCTATCTATGAAAAATAAATAATAATCAATTTTTTTATTTTATTTTTTAAATAATGAACAACGATTCACTGACTTTTAGGTACTCACTGAACAAATAAATAAATAAATATGATTATTTTGAACATGAAAGTACCTACATAAAGATACTACATGAGCACAATTGATTGAAGTTTTATAATCTCACAGAATATAATCATATTTTTTTACCTCTATATAGATACATCAGATATATCGATAGATACATCATGGAGTCTAAAAAGTATTGCACTTCGACATTATGGTCCAATGTGCTCCCACTTCTACCTCAATCCGACGAGATTCGCTTCTGCCATATGTAGGGCAATAGCCTGGAGCTTGCTTATCAGGTCCTTCCGAAGGTTCATATATTCGGGGTGAGATTCATCGAATATCCTGTATCTGCTGTAACCTAGAGGTTCACAGTCAAAGATAATGTGGCTGGATGTTTCTCCTCCTCGCCATACAATCTGCACATAATGGACTCGTTATAGAATCCCATTGTGTGCAGATGCTTCGGCAGGGGATAATTCCCGGTAATGATTCCGGTAACCCTCCGCAGTTGCATCCTGTTCAGCCTCATTGCATCGAGAAATAGCTTCTTTGTTGCACTCTGAAGTAGTACCTTCCCGAACTCCTACCGCACTTCTTTTTCCCATTATCACGGTGTTTAGCATATGACCACTCATTGATCACCTGTTTACATGCAATCCTTTGAATTTCTAAAATCGGCTTTGAGCCAATGAAGGGTATTCCGACTCCCTTCTTTGTGAAGGTATCTGCTTTTTCGTTTCCTTCCAAACCACTGTGACCCGGCACCCTACCTCTATATACAGTACAGTTGAATCTGGATGAGCGGGATATCCAAAATAAATAATATTTCCGATCCTTATTCAGGTTGTTCACAAAACCAGTTTCTAATAAAAGCACAGATACGGTTTCTTTGGCAAAGGTATAATAAACTCAGCGAGTAGGTGGTAGAACCTGGCAAATTAAATTCTCGGATATAGAGGTGTAAGGAAAATGGATTTTTCGGTTAAACAAATCCAGACGTGTAAAATGACCCTATCATATAGAGGTTTCTCTTTCATCACTCATAAACGTTATTCGAGAATAAAAATAACGGCAGAATAGTCTTTAGTTTCACTTAAAGAGTTTTCTTACTCATCCAGTTCTCGCGTATTCAGGTTCTACTGTACTAACTTTAGTTCAGCTATTTTGTCCGCGTGCATTTTGGATATTTCGGATGTAAACCATACAAGGTAAATTTTCCTGAATATTTCTTCTAGTTTTTAGATAAAATGATCCGAATAAACGTTGTTTTGTGATTTTCAACTTGACTTGAACTTCCAGGTTATTTGAGGGCCAACTTGTGTTTTTCCAACGGGAACCTTTATTTATTTAATATTTTTACAGAAGTATTTAATTGTTTTTTTGTAAACTAGCGTTGATTTATATCCATTGTTAGTATTGTTGCCTTTCGGTTATATTATACCAACGTAAATGACTAACGTTTACTTTTATTTGACATTTAAGTAACATGTCTCAACATTGAAAACGTTCTTTGACATCAAATGCTTGATATGAAAAAAAATACATATCTAGAATGGAAATCGAACCCATAACTTCTGGCATTCTAGACCAATGCTCTGCCTCTGAGCTACCTGAGATGTTATGGTAGTGGAATGCATCTGATCTTTCACTATCATTTGATGTCGATTTATTTTGGTTAAACAATTTTATAGTTGTTTTAAAAATAGATTTTTAACCATTTTTGACAAAAATAAGGCCCTTAGAAAAAATTGTATTCTGGTCAGTTTTTAATCCAAATTTTCTGGTATGAATGTGACCGAATTTTTAAATCCAAGGCTTTTATTAAATCTTTTATTTATTTTATCATTAAAACATTTGGATGAATGTTATTTATTATATTTATACATAGAAGTCGTATGAACGATTGACACCAAATCTTTTAAGATTATATGTATTTTTGGTGTACTCTATACAAAAATAATTATAAAATTTTTACTTTTAATTAAAAGACCCAATGTTTGAAGCCAGTGAGAGGTAAGCAGCATTGGTCATCACATCATAATCATATTATTTTTGTTTAAAAATCATATATCATGTGTCTATGTGTTGTATAATGTAATTATTTTTATTTATTTAAAAATATATATATTTTGTATATACATACAGGCGAAACAATTCAATGTGGCACTACCACGTCCTCGAACACTTAAATTTTTTCGAAGAATCATCATGAATTTATCATCATCAAAAATTTACCCGGTCTAGAGCGCTTCGTTAGGATGTCGATCGAAATTATGTGAAATAACCTTACTTTACCATGTTTATTATCTGACTACGAATAAAACTTCCTGGCCATTTTTGAGGTCTCGTAATTATGATACACAACAAAACTACGCATAATATCTTACAAATAATTATAAATTAAACAAATAATTAATTATAATTATTTTGAAGAAATAAAGATTTATATAAAAATCATAAAACGAGATCAAATTTCGGAAACGTGTGTGTCAAATCTTCAAATCAATTAAATTTTTGAATTTTAAGAGATTTTATTTTCCCAACACAATACCCCCCCCCCCCCCGAAATGTGAAAAACCTTTTCAAATTACCTTTTTTACTTCTATTATCAATTTCTATTGTACGAAGCCAAGGCCGATGGGCTCCCCATGGGTCACGAGGGTGGAGCTTCCTAACGAGCAGAGCGAGTCCTATAATATATACAGGCCATTGTGTTACTCACTGAATGACTCACGTATACAAATTCTAACTAACTAACTTTGGTTCTTTGCATTCGACGCGGAATCACTTCAAAATTATGGAAAAAATCGAAAAACTTTAATTTTCCCAACGCAAATAGGAAAAACCCTTCAAAATTACCTTTTTTAATTCTATTCATGCTAGAGAAACGCAGTTTTTATTATGTCAAGGACACGAAGCTTAGACCGAGGCCGGCTCGGTGGGTCAAGGGGGCGGAGCCACTTTATCGAGCTGCACGAGTAAATGAATTGTTAATCATATTATATATATATTATTTAAAAGATAAAAGAAATACTACATGTACAATATAATTGAAGATGAACAGTTAATGGTGTAATCACCACAGGTGATTTTATTATTATGAACAATATATAGTAAAGATTTAGTTTTTTTCTTTTTAAATAAGTAACTGCATTTGTAATCTTATCCTCATTGTAAATACAAATGTTACACCATGTAATATATTATATCTATACATACATACATACATACATACATACATACATACATATGTTTTTTATTAAATTACAAATTTAGTTTTCTAAAAAATTTTATAATTTAATTAAATAATATATGTATTACGTAAATTACATTTAAAGTTTTATGTTTATATTATACAGTTAATATATTCAATCGTATTTAAAAAGATTTAAAAATAATCAAAATTTTAATTGTAAAACAGTTTTCTAACGAATAATGAAGACCATTTAAAGTATATAAGCGATGTATTAAAAACTTGGTGCTAATCTATCCCTCACTGAACCAATCCGAGTGGCCGAGCTGTTAAAGGCACTGTTTTCGGAACTGGATGGTTGTGGGTTCAAATTCTAACGGTGGCAGTTTGTCAATTGACGTCAATTGACAAAACTATCAGCGTATGGGCAAGAACGTAAGTAACTGGCTATGCTTGGAGCTTGTGGCTAGGTTTTCTGCAGTTTCATTTCACAAACTCCAGATAAATATTTGCATAGTTCCTACCAAAGTCGGCTGCAGTCGCACAACCGACCAATTCCTTAATATTAGATTATCAAATGATAATTAATGAGAACTCTAAGTTTTTGAAATAAAATTTCAAATTCTCCCCAATCTCGTAGATTAGTTTTTGTATTATAAATATGTATTTCGATTACAAAGTAGTCATCATCAGTATAAATTAGGTAGTCGTAATTTACTCTTTGACAATTAGAAAATCGAAATCAATAGACAAAAATAAAAATAAATAAAATATTAAACAAAATAAATTAAAATATACTAAATTTTATTGAAATTACTCTTGTTAAAATTTCTTTCATTCAAGTTTACTCTTGTTAATCTCACTCTTTTTAAAATTACTCTTGTATTGTCTCAGGATATGTTATTCGTTGCCAATTTGGTGACAGTTTCCTAGTCTAATTAAAAATTCCTCGTCCTATAGGGTCCGCAAAAACAGCCTAGAAAGGCTTGCTATTACATCACATATTTTATATAGATAGACCCTAATGTTTAACGGATTTTTTTTAAATCCTTTTTTTCCTCTTGAAGCCTACAAATTTATAATGATTTTTCCAATTTTTGTAATTTACATTTCAATTTTTTTATTAAAAGTGGATAAATAAAAGTGGATAGTATATTTAGGTTAAATAATAGCAACATTAATTTTTTTCATTTATTAATCGTTTAATTTTGTATGATTTCGAATGATTTTTTTCTATTTTTGTAATTTTTCATGGCCGTTCATTATCAATAATTATTATAAATATCGTTATTGTAACCAAAAATTTGAAAAATATGGTCCAAATTTAAATGAATTACAAATGCATATAAATCTAATTGTCTGACGGCTAGGGGTAGGAAAAGCCTAAAAGTATGGGAATGAATAAGCTTAAGAAAAATCTATGGACCAATGTGTGGCAATGGAGTATGAAGTACAAGAACAAACCTCGAATTGCATAACTTGTTCGAAGATAAACAACGACCCAGAAAGCTCAAGACAAGTAGGACAATGAAAAACTGGGAACTGGAAATCTAACGCCCTGGACAAAAAGGCTTTGAAAATCCTTTTAAGTGAGGCCAGGGATCTTCATGGATCGTAGAGTCAAGGATCTATCTATAAATCTTGTAGATTAATTTAAGGAAAAAATAATTATTTAGCACAACCACAAGTAATTTAAAATAGTATTTTAATTCAAAATAATAAGTTACTATTTAGACTAAAATACTAAAGTTACTATACATACAGCTGGTTTTTTAAACTACACCCAATCTAGAAACAATGTACTCGTATCTATCGCCATCCATATGCAGCGCACCATGATATGGTGCACTCTATTACATCCAAACATCAATAAACTCACAGACATTTGTAGAGTAAACTCACAGACATTTGTAGAGTGCAGTTTGGGTATAACAAAGCACATCACATCATGGCACATTGTGCACAGACAATAATGTACATATCATTATCTGAATACATATCAATTTATACATATCACTGTCTGTGCACAGTATGCCATGATGTGATGTGCTTTGTTACACCCAAACTGCACTCTACAAATTTCAGTGAGTTTGGATGAAACAAAGTGCACCGTATCATAGCATATGTACAGCTATAGATGCATACATTGTTTCCAGATTGGGTCTATTTTAAAATACAAGTTGTATATAGTTAGTATAACTGTTCACATAATCTTATGCTAGACAGATATCCCATAGAACAATGTTCAGAAATAGTAGTTTTGAAACAAAATGATTTCAAATCAATTAAAGATCTACAATGGAATTTCAAAATCGTATAATAGTGGAAAAAATTATACTAATTATTTCAAAAAAATGTGTTTCCATTTTAGAAGAATTTACTACAAATCAAAGCTATTATTACTATAAAACTTTCGTTTATAAACAATTATCCTTTCTATCTCCTTTGAAATTTAATATATAATCATATAGATATGCTTAACGATCCATTTATTATCTATACACTGAAATTCTTTGAACATCTTTTGTGTCGATACACGATATCCTCTCATATAACTCCAAAACTTTGACATACGAATTCAACGAATTTTATTTCACTGCGGGGAATATTATCTTGGTTTAAAGTCCACGTATGTAATCCTACCTAAAGGCGGTTAAAGTATGCTTTTGTTGTTGTGGTTGTTGTTAAAACAATTATTTTGCCATAAACAATAAATTAATCAAAACAATAAACAACAAATAATTCTGTCATATTTGTAATATAATTATAGGTGTTAACTCTTTTAATATAAGGGTGAAATTGTTTAATTGTATGTTATAAATAATGTTTATAGAGAGAATGTTTATGTAATATGCCACAGGGTATAGGCGCATATTTTATTTTATTTTTATCTAAATATTTTTAAAAAAATATTATTTTTAATATAAATATTAAAAGTTATATTCGTTAAATTCATAAGTCATTAAAATATCATCTGTCATAATCATGACGTTCAAGCGAATTAGATCATATTTGATAGTTCATATTTGAAATTCACAAAAAAATATTTGTACTAAACTTTAAAACTATTAAAAAGCTGACGATAACAATTATGTAAGTTCTATGAAAAAATATTAATTTTTTTGTCTTAAGAACGTTGGGTAACGTCGTACAAATGATATAAATGCTTTAAAACCGACGAAATATATAATTAAACTAAAGAAATATAATAAATTTTGTTACATTGTTACCATTGCTGTCTTTGGAGTTTCTAAAATAGGCTCTGGGTCTATGAATGGTATTCCGACATCCTTCTTTGTTAAGGTATCTGCTTTTTCGTTTCCTTCGAAACTGTGACCTAGTACCCAGATCAATTTAACATTGCTCCATTTTACCAGCACCAGTAGTCCCTCTAGACAATCCTAGACTACCCCTGAAGTGATTTCAGTTGCAGGCAAAGCTTTTAGAGCAACTTGAATGTCTGAGAGAATACATACGTTCTGGTTTATGTAGCCTCTACGTAGGTTCTCACCGACGCAAGCCAATATGGCATAGACTGAAGAAGGAACTGTTTTTCCAAAACTATAGTCAAAAAGATAAAAATATTTATACGAAAATTTCAAATATGTCTTTATAGTAGTTGTAATAGTTGAGATCCCTCGATCATTTCCACCACCCCTATAGTTGTTATAGAACCTACCTTTCCTCTTTACGAAAAATATATTATATATAATCCGGATTAACTTACTTCGGGATGCAGATTTTATAATTACAAGAATTGAAAGTAATATAGGAACTTTGTTATTACAAAGAAGAACGAATATGAATTATTTTTCTTTAATGACTTCTCCTCAGATTTGCTATATTATTTGTGAACACGAGCCAATCTTTTTTATCTACCTCTAATTTCAGTTTAAAAATTTGAAGATTAGTTGATAAAATTTGATAAGTTAATCCGGAACCACATCCGTTAAAGAGAATTGTAAATAAAAGAAATACACAATTTTTGTTTGAAAATTCTAGAAATTCAATAAACACACTTCTTAACAAATAAGCAAAGATTGCCCATTTTAAAATATATAAAAATTCCATTAATAATTACACTTCCCGACAATCGCACGGTACAAGTACAAGTGTCACCGGTTGTAAAAAATTATTGAAAATAAGTATAAATTTTTGTAAAACACGTGCGGCAAATTCAATACGATAATGGAAAAAGTATTGTTATGTATTGATGTGGACAATCGATATGACGATATTCATTTTTTTGTAGATATATCGGTCTGCCTACATCCTGTAATATCATCTTTATATGTACCTTTTAGTTCAATTTTTATCTAATCTCATATTACTAATACAATTCTTTTTAAGTTGCTTGAAAGAAATTTATATTCTTTTCCGGTCTTTTACAATTCTTTAAGAATAAAAATCGTTAAAAAAAGAAGGTTTGGTGCCGTATTGATAGACTAGAATTTAACATATTAATTAGTACCAAACATTTTTTAGATACCTGACAATTTTCAATGTAAATTGTAAAATGGTCTTTACATAAAATCGATGATGTAATAAATGGTTGACAAATTTCTTTGAAAGCATAAAACTACAACAAGTGAAAATAACAACTAACTGAGGTAATTGCTTAAATACCCGGTATGTACCTACTGAGTTTACGGAAAAAAGTTTTAAACAAAAGTTGTTTATTTCTAAAACAGGAACATTTTCTGTTTTCAATTTTTTTTTATATCTTACCGTTTCAAAGATGTATAATATTTTAAGCTCTGGCGAGGATAATACGCTCCAATTTTGTTCATTCTTGTCAGCTCTCAAACCCACACACAAATTTTCAGTTCGTTGTCTCTTTTCTTTTTTGAGTTATCGTGGCTACGGTCAGACGAATAGACAGCCGGACAGATAGACGGGCATATGGCAATGGACTAATTAGTTCATTTTATGAACACCTCTACCAAACATTTTATTTTGTCATCAATATTTTCAACCACTACAATGTCAGGACTAAACCCTTATAAATATTACAATATCCTAAAGATATCATCATTTCTTCCAAAATCTTGTAAAATTTATTTCCAGAAATTGAGCTACCACTCTTTAAGTTGTGACACATTTTAACTTTCTGCACATAAAACTGTTGGTATACATATAATTCTTAAAAACGATATGCCAATTTATTATCGATATTTAATTGGAATAGAATGACGAGTTTTACCATGATCAATAATTAACCTTTGATCTGAAATACTAATTAGTAGAAATCTACAGGTAATATTTGATTGTCATGAGATAAAAATCAATTTACGAATTAATTACTTTCCAGGAGGATGATGAACCCTCAATAAAATATAAACAAGTAAATATCACTTCCACATTTGGAAATAAAAACAAACACAAATTGTCTACTTATCGGGACAAAAAAACAGAACAGGTTAATCGATAATATATATTTTTATCAGCAATAATTTTTAACCAATATAGCGAAGACACAAACATATATAGGTACTTGTTATACGCGTAGTAACTTGATATCGTGTATTCCATAATAGTAAAGGCGATGTATCGATGCACAGTATAAAAAATTTGGTTAAATTTCAAGTATACGTAGTTTTTCGTAATTTCAACTACGCGGCAGGTATTAATACGGCGAACCGAATGAACTGCGTGGCATTTTTGCTAGAATATTACGGCGTAGTTGAAAGAATTATAATTATTTTAATGCAAATTTATCCTGGACTGCTTTGGATTTGAAGCCGCTGCTTGTAATTCAGCCTCTCTTTTATTTTTCTGTTTTTCGGAACCACATATACATTGCCGCCAAAACTTTCGAGCCACCTTCCTTTTTGGTGGCGTGGCGTGCGAACAAGATTTGTACCCTAAAATTTTCTTACAAATACTGGCAAGTACTATCCCGGTCAACGTAGCTACCGCAGAGAGTTGCGTGCCTGCCTCAATAGCACAGGAATGATTATCCGGGCTAGCTCTCCTAAATATACACAAATATTTGAATCTGGATATCGATGAAATTATCAACGTTTTCGTGAAAAAGAAACGTAAGCTTGAATTTGTAGCACCTAAATAAAATTATTTAATATAAAATGTATACTAGCGTTTAATTTAATTTGACATCCTTTGAAGTTTACAACAAACACACATTTACGTTTGTAATTTTCGTGAGCGAACAAACTTTTGCAGGTTTATTAATTTACTAGTGTTCGCCCCACGGCTTTGCCTACGTGGAACTATACACTGTACAAAATCTTGTTCAGGGCATCATATATTTTATAAACATCTCCATTGTAGGAATGCACTATATCGATCATGAACCAGTTCATACTCCGACTCGCACTTGACCGATATTCGGGTGGCTGTGACCACAACCTTTCCTTTTTTCAGGGATTGATCCGCACCTGCTATATGGCCAATCCGACACTGTGCATTATTACGACAATGGTTTTTAAAATTGTATTTTTATTTTTATTTCAGCTAAGTATTTATTGAATTTTTATTTTTTAGTATTAATATATACATTTTTTTTTGTCTTCCCAGTATGTTT
Organism: Nineta flava; assembly: GCA_963920215.1. NCBI lineage: Eukaryota > Metazoa > Arthropoda > Insecta > Neuroptera > Chrysopidae > Nineta > Nineta flava. Next base: position 30,150,631 of record OY986042.1, on the reverse strand, counting down.
ACCTTTTCGTTAATATTTGCAAATTTTTGCCATTATCATATATTTTGTGACGAAGAAACTGTGTGTCGAAACTATGATCAAAATCAAATTATTGTCAAAAATCTCAAATACTTGTTTAATTTAGTAATTAATAATAATGGATCTTCGTAAAGTAACGATCCACTTAATTACCTTTAACCCACTTAAAAAATAAATAATAATAAGAGTAAGCAATAATCGTTTTTTGTCGCAATTTGCTCCTGCACTAAATATAAAAATGTGTTTATTTATTATTTATATTTATAACTGAAAATTAAATGAAGCTACATAACATAACTTAATTTATAAGTAATATTAATAAATAATATTTTTATATTTATTTATTTAATCATAATATTATTATTATTTTAGTATACAATTGTTTAAGGATGTATGAGCACTGAAGCTTTATAAAGATTAAGACTTGATTTTTTTGTTTACATGTAGATGAAATTCATATAAATCGATTATAAAAGTTTCAGTAGGGGTTACGGGGGTCTTGTATTAATTATTTAATGTTAAATTTCGAGTTTGAATGCATTGTTTTACACATATTTTGACATATTTTGATAATTTTCACTTGGAATAAAATAAGACGAATAAAAAAAAACTACGCAATAGAAAATTGAAATATTAATAAAGAGATTGATCCAATAAAATTCCGGTATGACGGGCCTAAATAATAAGATATTTAAGAAAACAATTGAGATTTCCGGTAAATTTTATTTCTGTTGGCGGCAGCTTGATAAAATCTCAGGTTTTTTTCTTAATTATCTTTTTTGTTAGGCCCGGTATGACGGGTCAAAATTAAATTTTAATTTTAACTTACGACAAAAAATAATAAACATTATTGTGAATTTTTATGAATGTACTATATAAGATTTTGAAAAATTTTATTAATGGACTATACATCTAATGCTCGTACACCCTTAAAATCAAACTGGTTTCATGCAAAACAATACAATAGAAGTAAGCAAGAGCCAGCGCAACAAGCTATCAGCTTGTTGCTGATCAACCAATGGAATTAGAAAATCACTGTAATTAATTAAATCTTATATTATGATGAGCAAGATTCATAAAATATAAAGAGTTTTATCAAAATGTGTGCGTACCTCTTTCATTATAAGATTAACGGGAGGTCTACTCTCTATCTATACTCAAATATCCTCAAGTCGATTGACCACCTGATGTTTTGGACGATGGTTCTCCTTTAAATCAAAAAAGTTTTTTTGTTGTTTTGTTTTGATATAAAATTTTTATTGTAATCTATATATTTTTTTTAAATTATATAATGGATGATGTTTCATGAACGAATGGTCTGTATCTTTAAATAAGTGATATTTAACCCTTCGCTGCAGTACAAAATGAATCAAGCGAACACTCGTTTGAAAATTTTATGCTGCATTTTGATCCAATAACGATTTTACTTGAAAAATTTTTTCATAACGTTATTAATGGGCCACTCCCCAGTTATAAATTACCAGGCAAAAGAGTATAAAGGTTACTTATCCAAAAAAAATCGGTCAAGTGTAAGCTATCATGTTGCATGTTGATCCCATACCGATTTTATTTTTTCAAAATTCTCTCTTAAGTTTGTTAATAGGCCACTTTTCTATAAAAATATTGCGAAAAAATCTGATTTTCGATTTAAAGTACAAAATATTACATTTTGTAATATTTTGTTTGTTTGATGCCGACTCAAAATTATTTAGGTATTTACATTAGTGTAGGACTTAGACTAAAAAGTTACTTTTTTATTTTTCCTTTCTTTTTTCGAAGGTTTAATTTTTTGTTACAAAGTTGTTATTTTTTGCTTTTCAGTTACTTTCTTCTTTCGTCGGTTCTTTTTGTTAAAAAGTTTTTATTAATAAACAAACTGTTTATACAATAACTTACGCTTCAAAAAGCATTAACTTTCCCAATTCGTTTTGTAATTTTATCCCAAAGACGCATTTTATATATTTGCGTTAGTAAACAATTGTAAATAAAAATGGGTTAAGTAAAATTCCTCTTAATTTTACTACAAAAATTCTAAGTTTTAATTGTAGAAAAGAATCATTAGGTACTATAAAACAAAAAATTAATTAAAAATTATTTTTAAGAAAAAAATTAAATTACATCTTGCAGTGTTAAAATAACTTAGATTAAAGAATATTAAAATATTTTTATGTAACACATACTTTTATGACAAAAAATGTTTTCAAAATGCTATTAATTACAGTCCAATTTAAATGTAATTAGTACATGACTTTTAAATGTTTAATTACAAAATATATATCATTCATATAATTACAACCAAAACACGCATGTCAACATCCAATTTTTTAGTACGGAATGTCTATTCAACCGTTAGTGTTGTAGGTAATAGTTTAGTTTAATTCTCACACGCGAATAACATCATGGAAGTGATAATGGTGCGCTTATTACCTATTTGCATAATTATCGAGACTACCTTAAAATGCATAATAAATCGTACTCAGGCGAAAAAATTTAACTTTAATGGTTATTATATAGGTTCTGCAAATATTCTATTTTACAAACTTATGTATGTATGTTCGGGTCAAATCTTGCAAGCTGGATTAGAACCACTTCCTCTTATCCTACGGGGTTGAATGTTTACATGTTCGTTCAGTTCCGATGACAATGGATTTTTATGGTAAACATAACAAGAATCTACAAGGGGAAAGGGGGTCTAGAACGAGGGGGAAACACATAAGAAGTAACGTTGTAGAAAATTAGTTTTACTATAAAAAGCTTGTTTTCTATTAAAATATTTTTTTAATAGAAACTTATTTATATAAAATTAATCTTTTAATTAAATAGCCAACACCGTTAAAATTTTTCTGTATGATAATATACGAACTTGTCCAAAATTATTGTACATTTTTGCCACTTTGTCGGTAGTCTCGATAAATGTTCACATAACCAATACATATATATCTGAAGTCTAAATGTACATATATAATAAAAAGCACAAGAGATCTACACAAGAGTTTATTTTATGTATCAAACTCAATTCTAACTCCTCCCGATCCAATCCAATTACTTGAAGAGAGTATCAAATATATTACACCCCCCTTGCTCTCTGTTCATAAATTCCGGGAAACTTTTACCATTCAGACTCTTCCTATAAGTCTGACGACTTAAAATTTCAGACGGCAGGCCGGCAGTTCCGACTTTGTAACGGCTGTCTGTCTGTCAACACGATAAAAAACGAACTAAAAACGAACAGAGATAACGACCTCAAATTTTGTGTGTGTCCTATAGAGCTAAAATCGGACCATATTTGGGCAAATGGGCAAAACTGTCTATCTTTGAAACCGTAAGAGATAGAACAAAAATTAAACGACAAAAAATGTTTCTTTTTTTAAAATAAACAACTTTTGTTTGATACTTTTTTCATAAATTCAGTATATACCAGGTATTTAAGCAATTAGCTCAGTTTGTTGATATTTTTCACTAGTTCAATTTGTATTTCTGTTTTTACATCTTTTGAAATGTGGGAAATCACAGAGGGATATTACATAGCGGAACTCTAAAAACTAGGACTACGGAACCCTAAAAAGTAGTTCTGCTAGATTCTGTAACGGTTGATATTGATCGTAGAAAAAAATATTCGGTATAATTAGTTCATTTCTCCATGTCCGTTTGTCTATCCTTGGACACGGTAGTCGGTAACTCAAAAATGAAAAAAGATAATGACCTGAATAATCGGACCGTGCTTCCCGTAACACAAAAAATGTTCCTTTTGGAGGGGAGCGGAGAGAAGGTCGATGCATGGCAAATAGGCCTTTCTAGACTTTTTCTACCACGCCTAAAGAACAAGAAATTTGTATGTAGACTAGGAATTGGTAGATTGTGCAATTGCAGTCGACTTTGATAGGAACTATGTCGATATTCATCTGGAGTTTGTGGAAGGAAACTGCAGAAAACCTTCACAAGCATAGCCGGTTACTATCGTTTTTGTCCATACGCCAACTGTTTAGTTAATTAACTTTGTTTTTAAATTAACTGAATTGACAAACTGTCGCCGTTGGGAATCGAACCAGCAACCGCCCAGTTCCGAGTAGAGTATCTTTGAAAGATCAACCACTCGGACGGTCATTTAAGCAATTAACTCGGTTACTTAATATTTCCACTTTACAAAGTTCTCCATTAACGTGAAGAAAATAATCACGCTAGTGTGTAACTAGACACAGCGGTTTTGTTTTATTATTGTTTATATTAAAAAAAACAAAATTACATTACAAACACCCCTTTAATATTTTCCAAACTTACTTCCTTTAACTCTTAATCTTTTATTAAATGAAGACAGATTTTTGTAAAAGAGATGAAGTAAAAAAAAAAAACGTTCTCTTCTGAAATTGATTATACACGGATTGCCATATGTTTTTTAATCATTCCATTAAATAATTATAAAAAAAAAAAAAATCGTTACAAAAAACACTATATAGAACCACTAAGAACGAACGACTGTTGTAATAAAATAAAAAACACAACATAAAAACAAAAAATCGTTTTAAAATCCTTATTCCTTAACGCCTCATGTACCACTTTACTCAATCCGTGTGTCGTGTTTTTTAGAACAGCCAAACCAATTTGTAGAGACTAAGCGCGCCTGCTGAGATTGTTATAGTAAATTTATTTGTAACAAAAAAGTGTTCTTTTTTTATTTATATTAAAAAACACTGTTTGACTGCAAGGGAATGTAAGAGTTGTTTTTGATGCGAAGTGTAAAAGAACCCACATAGAAATTGGAATTCGGCAATTCTTTTTTGAGAATCATGTAATTTATGTCATTACACCCGATATATAATATATACCAAGGTATATTAAATTCAGTCCCGAGTTTGTAACGGTTGAAAATATTGATCGCAGAAAAATTGTTTATATAAGTGTTCAAAAAATGACCTAATTACTCCATTTCCGCAAAGTTATCCGTCTGTTCTTCCAGCGATGCAGTTTTTGTCTCCTCAATGGTTGCAAATATCCATCCTTTCATGGGTCTCTTCAGTTTTGGGAACAGGAAAAAGTCACAGAGGGCTAAATCTGGGTGAATATGGTGGCTGAGACATGATTGTGGTGTTGTTTTTGGCCAAAAAATCACGCAGCAACGATGAGTGAGCAGGTGCATTATCGTGATACAAAAGCAATATATATCGCTTCTCGTAAACGACGCATAACTTCAAGGTAATACTCCTTATTGACTGTACAACCTTGTGGTAAGAACTCCTGATGCACTACGCCACGGTAATCGAAGAAAACAGTGAGCAAAACCTTGACAGAGCGAGGTTCGTCATTGGTATCTTCTCGGCCTTCTTGACAGCTTGTACAACTTATGAACTTTTTTTTTACTCAGAGTAGACTCACCGTACACCACTGTCAACATTTCGAGTATTTTGGAGCACTTAATTCCATTTTTTATACAATATTTGATGTAAATTCTTGAAAAAATAAAATCACCGAGCACACCAAACACTTCTAACCTTTATGCCTCTCACAAACAAACAAAGAATGCTATATTGTTGAAACTGTGAACATATGTTCGGGACGAGTGTACGAACACAACAAAATAAAAAATCGAAAATCGAATGTACGTAGCCCGCGAAATTTGAAAAGTCACTTTTACTGTTTCGAGGATACAGTGGTTCTGACGATATATCATTAAATATAAATTTTGTATGCCCCAATATCTTGAAATACGTGGATCAGACGTCAAAGTAAACTTGATTTTCTGAATATTTGGATCAAAATGAACTTGGAACTAGGAAATGAATTGCATTAAGAAACAAAGAAGATTTGTCATTTTTTCGAATTATTACTATTAAGTTCTTAAGTCTAAATGAACTTCTAAGTGAACCTTCAGTATATTATTAAGTTCTTAATAATATATTCATGTCCAAATGTAATAAAAATTTTATTTACGACGAATTTAAAATTATTTTTTTAAACTTACTTGATCGTCGCCATGATTCGTTTATCAAGGCGGAATCCGAACTAAATATTATAGTTCCAAAATATTAGTTCTTCAAAATGGCTGTATATCAAACAGAAGATTCAAAAATATCTAGCAAATATCCCTTTACCTACCGATGTTGAAGAACAATAATTAGGACCATAATATCACCATTCCATAAGCCAGTTGACTAGCCGATAAGGGCAAAAGAAATAATAATATTAAAGCCCACATACTGTTTATATTTTGTTTATTGGAAATATATTTCATTTTAAAATAGTTTAGAAATTTTTTTGTTTTTGTTATAATGCCATAGCAGCCTCGTTCTACATAGAAATATGCATATAAATTTAGAAAAACAGCTGGAAGATACTGAAATTATATTTATAATAATATTTTAGAAAATTTTCACAATTATTGTTTATGACTTCTTTTTTTTAAGTCGAAAAAGGGTTTTGTTTATGTGGACTAAATAGTTTTTTTGAAATAAATTAGTTTTTTAAATCCATAGGATAATATTTAGTTGACTATGAGGGTCCATGAACATTTTTATATCATGTAGTTTTTTAATTTTTTTAATTTTATTATAATTTAGGATCAAATTTGTATAATTTGATACTAAATAATCATCAATTATTTTAAAACTACAAAGAAATCAAGTTCTGTACTCAGATTATTTGAATATCCAACGAGTATTTTTATTTTATTTTATAAGAAAGCATATATATGTAAATTATTAAGTATTAACCTTTTATTTAACAAAAGAATCGCAAAAAATTTCCATCCATAAGCTCAATTTTCATAAGAACCTTAAGTTATGATTACGAATTATTATTTGAATATCTAACGAATGTAAAAATGCTTTCTTAATTTTTTTTCTGTAATTCATCGTTATGAAATCTGTTTCTTTATGAAGTTCATTTTTATAACCTGTATATATGTACTCAAGTAAAACCTTGATAAGTCAAAATCTTCTACAACCCGAAAAAAATTTTCATTCTTTTCTCTTCAAGCCCCAAAACCGCCATTACTCGAAATATACTACTCAGTAAATTTTTTCTCTCAGTAACACGAATTTTTTTTTCTTTTTCTCGATAACTCAAAATTATATGAAATAGAATCTAAACCTCTACAAGAAGAACATGAACCTTTCAATAGTCTCCTATCAAGTTTGGAAATGTTGATCAGAGCAAACAAACATTAATACAGGTGTTCGTAAAATGTTTTAATTATTCCGAATAGACTTCCATCAACACGGTACCTCAAAAACGACAAAATATAACGATCAAAACTTTCCTCAGCAATTTTTAGAGCTAAACAGTAACTTCGATTCGCTAATGAGCCAAATCAATCCATACATTACTTTCTTGAAGGAAAATATCTAAAAATATCTATCTTTAAACCTTTTAGGAGCTAGAAAAAAAGTTTAAATACCAAAAGTGTTTCATTGTTAAAAACTAACAACATTTTTATCATAATTTGAATAGTTTTGTTACATTTTCAGCTCAAACACCTGTAATTATTGCTAATTGAAAAAGCATACTTACATATGTATATAGTACCTTAGTGTATAAACCGCAACACATTACTTGTTAAATTTTTTTTTCATTTTTTTTTTTTTTGTAAAAGACATTTGACTGTATTTATTAATTTTTTTAAATCCATGTAAAGTTTTTTTTAACAGTTCCATGTACTGAATATTAACCAGAAAAATTATATTATAATAATAATAAAATTTAATATCACATACCACGGTAGTGCATCGGGCCAAGTGTAAATATAGACGCCTACCGTACTATATGTCTTACAGAAACGATTAGAGGCGATTTTAAGTCCTCTGTATCTCAGAAACCAAAAAAGCTATGAAGCTCAAATGTAAACCGTAGCGTGTGACCTATCTTCTGACTGTACATATCAAATTTACAGCATTACAGCTTTAACAGATTCTAAGGTATTTAATCGTAAAAATCGACATTTTGCGACTGACTCACTGACTCATTCAGCATAAACATTCTGGGGTACTTCCTGTTGTCCTAGAAAGTAGATTTTTGGTAGAAAGATTGGTCTTCGGCTGAAACTACTCAGAAAAGTGTGAAAATCGGATATTTTTACCTGGAAACGGCTACTTTTTTTACAATTAGAATTACAATGTTATATTCGCAAATAATATCTCATTTATTAACGATATTCAACCAAAATAAATAAAAATTTCGTCCACGCCCGTCCGTCCACCTGTGGATACGATAACTCAAGAACGAAAAGAGATAACGAGCTGAAATTTTTTGTGTGTATTCTAGAGCAAAAAAGAAAGGTCAAGTCCGTTAATGGGCAAAATCGGAACGTGTTTCCCCCCGCCCGAGGGAAATATATACATCTTTGAAACTGTAAGAGAAAGAAAAAAAATTTTTTACCAAAAAATTGTCTTCTTTTTAAAATAAATAAATATATAAACAACTTTTGTTTTTTCCATAAAGTCAATAGCTTTCTTATAGTTTGTGCTCAAAAGTTCCTCGGAAAGCGAAAAATGTGCCCATCTTTAAAACCATACGAGATTTTTTTTAATTGTGGGACAATTAAAAATTTTTAACAATTCAAACATTCATATACAACTCAGTATACACTGGGTATTCAAACAATTAACTCAGTTAGTTGTTACATTACTTGTTTTTTACTTTTATCTTATTTTATTAGACTTTTGGACTTATGTAAAATAAAAAACTTTGCAAAAAGTAATGATATCTGACCAAAAACATATATGTGAGAGGGACTAAGTTTTCGGATGCAAAAAGTGTTTATATCCTAGCAAAACCCAAAATGTTCCCCTACAAAAGTAGTGAAATAAAACTTAAGGGCCAAGATCTTTAACAAAAGTGAGAAAATTATTGATATATATTTATTGTGTATGTTTCTCAGGTACAGGGTATTTCATATTTTACTTGACATGTTTATTTCTTTGTATATTAAGTGTGATAAAATCTGACCACTTGCCAAGTAAAATATGAAATACCGTGCACCTGTGAAATTTTTGTTGGCGATTATTTTTGGTTTTGCTGGAATATCGACACTTTTTAAATGCTAAAACTTGGTCCCCGTAACATTTTTCTTTTTGTTCGGGTTAAAATATACCGAATTTTATTCAGTATTATGTTTTTATGTAAAATAAATAACCTACAATACTCACTAAATTATATTCATATAATATTCACCAAAGAGGATCATATTATTCACAATAAACAACTGCAACAGTTTTCAATGTTATACAAGTGACTTGACTTTGAATTGATATTTATTTATTTATACAATTGTGATATAAATTTGCACATAGCCATTATATACATGGTGAGTCGCGAAGCTAGCTCCAAACGATAGTGAGCCGCGAGACGAGAGTAGCATATTCTCTTGTATTGTATTGACTTGTTAAAGTTTTCTAGAGTCTTGTCTCGTCTTGGGTTTAAAGTGAGTATTCATACAAAGTGCAAATTTTTTTTAATTTAATTAATTTTTTATATTTTAATTGAAACAATAAATACTATAGAAAAGCATAAATCATTACCACCCAAAATGCTTTGCTGTTTTGTGATTAGCACATTGTGAAGATTACTAATCTATAGAAATTGGAAGATAGTACTGTCGTCTGTCTCTCGAGTATTTATCGAAAACCGGGATCTTACTGACTTATACTCGTCTCGACTTTCGTGGTATCACTATCAAACGCTAAGAATTCACATCCTTCTAATATTGTTGTAAATGTGGTGATATATTTGTACTATCCCTCATTAAAATTTGCCTTAAAAAAACCGCAGAAAATCAAAAAACTATTTTTGTTCTCGATTTGGATGATTCGAATAAACTAAATATAATGTTCGTTTAACGATTTGGCAAGTGGTTTACGAGATATCGTAAGCCATATCATGAACCATAACTCGGTTAATATTCCTCCAATGATTAAATTTAAGGTTTTCCAATTATTTGCGAAAAATAGTTACTAAATATGCTTTTTTTCGACGAAAAATTGACAAATTCAACTGTAAATAACTCAGAAACTATAAACTTTAGAGAAAAACTGTATAGAACATTTTTTGCTTCTGCAAAGTAACAACTCTATCAATTTGTTGGGTCATTTTGAAATAAATATTTTTACCAGCAGAATGGTATGGTGCATTCACCCCCAAGTCCTCCACCAAAATATTTCTGATTTGTAATAATATATAAAAAAACATTTAAAATAATAGCAGTAAAATTCATTCTGTTTCTGAGTATTATAATATAAGAAAGAACCTTCATTGACTCGGCTAAAAGTAATTTTATCATTTTCTCTAAACCAAGACAAAAATCGACTATTTTCGAATTCATATTTTTCAAGCTGCTTGACACCCTCTGATAGCCTTTGATACATTTCTGCCGATTCACCCTATATAATAATTTCGTAGGTGAATTCTCATTCGTATTATATATACATATATATATATATATATATATATATATACATATATATATATATATATATATATATATATATATAATATATAAATATAAAATATATATATATATATATATATATATATATATATAAATACAAAATGTATATAGTGTATATGTTTTGCTTGTTGATTTTAAAAAATATTGTATTTGTATATTCGCGTAAAATATTTTGTATGCATTTTCAAAGAATTCGTGCATGTTCATCGCGCAAACGTTCGTTTTTTCGTTCGTTGATACATTAATCTAATTGAGAGCATCTTTAGCTAAAGGCAACAAATATCAGTATACAGCAAACTCATAAGTGCACGATTTTATTGTATACATAGGCGTGCAATAATAAAACACTTTAGTTTTTATACCCGATATATAATATATACCTGGGTATATTCATTTTAGTTCTGTTTTTTTTAACGATTGAAAATATCGAACGAAGAAAAAAAATGTTGGTATAGGTGTTCATAAAATATATAGGTGTGACCAAATTAGGCCATTTCCGCAAAGCCGTCCGTTCGTCATCACGATAACTCAAAATCGAGAAGAGATAGCGAGCTGAAATTTTGTGTGTTCTAGAGCTAAAAAGTAAGCTTAAGTGAATGGGCAAAATCGGACCATGTTTGGGAAAAAGTGGCGAAATGCCTATCTTTGAAACCGTAAGAGATAGAACAAAAATTTATTGACAAAAAATGTTCCTTTTTTAAAAATAAACAACTTTTGTATGGATCTTTTCTTCATAAATTCAGTATATACCGAGTATTTAAGCAATTAACTAAGTTTGTTGTTATTTTCATTTGTTTTTACTATATTTGTCTGTATTCATGGTCATTGTTCCATTGTGGAGTTCAAACACCTGAATGGATATCAACAAATGAAAATATCGTTGGATTTATCATCCGGGTTACATAGTCCATTTTTACACCTTTAAGATTTGATGAAAGTTTTCAATCGCAATACAAACAGTTCATATAACAAAAATTACATTGCTGTTCACGCTATGAAATTCACTTGAAAATTATCAATCGCACAACTGCGCTTGCTCAGTAAAACAATCGATTGAAAACTGGCATCAAAACTTTCACGTTTAAAATACCCATAGAACGGACGATCATTAAATTGGACCTTGGCGACCGTAAGCCGGAATTTTTTTTGTATCAGTATCAAGGATATAAACAATTTTTGAAGTGAGCTGTGATTTTTTATATTTGAATGTAATACCATGGTTCGAAAGCCACTTTTTGTTGATAGCGAATTTTCATAACATAATCAAGCAATTGGTTTTGTTCCGATGAAGATATTTCGGGAATATTTCTTAAAATGTTCAAGGAATCTGCATAGTAGATGTCAAAAAATGACATTAAGGGTATATGTCCGGACGCACTCTAGAGCAGAGGTGGGCACAGACAGCTCGTCTGAGCCTTACGAGCTCTCCATAAGCTGGGTGAGAGTAAGTAAAGAAGGTATGTTTTGAAGCAAGACGGAACGATGTTTCAATACAGGTTGTCCTACCGATTATTGCCCAATAATTTATTCAATCAATTTAGAAATAGTTTTAAAAAATATTTATTGTTTAAATAATATCTTTTACAGTATGGAGAGATACACCAAAAAACATAATAATAATAATAATAACAATAATGATAATAATAACAATAATAATAATAATTTGAACTTATCCAAGACTGCTTGCGATGTCTTCTCCATTATTAAATTCACTACTTTTATTTTTTTTGAAAAACAAATTATGCGAAAAATAATTTCCACTACTACAAATAGTACTTTTCACTTTTTCAATTCAAAGTAGACTAACTCGAAGAACTCAAATTCCCACTTTATGTAAAATTTAACTTAATTCATCAAATTCCCATGACACTATACTGAGCATACTCCATACGAAGAAAAAATAATTAAATCAGGTAAATAATTCTTTATTAGTTCTCGGATATGAATAGTAAAATATTTAGACAAATCATTTGGAATTTCCAAAAATTTAATTCTATTTAAATTATCCTTTGCAAAAATTTCCCTGTTTTATTACAATGGTCCAGCGGTAAACTTAAAGGTTCAAAAGATTTATATATATTTTTTATATATTTTTATTTTATTCATACACAAATATGATATATACTAAAAAGGTACATTTAATGACCCTAATTACCAGCCCAAAATTCCAGAGTATGTATTGAATGATTGCTTGTATTATTTACTTTGTATAATAGTGACCATAAAAAAGATTTGGTATTATTATATTTTTTTCAGAAAATGTTTTAATTAAAAAAAGAAAATATTAATAATTGGTAGGTTACCCTGTATTAACTGTATCTCTCTTACCTACCTCTCACTCAGAGCTTGGCCGAGTCATCTCCTGCCCACCTCTGCTCTAGAGACCACAATTTTAGTTCAATCGGAATGCAATTTGGTATGCGAGATACTATTGTGTTTCCCTCTTTCTCTAAGCAAGGCTTGTTATTTTCTGTAGCTCCAAAATTTACAAAAACATTTGTAATTTTAATGTCCTGAAACTTACAATAATTGAAAATACCAATGTCACCATGGAAACTTAATTTGATATTTATTTAAAGGTTTTTGTAAACTTTTCGTGCCTATACATTCATTGTTAGTATGGTTGCCTTTCGGTTATGTTATACTAACGTAGGTTAATAACGATTAATTAATTTGCCATTTAAGTATTACGTCTGAACATTTGTAACATTTTTTTGATATCAATGTTTTGATATGAAAATTCTTATATCTTGGTTGGGGTTGAACCTAAGACCTCTGGGATTTCAGACAAGTGTTCTGGAATGATTATATCCATCATAAAATTCCTTTCTCTGAGAAAATGCGCTAGTCTACGTAGCTCTTATGTGACGCAGTATATTATTAATCAAACAGAACATATTTATTAAACAGTAGAAAATAAAAAAATTAATTCACTAATATATAAATCTCGATCATGGTAAAAAATAATTCATTGCCCTTTATTTGACGCTGAAAAGTAAAAAATAATATATTTTGTTTTTAATAAATAATAAGGAACGGGTAAATTTTTAAACCTGTTGTTTTTTAATTAAATATTATAGTAGCCATACACTCAGTGGCCTGAGTACACTCCATATCGTATTTAGAATTTTTAATTCGATATCTCTTCAATCGTTTTGGAAAGAAACCAATTTGATAATACCATAATTTAATTATTTTACCCTCATAAGCAAAGACTTTGTTTTTCAATTTGCCATGGAGAAATTTTGTCGAATTTTTGGATTGTTATACAATGAACAGCAATTGACAAATTGCAATTGACATATTGCAATTTATTCAGTTTTAGCCGTATATTTTTCCATATTACCAGTATCTATAATTCGATAAAATTGCAATTTTAGTTTCGGTGTTAAATTCAAAAACAAGATCCGATCATCACAAAAACACAAATCATTTTACAAATACATTAAATTTGTGTCGTTCATAACATTAGAAAATTGATTTTTGAATAAAAATTGTAATATTTAAATAATATAATCTTTTAAGACCGAATTTAAATCATAATTTATTACGCAAAAAAAATATTTAACAAAAATCTGATATAAACGCGCCACACACCTCTATATACAAACTAAATACTAAAATTAAAAATAAATTTCAATTTCTCAAAAGCTGTCGAAGGGATAAGGTAAACCACAAACAATTAGCCCAATTAACCCAAAAAGGTAATAACCCAAGAGTTGTAAGATTAGAATAAGTCCGATAAGCCGACTTAGTCACACAAGTAAGGTTTAATTCAGAAGCACTAAACCCACGACAGGCTAGTAAATAATTGCACACTCGGTCCTACACGGTTTTGGAGAGTTTGCGTTATTGTTCACGCTGTTAAATACATGTTAATACTTTATACTCGATCCCTGGGGTTACGAGGTTTAGGATAGCTTGTCACAGGGTCTGAACTTGGGAGTACGAAACAACCCGGACACCCTTCATATACAAACTACTTTGTCGGCTGTACACAGAGGTAAAAAACTGTTAAAAATTAATTTTTATTAATATAATTTTTATGTGAATCCATAATGTAATATTGTAATGTAACTTAAATTATATTTAGATTAAAAAAATTTAAACCATACTTTAATAATTCTTTATTTTCTTTAGTTAGATAAATTTAAAAAAAAAAAACTTTTTTTATAATCTTTATCACTAAAAATAAGAAGCTTAGTTTATTTAGTCCGATTATAATACACTATATTTTTCAAAATTAATCTTATTCTTCTTGATGGTGATCATAAAATGGTATTATAAAAAAATAGGCCGGTAGCTGACTAGTGAAAAATTAAGAGATTGTCTTGTGTACGTACTAATAAATTTTTTATATAAATATATAAGAAGGCTGTGGAGGGTACCAGATTCATTACCGCTCCCAGCGGTGTCCTTACTTTCCGAAGCAGTCCTGGAAGTCAGTTTTTGGACTAGCCTTGAGTGGCCTCGTCGTATTATCTTCAACCATCTTTTGGTCGTCGAACCGATGTTCTTTGAGCGGTTTTTTCAAATTCGGGAACAACCAAAAATCACAGAGGCTATGTCGGGACTGTACGGAGGTTGGTGAAGCAGTGCGATATTGTGTTTGTTAAAAACTGCTGCACAAAAGTCGATGAGATTTCCCACCGCTTCCACTTTCTAAATTTGAGGTTAAAATTTTAGTTATTTTTATTCCAAGATCACCTTCTAATTCGCGCAAAGTCAAACGTCGATCTTCTTCAATCGCAAGTCGCACGCGCTAGATATTATCCGGTGTTGTTGTTCTTGAAGGTCGGCCAGAACGCGGATCACTATCAACAGATTTGCGGCCACTTTTGAAACGATTATACTACTCTTTTGTTTGTGTTTTGCCTATACAATCATTCCTAAAGGCTTTCTGCATCATTTGAATAGTTTTCGAACTAGTTTTCCCGAGTTTGAAGCAAAATTTAATGCAAATTCGTTGATCTGATCTTTCAGTCATTTTTAACAATAACAAAATCCGACGAACGCAAAAAAGACTTTGTAAACAAATACACGATGCGCATGAACTATACGTCCTGTAGGTTTTGGTGAGCAACCGATAAGTTCGTGAGGCTTTACTGTTAATAATCATGCCTCGCAGAGGTCGCTCAAACACGAGGTGGCGCGAAGATATAAAAGTAGGTCGGATACTTTTCGGACAGACCTCGTACAAATCAAATTCGCCATTACTTTTATTTAAAAAAATTCAAAATTTGCTTTATAATTATAATATAACAAATCTAACTAACCAGATCGTGGGTTTTGTAGCAACGAACTTTAGAAACACTTTCACGGCTAATTATTTACGAAAAACAAAAACTTTTAGCCGAGAATATCAACAATTTGTCTTCATTCTTCATCAGTATACACAAATTTAGGTTGTTTTTTTAAGAAATGCCCGGTTCCATGTTTTATTCGTCTATCCGGATATTTGATTATCCAGATCAGATCCGGTAATTGAAGTTCTACTGTAGCAGATAACGCACTAAAAAAAATTAAAAGAGCGTGGGCGCTTTATGTTTTAAACAGACCATCACAGTCTTCTCCAAGAAATTTTTCAATACAAAGCACCGTACACTTTGATAATTTTTAACTTCCCATTTAGGAAACATTCGTAAATGTTTTTAAAGGTGGTAGCAACAAAAAATTCAAAGAAGCGCGTTTCTAACCATCTAACCCAGGAATTACCAACCAGCTACCGGTCTAAAACTATACACACACAAGACTACCATCTAACTACTCTACAGATTTCATAATTGCATATAATACCAAAGGGGAGAGTGTGTTGAAGCTAAAATTATTAATGTCATTGAAAATAATTTATTATATAATATAATAAATTTCTTCTTTATAATCTTCTTCTACATTCGGGAATAGTAAACAAACAATATTGTGAGTTTTAAATATTTTTCTGCAATTTTTGTCTATTTTTAGCGAATTTCCTGAAAGGAAATAGAGCTATTGGTCCCGTACCGAAGTCAAAATTTCGCAAAAATTTCTTCAAATGTCCATCGATCCTACCTAGTAGATGTCAAAAATCCCCATCTGTAAAATTTATATATATATATATATATATATATATATATATCTATGGACATATATATATATATATATATATATATACATAGACTAGATATATATATATATATATATATATAGAAAGATATATATATAGAGAGAGAGATATATATATAGACATATATATATATATATATATATATATGTGTGTGTCTGTGATCACTCTAGCGGTCACAGTTTTCAATTTATCGGAATGAAATTTGGTATTTGAAGCGCTTTTGGTAATCAAAAGATCAAGTTCGTTAATGAGTTAAATTGGATTAGGGGGAAAGGGGGTTTAAAGGGAGGGGGAAACTCAAAATTTGACATATCTCCCTTAATATTCGAAAAATTTATAAGAAGTAAAGTTGTAGGTACTAAGTTTAAGTTTTACTATAATTTTGTTTCTTATCATTTTTTCTGTTACAATAATATTTACAGAAATATTGACGGTTTAAGATTGAAAATTAAATTCCTTAATATCTCTGCTCACATTAGAGTTTCAGCAAAAATGATAAGATGATGAATTGTAGCAAATTTGATTTTCTACAACATTAGTTCTTACGCATTTTTCGATTGTTCTAATATTAAGAGAGATATTTTATATTTTGTGTTTCTTCTTTCTTTATACCCCCCCCCCTCCATTTCCCTCAACGTATGTCATTTATTAATAAAATTGGCCTTGCAAATACTAAAATTATATACGACATTTCATTTTGATCAGACTAAAGTTGTGACCACTAGAGAGTGATTTATATATTCTAAGGAAATTCGCTAAGTTGAAGCAGCTCCTGCGTAACAAATTTTAATTTTATGTTTCGATAGTGTGAGACCTCCCAAAAAGTAGGGTTAGGGACGCTTTCACGCACATACACGCACACCGGTATAATCGGAAATCAATTTTGGTTAAAGTGTATTTTTATATACACATACCAGCAAAACCAAAAACAATCCATGTGTCAGACAATTGAATGATTTTACACGGTTTTTTAGTGAAGTAGATTTGTAGCATTGTTGTTAGAAGTCTTCTTTAAGACTAGCTAAAATTTCTTTCCATATCTTTCGCTTTTCTACTTTATCTTTTAAATCAGGTACATCCTAAATCGTTCCGAGTATATTATATTTAATAGCAGCTTTTTTAAGACACTTGTTGTGCGGCAGATATGTGAAACGTCTGGGGCTGCCTATGCACCTCGGCTATTGGAAGAATTAACACAGTGAAGAGGAGTAAGAGACGATTACTTCCCTTCTGTATCAATGCCCAGCTCTTCGAATGCAAAGACTCGCCGTTTTCAACCATTCTTTGACAACCTCTCAAAATTAAAGACTGCTGCTGTACTTGAAGCCCTATTGGTATACTGGATCGGTTCCATATATAGTTTATGGAGTATGTCAACCCCTTTCAGTATCACAATGAACCTTATGGCCTAGGTGTGTCCATTGCAGGACAGCCGCGATTACCTAACCTATGGTTAATCTTTTATTAGTTATATTAATATCACAGCATTGTATTTGAATATTCCGATGAAGATGAGTACTATGTTCAAAAAGTTTGTTTCGTTCGTTGCATTTCTCCATAATTATTGGACCGAATGAAATTAGACTGTGTGCATGAAGGTAAGCATGAAGGAGTCCCATATTTTAATCGTTCTTTTCCCAACACTCCTGGAAATAATAGGATCAACTCACTATGAAATTTGGACCAATTAGACTCTTACCTTAAAATATCCACAAATTAAATCTGTGGCGGCAATTCCGCTAGTATATATTTCAAATGCGATTTTCTCTTCTTTACCATGATATTAAGCTTTAAAAGCTCAGCAAAATCGTGTTGCCCAATAGTTAAGCTTCTCTTTATAAGTACTATTTAAGATAGTTGTCGTGTGAAACACATTTTTGGCGAAAATGGCTGAATTTTTGGACAAATTATTCAAAATATATAACTTCGTTGAAAATTTCAAAATGATTTACCGTTTAGTTTTGATAAAAATCTCGTTCAAAAATTTTACGATTCACATTACTCGTATATATAAACATAATAATTTCACCACACATTTAATTTTATTTAAAAATTGTGTCCAGCGATTTTGAAAAAAAAAATCGACCATTTAATTATTGTAATTGGTTAACGAAAGTATTGACATATTTGTATAATTCAAGCGAACAAGTTTACGAGGTACATTCAAATCATAATAATATAATATACAACCTCAGTCTATTCATATAACACGCTCCGCACGCAAAGTGGCTCCACTCCGGTGCAGCCTTCAGGCTTTGCTCCTCATCATAGAAAGAAAATATATCCTGCGTAGTAAAAATTTCGTTTAAGTTTGGGGTTTTTCCCAATTTCAGGGGGTTGCGTTGGGAAACTTAAAGTTTTCCGATTTTTCCCATAAGTTTGAATTTATTCCGAATGCAAAAAACCGCATCTTTCTAGCAATTCTAAGTGGATTAGATTTTGTATAGATATTCAGACAGTCAGTCAGTTACACAAAGTGCTGTACATATTATAGGATCGATGTTTATTATGAAC
This sequence comes from Nineta flava, assembly GCA_963920215.1. Classification (NCBI taxonomy): domain Eukaryota; kingdom Metazoa; phylum Arthropoda; class Insecta; order Neuroptera; family Chrysopidae; genus Nineta; species Nineta flava. Next base: position 30,131,561 of record OY986042.1, on the reverse strand, counting down.
TGAAACTTTTTAATACGATTAGTGCCAGGCAACTACCTTAATAATTCGTAACATGTCAATTAAACATAAATTACATACACATTACGCTCGCGCGCATAAGTAGAATTTTATATCAACAGATGTGATCTCAGGTATCATTACTACAATTTCATATATGTACTAAGTACTAACAGAAAAAAGACTTTTTTTTTTATAAACTAATAATCATCGTAATTAGTTCAAATTTGTAATTATAAAATCATAAAAGTAATAAAAATGATACCTAATTTCCCTTATAATCGTTTAAGGTGTTCAAATTAATATGTATTTAAGTAATAATGCAAAGTAAGTGTATATAAAATTTGTTTTCTTATAATTATAATTGCATTCCATAGACTGTTTTACCAATCTCTTCCTAATTAATTATATACAGGGTAAGCCTGTTCTACGATTCTACGATCGAAACTAAAATTTCCTTTATTAAATGTCGCAACGTTATTAGAATAGAATGATTTGATTATAAAACTTAAAACTAAGATATCTTTCTGAAATATGATTGATAAATTAATTATCAATAGTTTACATTAATTATATCAAAAGTATCTATAAATATGTCGTGTTCACAATCTCTGTATTCATTCACATATTGAGAGAAACATTTTTAAAAACTCATTAGTAAGAATCCAAAAAATATATATATATACATATATATATATATATATATATATATATATATATATATATATATACATATATATATATATATATATATATATATATATATATATATATATATATACATATATATATATATATATATATATATATATATATATATATATATATATATATGTATATATATATAATGCCGAAAGACACATATTATAGAAATAATATAGGGGATGCAACGTGTTACCGGGGCGAAATGAAGTTTGACGATTTTCGATGTCACGAGGATGCTACTAGCGAGCGGCAATACGTAGAAGTAGACCAATCTGTGGCTGTTCCACTACGACATTCATGTTAGCCTAGATTTCTTGGTCGTTGGTGTGTGAAGTTTTAGCTTTGTGATTTTTTGCTCCTGTATTGTAACTTATCATGATCTGAATGAACTTATCATTCTTTAAGTACGTTTAGTTTTCTTTAGTTTGGTGTAGTTAAATATTTGTTTACGTATCTTTTTCGACTGAACTTACCCTTCTAACCGGAATCGTATATCTGGGGCGCAACGGTACCCCATTCTGCCGCAATGTTTCACAATATCTTCCAGCAGTCACAACTGACATCAGACTTGATAGGCCTTCAAGTGAAGTTGCTAATTTTACTACTTGGATGACAACTGACAACATCTATCCTTTTTCTTTCTATACCATGTATAAGTGACAAAGACTGATTTTTTTTTAATTTCTATTTATAATTTTTTTAGTGTTGAGAATGTTTAAATGTTAATAAAATTGTGCAAAGTTGCTTATATAGAGTGCAAGTTACATAATTTGAAACTTTGGGACGCTTCGTAGCTTTTTTAATGATAATTGAAATGAATTTAATCTATTGGGGAAACAAAGAAAACATATAATATTACAGTTTTTTAAATTGCAATAACTTTTAAACGGCTCAGTAAATCGTTTTAAAATTTTCACAGTAGCTTTAGCATTATTTGAAGGAAATTATACTAAACTTTCGTTCGTTTTCATCTTGACATACCTCCCTAACAATCTTAAAACAAGAAGTGAAAAAGATATAGTACTATAGTATATACATATCTATATTATTGATGAACGTCTACACCACTGACATTTAAAATACAAATAAAGAATAAGAAGAAATGAAAGCAAGCGAAACCAAAAGGTCGTGACGAAACAAAATTATACAATATTGTATGTAGGTATATATATACATATGTGTATATATATATATATATATATATATATATATATATATATATATATATATATATATATATATATATATATGTATATATATATATATATATATATATATATATATATATATATAAATATAGTATGGATGTCTAACTAAAGTAAAGTATTCTTGTGCACTTTTATACATTTTGAATCTTCTTTGTTATACTAACGAACAATCACAAATCATCGATAATAATAAATTAACAAGACGGCGATCCTATTGAATAATCAACGGTACACGTTTTTTTTATGCAAGAAAAGAACAAACCTTTTATTAGCAAATGATCATTTTTAAGAAAATTCAAATATCACGATTGTACCGTTGCTGTAATTTCAGACCCTGCTCAAACCTTTTGGTAAATTAATAGTTCGTAAGATGACCAACCCAAGTGAGCAAGCGATCTACCACGCTGTGCTTACTTGAAACTGAGAGGTTGCGGGTTCGAATCTCGACGATGGCAGTTTGTCAATTAAAATTAATGGGGCGGTAAATTGACTAAACTGTCGGCGTATGGTCAAGAAGGAAGTAACCCAATATGCTTGTGAATGTTTTCTGCGAACGAATCCAGATGAACATCAGCATAGTTCCTAACAAAGTTGGTTGCAGTCGCACAACTTACCAATTCCTAGTATGCATACAAATTCCTTGTCCTCCACTCTCACATCATTAATGTTACGTTAAAAAGAATTAATAAACGTAAAAAATAATGATGTGAGTAGCCTCTGTTATACACCATGGAGTCTCACAAACGGAGGAAAAACCCCATTATTCTTTTTATTATAATTAGTTTATATGACGATGGAATGTCTCAATAAAACCAGGTCCGGAAACTTGATTTTCAATCGCAAATTATCGTTTCATCGGGGTTAGATTCGAACCCACCAAAAGTCTTTTCCCGTTTGTACAGGGTCCTTTCTTGGGATTTTAATCGAACTTAACTAGTAGAAGTCGAAAATGACCATCATTAAACAAAAAAACCAATATATATATATATATATATATATATATATATATATATTAAATTTCAACATCCTAGCTTCTACAATTTTCAAGATATGAAAGGACATCGCACATCGTACAAACATCAACATAATTCTAAATAAATGATAAGAAATATAAAAATTTTAAAAGGTCACAAATAACACTGACATAATTATGTATCGATCAATACAGTGGCGTAATTATTATAGCGATATGTGGGATGAATTCTATCCACCTCGTTAGCCCAAAGATATAAAAATTGAAAATTACATTATAATTATTTATATAAAAGGCAAGTCCAGAAGAATATAACATCACACACACCCACATATATATATATATATATATATATCATCTATAAACTTTTCAAGTAAAATATTAAATACCTACTTAGGAAAAACTTGGTCCTCACAATCAGATCATTACTTTTTTTTATCGAAACGTTTTAGAACAAACTAAAACTGGGGTTATTTTTTTACATTTAAGTTTTTGATTTATAGGGTTCGGATTAAAGTTCCGAGCATGTATACGTTATATGCTATACTCCTAGTCTGTCACTAGCTAATGATTTATACTGAATTAGTGCTCTAATGACCTTAAGTGTTTTACATTGCATTTAAAGATAAATATTCAAAACTTTTATATCACCTTCAAAGATAATAATTATATTAAACTTACAGGTGAATGTCCTCACCCACCACTGACTGGCCAACAAAACAGCATACCTAATGAATATTTGTATATTATTTTCATAGTCATACAGACACTTCAAAAAACAAAGTATAATACGATTCGTTGATTCTGTATGAGGAACCAACCATTTGTAACAATATTCAATCATTTTATAAAGATATTATAACATTCATTTTCATATTTCTAATGTTGAAAAGTAACAACTTTCGTTTTTATCGAATTTCCTGAAAGGAAATAGAGCTATTAGTCTCGTACTGACTTCAAAATTTTGCAAAAATTTCTTCAAAAATCTATCGATCCTAACTATTAGATGTTGAAAATCACCATATGTAAAATTTACATATATATATATATATATATATATATATATATATATATATATATATATATATATATATATATATATATATATATATATATCTATGGACATGCGGTCACAGTTTTCAATTGATCAGAATGAAATTTGATCTGTGACATGCAATTGGTATTTGAAGGGCCAAGTTCGTTAATGGGCAAAATCGAAGAAGGAGAAAGGGGGTTTAGAAGGAGAAAGGGAGAGACACAAAATTTGACATTTGGCCCTTAATATTCTAAAAATACAAAAGTAGTAAAGTTGTAGAAAATTAGCTTTACTACAATTTTGTTTCTTATCATTTTTCTGTTACACTAATATTTACAGAAATATTTGCAATTGAAGATTGAAAGTAAAAATCTTAAATATCTCTGTACACATTAGAGTTTGAGAAAAAATGATTCGATAATGAATTGTAGCGAACATAATTTTCTACAACTTATCTCCTTATACATTTTTCGATTGTTCTAATACTAAGCAGGATATTGTATTTTTTGTGTTTTCTTCTTTCTGTAACCCCCCCCCCCCCTATTCCTCTTGAGTTATGCCATTTATTAATAAAATTAGCCTTGCAAATACCAAAATCATATCATATACGACTTTTCATTTTGATCTAACTAAAATTGTGACCGCTAGAGAGTGATTTATGTATTCTAAGAAAATTCGCTAAGTTGACGTAGCTCCTGTGAAACGGATTTTTTTTTAGGTTATCACAAGTTCTCTCTGGATATAGGCATTTAGAAGTAAAAAGCAAGACATCGAACTATTCGTTACTGATTGGCTGTTCAGCACTAATGACGAAGAGATTAATATATATCAACTTATCAACGGATGCAGAAATATACATAACATACACACACAGTGTAATCCTGAAGATTAGCTATTGGGATATTAAAAATGCAACAACGTATGCATAAGTATACATAACGTATTTAGAAATTATTTTATATATGTGTATACTTGTACGCTTCCAAATGTATGTATGCCTCAGGTAAATTTATATAAACGTTGTTGATATTCCAATGGCCAGACTTGAGGATTATATCCTGTATATAGAGTATATACAGAATGCAATCCTCTATTTCTGATTTGTTTATACTTTTATAAAATTCCCTTTAGTTTAACCGTAATTGCGTAGATATCGACTATTAGTTTAATTTTTTTAATTTGAAAACATCTGAAGTGAGACTATACAAGATTTTGTATGGGGAGTGAAATTCAATTTCAGATTATACAATGTAACGTTTTTTATTATCGATCGGCAATGTGACAGTCGGCAATCATCGGCATTCGTGTTTTAAATGGGAATTTAACATTGTATATGAATATAACGTTTTCTATTGGCTATATCTTTAATATAATTTATAGTTTCTATAGAAATATTTGCATTAACAAAATTTTGGAAATAAACTATTTGTCAATAAAGTTAAAAAAATTGACGTTTTAAAATGTCAAAATTCAGAAGCACGAGCAATGCTTTTTCAGCTAGTAGAATATATTTTCACATCATGCCCGACCTCAAAAGTTTTGTTTTGTTATTAAATAATATAAATATTTGAGATTTTCATAATATTTTTATTTTTATTATAGTTTTGCAATCACTGTCTTTAGAAAATGTATAATAATGACAAAAATCTACTAATTTTAACAAAAAGGTGAACATATTTAGGTATCTACTTAATACCTGACTCGTAAATAAAAAAATAATGTATGAATAAAAACAAAGAAATCCGGGTAAAAGCTAAAAATAATTTTTCAGGTAAAGACTAATTTCGGCTAACATTTAAAAACTTTATAATTGTGATTTGTGATTTATTTATTCGGATTTCGGAAAAATGTAACGAATAAAAGTTGTTAGTGTAGTTATAATGAACAAATATTATTCGAAGCATTTTTTCGAATATCGAATAAATAAGGCACAAAACAATTATAAAAATTTTAAATTTTAGCTCGAATTTTGGCGTTGACTGTACTATTTTTTTGTAAATGTGTTTTAATATTGACACAAACGGTACCTCAAAGTCTGTGAATTTATTACATAATGAAAGTACTTACTGAAGACAAGGCGAAAACCTCGCATTAGTAGAAAAATTTTCCTATTCGATATTTTTGCATATTCGTGTTAGGGACATGTCCCTAAATAAGAATCAAGATTTTGCCCTACGAAAATCTGGTCCCAATTTATTTAAAATAGTTTTTTTTTTTACCAACTTGAATGGTCGAACATTTTGACCCAAATGGAGTGCTTATAAAGTATTTTGAATCATTTTAAATGAAAAGTTGTCTTGTCATTTTTTCGTAAACTGAACCGTTTCCGAGTTATACATAATTTAATTTTTGAAAAATTCAAAAACAACCGTTTTAAAGTCTGAAAAACAATATTAAAAATTTAAATTTGTGAGTTTACCAAAATTCTTAGATAATCTTTTAACATCCCTTAACAAAATCCTGAAGAGTAATTACATATTATTTAATTCTAAAGCTTTGTTTCTTAAGTGTCAATTATCAATGCTAAAACGTATTTAAAACTTTTGTACACTCCCGTTCATAATAATTGACCCAGTTGAAACATTCTAAGTGTTACATGTATGTAATATTATATATATATATATATATATATATATATATATATATATATATATATATTTAGTTATACGCTTAAAATATGACTTACTGGGTCAATTTACTGGGTATGATCAACTTACTGGGTATGATCGGAGGTGTACGCTAAAATGTACATAAAAGTGTCTAATAATCTGTAATTATTCTTCAGGATTCTGTTGAGGGATGTTCAATAACTTTGGTAAACTCAAAAATTTCATGTTTTTAGTATTTTTCAGCCATGAAAACGTTCATTTTTGCGTATTTTCAAACATCAAATTGTTTTTAACTCGGATACGGTCAAGTTTACCAAAAAATCACAACAGGCCATTTTTATTTAAAATGACCCACAATACCTTAGAAAATTCCAGATATTTGGGTGAAAATATTCGGCCGTACAAGTTGTTTAAAAAAATTAGTTTAAAAATATTGGGACCAGATTTTCGAAGAGCGAAATCTTAATCCTTATTCAGGGTCATTTCCCAAACGTGAATGTCAGGGTGTCTAGTAATATTTTGGCGAAAAATTCCCTGACTTTTCCAGGTTTCCCAGACTTGAATTCGAATTTTTCCAGACCGTTTTTTCATATAATATTTTGTTATCGATAGGAAGATTAAGAAAAGTATACATTTGTTCATTTATATTCATTTTTTATGGATAATATGATAAAACCTATATAAATTCTTTTTCATCAGTAACATACATACATTTTTTTCAAAAACCTCAAAACAGATAATTATTAGTAATAATTTTTTAGAAATAAGTTATTTTAAATACGATTATGCAAAATTCCATGAAATTTTACGAAATTCACTGACAATTTCATGACTTTTCCAGAAACTCAAAATTCCCTGACATTTCCAGGTTTTCCAGATTTTCCAGACACACACCCTGAATGTACAAGAAGATCTAATGGGAAAATTTTTTCTACAAATGCGAAGTTTTCGCCTTGTCTACTCGATGTTTTAAATACCTATGGCAATTTTTAAGTACATTTAAATTTTTTTTTTTAATTTTATGCATAAATATGTGTTTAGTACTCTATAATAGGTCCGGTACTTCCTTACCTTACATATCAAGATGAATAATGATTAATTATATTCTTAAAGAAATTATAAGCTTGTTGTGTAATTAAACATTTACTATTAATTGATTTACATAAAGCATCTTTCATCAAGACAGGTCACGATATTTACCAACAAGCAACATTAAACGTGGGACCTTCGTTCTTTGTCTGTAAAAAGTGATTTTAATTTGATATTGAAAGTTTTCATTATACTCAGTCGTCATTACACGAGCTCAGAGCCCAGAACTAATGAGAGTTCCGAAATTTCATGCCCATATATACTTCATTCAATTTTTTTTTTAAATGTGGTTTCGTAGTTCAACCACATTTACTAAGATGCGATACTTTTTTCCTTTTATTGTTCGGTACTTAAAAACGAAGAGCCAATTGGCAAAATTTTGTGTATGGAAGAGATAAACTGCTTTTCCGACTAAATGTTTAATTACAATCATTACATGAAGATGGTTTTTCACCAGTGTGGGTTCGTTTATGTGGAGCTTAATAGCTTTGATAGTTAAATGTTTTATTACAAACATCCCATGAAAATGGTTTTTCTCCAGTGTGGATTCGTTTGTCTAATTAAATCACTTTTCTGATTAAATGTTTTACCACAAACATCACATGAAAATGGTTTTTCTCCAGTGTGGATTCGCTTATGTTGTGTTAAATGACTTTTTAATAAAATGTTTTGTCACAAACATCACATGAAAATGGTTTGTCTCCAGTGTGGATTCGTTTATGTTTAATTAAATTGTCTTGTAGATTAAATTTTTTATTGATTTAATTAAGTCAGTATTTCTTCTAACTATGAACGACAAATATGTGTAGTCTCCGTGGACAAATGGACAAATGTGGACAAATGCATGGAAACTAGACAACAAATGAATGAAAAGAGAAATTAAAAAAACAAAATGGAAGAAAAGAAACACTAATTAGCTTCTGACCTCTATATAATAGTTATTTAGAGGTCAGCGGATTAGTCAGATATGATTAAACCAAAGCAAAGAATACAATATACATAGAAGCGTATAAGCAAAGAATACAATATACATAGAAGCCCATAAGTCCGATTTTTGTGTCACTCGAAATTGTGAATTGTGAGCACCACCACTAGATGACAATAGCTGTTCGATTTCGGTATTTAGTGCCATTAGCAGCACAACCAACTGTATTCTTTGTGTATATTGTATCCGACCAAAAACATAAATGTAAGAAAGGGCCGAGTTTTCGGGAAAATTTAAAATTTTATATAACGCGGCAAGTTATTTTTTCTGAGTTCAAATATTTTAAAACTTGCCGCGTTATATAAAATTTTAAAAACATACTAAGGGAAAACTTACGAAATAAATTTGGTTGAAATTTATTAATATTTTATACAGCTTGTAAAAAAAAAATTAAAAAATTTTGACTAATTAATTCTAAAAATTCATAAAAATTTCATTAATATTGGTGACTTCCCTTTTAATATAAATTTGAAGTACATCCCCACTTCGATGTGAATCGGCCAACTGGTACTAAGTTTTGCTAAAGTACAGTTGGTTGTGCTGATAATGGCACTAAATACCGAAATCGAACAGCTATTGTCATCTAGTGGTCAGCATACGTACTAAAAATTAGATGACACAAAAATCGTACTTATACGCTTCTATGTATATTGTATTCTTCGCCTATACCAAAGAATAGAATATACATAGAAGCGTATAACTACGATTTTTGTGTCACCTTGACCGCTAAATCACAATAGCTGTTCGATTTCGGTATTTAGTGCCATTATCAGCACAGCCAACTGTATTCTTTGTGTATATTGTGTATGTTGTATGTCAACTCTGCTGGAATTTTTATTTGAAATTTTTCTATTTTTACCGGACTATAAGAAAAATTGCCATTAGCATACATAATACAATTGCTAGAATTTCAAATCAAAACAAAATATCAAAACGAAAACAAAATATGTTCATTTACTTAATAAAAACTCTTTAAAATTTTAAAATATACTTTTTATTTATAATTCAAGAATATTTTTAATGTAAAACACAATATAATCTATTATAAAAAAAATTAATTTTTATAAAAAACATTAATTTTTTTTTTTAAATTGCTTGAAAAATAATATTTATAAAGTTAATACCTTTTTTTTTTAAATTTAAAATCAACTAAAATTCCGCATAAGAGTGTCTCTGTCACTCTAACATTCCCTATAAGTTAACATTGGGAACAAAGACATTCTTATGCGCGAAAACAGTAAGCGTTTTGGCAACATATCGGAAATATCGCATAAGAGTATCTCTGTTACTTTAACGGTCGATTCTCTATAAGAGCTTCCTTCTCGCACTGGCAACCAGCCGCCGACCTTCGCCGCTAAGGTGTCGCTCTTTTTCAGTGCCCAAAACTTGCCTCACATTTTAGTATAGGCATGAGCGATCTCTCTACTAAATCAAATTTTTATTTTTATTCTTCTATTTACATTTCTAAATTTAATAATTGTTTACAGAATTTATATTCCAAAGAGCTCACTCAGCTTTTCTTGTAATTATTAAACGTCGAAAACAAATATCAGACCAATATCTTTCGTTTTCGATTCATTATTTTTTCGCATGAATTTTTCTCATGTGGTTTGTTAAACTGAGTTTCTGAATAAATTTTTTATCACAAACTTCACATGAAAATTGTTTTTCTCCAGTGTGGATTCGTTTATGATTAATTAAATTGCCTTGTTGATTAAATCTTTTATCACAATCATCACATGAAAATGGTTTCTCTCCAGTATGGATTCGTTTATGTTGTGTCAAATGGCTTAGAGAATTAAATGTTTTATCACAAACATCACATGAAAATGGTTTTTCTCCAGTGTGGATTAGTTTATGTTGAGTTAAACTGCTTTGATAATTAAATGTTTTGTCACAAATATGACACGAAAATGGTTTTTCTCCAGTGTGGATTAGTTTATGTTTAGTTAAACTGGTTTGCTGATTAAATGTTTTGTCACAAACATCACATGAAAATGGTTTTTCTCTAGAGTGGACTAGTTTATGCACAGATAAAACGCTTTTCCGATTAAATGTTTTGTCACAAACTTCACATGAAAATGGTTTTTCTCCAGTGTGAATTCGTTTATGTAGAGATAAAACGCTTTTCCGATTAAATGTTTTGTCACAAACTTCACATGAAAATGGTTTTTCTCCAGTGTGGATTAGTTTATGTTCAGTTAAATTGCTTCGATAATTAAATGTTTTGTCACAAACTTCACATGAAAATCGTTTTTCTCCAGTGTGGATTCGTTTATGTTGAATTAAATTTCTTCGATCTTTAAATGTTTTGTCACAAACTTCGCATGAAAATGGTTTTTCTCCATTGTGGATTCGTTTATGTTGAGCTAAATATTTTTGTTGGCTATATGATTTGTCACAATCATCACATGAAAATGGTTTTTCTCCAGTGTGGATTCGTTTATGTTGAGTTAAATAGCTTTGATATTTAAATGTTTTGCCACAAACATCACATGTATTAACTTTTTTTTCAGTATGAATTTGTTGATATTCCAAAACATTTCCATCGAATATTTCATCTTTAATGATTAATTCTGTATTTAATTCTTTTTCAAGTTTAATGTTTTCATTTTCATAGATTCGTTCATGTTCCATTTTAATATTTTCATTCACTATTTTTTCTTTAATCTCTTCATGTTCCATTTTAATATTTTCATTAAATGTTTCGTCTGTCATTATTTCATGTTCCATTATAAAACTTTCGTCTAATATTTCATCTTTAATAATTAACTGTGTATTATTTAATTCTTTTTCAAGTTTAATATTGTCCTCATTGATATGATTATTTGCCATTTTGTTAAAAAAATTTTTTGTCACTAGTTTTTCAGACCTGTAGATGCCCTCCCCTGTAGGTTAGGTTAATACAATGCTATTATCCATAAAGAATTATCTCTATGCTATTATCATGAAGAATAGATATATTAGGAGATCTAACGTAATGTTAAATAAACGTCCATGAATTGGTGTAACGATCTTTTATCAGTAGGGGTCACTGGTGTCAGTGCCGTACGGAATTTAAATATTTAAATGTAGGCGCCAAGAAATCATTTTCACATTCAGTTTATAAGAAATCATAGTTTTATATATAATAAAAAATTGTTTTCGATTATCAAGTAATAATTAAATAAATAGTAATAATAGAGAATTCTTAATAATCTGCAATAAATAAAAAGATGAAGAATCATAGAGATAATTTTTCAATTAATAATAATAATATACAATATATGTTTACAATAACTGACATATATTAGATAAAGAAAGAAGATGATAAAACCAGACACGCATTCCTAATCTTACACAACCTTTCACTCATAAATATATAAGAGTATATCTATGCTGTCACTGTACAACATCTTCCCATTTTTTCACATTTATAAAATTAAACAATTTTTATACTTACAATTTTTATTTGCAAGATGTGATAACCGTTGATTTTAATATGTAATAATAATAATAATTTCGTACGGGTAGATTCGCACTGCTGCTAGTGGCGAAAATAATAACTATGATCTCTACACGTTTATGAGCACGCAAAAACAGACGAAATGCCTATGTCGTTCGATCTCCTATTTATCTATTCTTCATGAGCACAACCATCTGTATTCTTATATGGGTGTATATGGGTTCTTTGAGTAGGTGTTGGTACTGCCGGCATACAAGTAATGGGGGTCCGTTTTGCCAAACTCTCCCGCTTGGGAGCAGCATAACAGCAAGTTCTTTTCAGCGCAATTTTTAAATATTACATTTTCGAAATTATAAATTAAAATGATATAAACATTTAGTCTTAAATCTATTTAAGAATAAAAACAAAAAAAATGTTTTTTTTTTTTTAAATAATATCAAGTAGTTAGTATTTTTTTATATATAAATATAATGTCAGATCATTGTAAAATTATGATTATTATTATTTGTGTCCATTTTATCAGTTGAATCCAAATACTAATTCTAATATCGAATATTTGAATATTTGCGCGACATGCAACTACCTATGATGCTGCCCTCTGGGCTGAGTTTGACAAAAACGGATCCCCATTAACAGTTTATAATTATAATAAAAAATTTGATTGTTATCAATAGTACTGACTAGTGGCTAATAGATGTCAAAATAGAAAATGAAATGGATTTGAATGTTGCATTCATGAAGAATAGATATATTCTTCTCTATTCTTCATGGTTGCATTAAATGTTTGATTTGATTTGTATTGTAGGTTATGTTATGTACAAAAGCAGAGACAAAAGTATAACACATGGTTGTATTTATACTTACTGTGTCTTATTAGTAATGTTTACACATACATATCTAATATAATTAATTAATTAAAGATGGGTTTAACAAAACAATATTTACGATATGCTGCTGCTGGAACCTTCAATATAATAGCAAGTTCACAATGTAATCATGCATTGTGCACATTCAATCATCAGGAAGGTAGATATGTGGCTGTTGGAGCAGCAGAACATGTTTTTATATGGGACATGAAATTAGGCGAAAAGGTCTCTATAATCTATAACTAATATATATTTTATTTATATATTTATATTATTATTATTGTAGGTACAAGTGTTCAATGGAGAGAATGCTGCTGCATCTTGTATTATGTCAAATGCGAATCATTTAGCTGTAGGTTATACCGATGGAATACTTAAAACTTTTCAATTGAGTTCAGGAGAAATTGTTAACAATTTTTATGGACATAAAAATCAAATAACCGCAATTGCTTTTGATGATGTAGGACATAAGATAGCATCTGGCGCAAAAGTATTTAATAATAATGATTAATATAATAATGTTTCTATAATAAATGATTAATTGTTGAATGTTTAGGACAACGAGATTATAATATGGGATAGTGTCGCAGATGCTGGAATATGTAGATTATCAGGTCATAAAGATCAAATAACTCAAATATTATTTATGAGTAGCCGTAATAATCAAAATGTATTAATCAGTGCATCAAAGGATACTTTTATTAAATTTTGGGATCTACAACTGAATCATTGTTTTCAAACATTAACTGCTCATAAAACAGAGGTGAGTAATGTTAACTGTTAACAGTACAACACTTTTAACTATAATTGAATTTTATTGTAGGTATGGGATATATCTCTTGTAAAAAATGAACAATATTTAGTAAGTGGATGTAGTGATTCAGAATTACGAGTGTGGCAATTGAAATTGGATAATGATGAAGATACTAATGATACAAAGAACAACATCGATGATGTTAGTGTATATATATATATATTATATGTAGAATAGTAACTTTTATTTAATATATGGCATAGAGAGTATTTAATATATGGCAAGATTTATTTGATGTGATTCTTTTTTGCAGTTACTACCTCTTAAATGTAGTTATGTTGGCTCAATCTTACGTGCTGGTAAGGGTCGAGTCATATCTATGAGGAGCGATAGAACGAATGGACAAGTATTAGTGACACATGGGACTGATCATCAAATTGAATTGTTTATGTTTTGTTCTGATGAGGAGGCTCATTCAAGATTGAAGAGACGTCAGAAGAAAGAACGTCGTCAATTGGTGGTGTAAGTAAGATTCTATTTAAATCTAAAATAGGTCAAAGTAATACTTACTATTCCTTTTATTATGGGTGGATACTTAACATTTTAATTATAGTCAAACAACAACTGACGACAATCAACAACAACCAACTGAAACTGAAACAGAAATTACTTTGCGTGATTATGTTCGTCGATTAAAATCTATCAAATTAACGGAGAAAGCAAAATCAGTGGATGTGATCTTAGGAGATGGTGGAGAAATTCGTATTTCAGCAGTTTTAAATAAGAATAGTGTGGTTTTGTACAGTTCAAAACTGAATGCGTCGACGGCTACTAATTCATTAGAACATGCCGAAGCGAAATGTTTACGACATATTTGTGGACATCATGGACATCAAACGGAAATTAGAAGTGTAGATTTCAGTTCAGACGATTTAGCTATGTTGTCTGGCAGTGGTGATTCAATTAAAGTGTGGAATCAAACATCACAAACTTGTCTACGAACTGTTTACACAGAACACACACAATCAGTATTGTGTGTGTGTTTTGTACCTGGTGATCGTCATGCTTTAGTTGGCTTGAAGAATGGTCATTTACTTGTCATTGACATATCAGTTGGTGATATTCTAGAAGAGATACCAGCACATGACAAAGAGTTGTGGTCAATATGTGGAACACCTGATTTAGTAAGTAAATATAAACATTAAATTAATTTATTGATTGATGTTGATCTTTATTATTATTTAATTTATTTATTTAGAGAGGTTGTGTGACTGGTGGTGGTGATTGTACATTAAAATTCTGGACATATCAATTAATAACGGATGAGGAGAGCTCCAACAAAACTAAAGTGTTATCATTGTTACACACAAAAACGTTAAAACTAGAGGAAACTGTTTTATGTATCAAAATGTCATCAAATCATCAATTTATTGCAGTTGCTTTATTGGATTCAACTGTTAAAATATTTTTTATTGATACTTTAAAGGTATATTCATAAATAATAGTAATAGTAATTAAAATAATGATTATTTAATTTTTAATTTATAGTTTTATTTAACTTTATATGGACATAAATTACCAGTTCTATGCATGGACATATCGTACGATTCAAATATCATTGTAACTGGATCAGCTGATAGAAATGCTAAAATATGGGGTCTAGACTTTGGCGATTGTCACAAATCATTGTTTGCACACAATGATTCTGTTACAGCACTACAATTCATCAACAAAACACATTACTTCTTTACATCCAGTCGAGATGGTTCTATTAAACAATGGGATGCTGATTCATATCAACATATTATTACATTATTAGTTAGTATTAATTATTTATTAATAATATTACAATACATTATTTATATTACAATTATTATTAGGGTCACATTGGACAAGTTTACACATTAGCTGTTAGTCCAAATGGGAAATATGTATTATCAACTGGAGCTGATTTTACATTACGATTATGGGAACGTACAGATGAAATTGTTGTATTGGAAGATCAACAATTTGAACAGCAACAACTATTAGAACATGAAGAAGAACAATTAGCAACTGGAGATGATACAATTGTACCTGGAAAAGGACAAGTTATACTTGCTACGAAAAAAACAATTGGTTCTGAAAAAGGGGTAATAATACTTTTAATAAATGATTATATCATTATATATATTTCTTATTTATTTTAGGCTGAATTAATAATGGAATGTTTACAAATATCTATCGATTATAAACAGCAATCATTAACAAATGATGCAGTACCAGTACCAGCTATGATGCAAGCTTTCCAATCAAACAATGTACACGATTTTATTATAGCAGCCATTAAAAGTATACGATCTAGGTAAACAAACTATACTATAATACACTATGCATGGCATATGTCAATCGTGTTCAATTAATTAATTGTTGCTGTTTTTATAGTGATTTAGAAGAATCTCTTCTGTTGTTACCATTCTCGAATGTAGTCCAACTATTAGATTTGTTGGCTGATAATGGTAATGTTAATGGTGCTGGTGATGACATTGAACTTGTAATGCGTATCATATGTGTACTTGTACGAATTCATTCAAATGTAATACAGAGTAGTTCAAAACTTGTTCAAATATTAACAACATTACACAAGAATTTATTTTTATCTGCACATAATTATCGAGTAAGAAGATTTTTATTAATATTATATTTAATAATTAATTATATTGTTTGTTTGTTTAGGATACAATTGGATATAATATGCATCAACTATTGTTTATTCAACGAGAAGTGGAGGCACTTGAAGGTGTTCAATTCTTTAGAAATCAAACAAATAAACTAAATGAGAAAAATACTAAAAATAAACAAAGGCAAAAACGAAAAAGAATGTTAATTACTTGTTCTACTTAGTTAATTAGTTAGAGTTTTTTAATTACATTCTTGAATTAATCAAATAATAAGTTTGTTGTCTATTTTACTTACTTTATCACCTTATAAAATACAAATTCAAAGCATTTATTCAATGTTAGCAATTCATCACGCACGTATTATCAATTACTCACAATTTTATTTTCAAATACCAATGTTGTTTTTAAGAATGTCCAGCACTGTGTTATATAAACAGGACAGAAACCGGTTCGATTTTATTATAGAACAAATACATATACACACATACGAAACACATAGACAAATTCACTGTTTATATATACAAAATAATGTTATTTTGAAAAAAAAATTGTAAACTTTTATATTTCGAAAACAAAACGGTAAAATGCGATTATTATTTTTTAAATTTATTTAATAAATATCTTTACTATTCTAGTTTTTTTTTTAAATTCTGTAGTGTATTTTTTTTAATACAACAGATAATAGTTGGGCGGGCATGATAAGTTTTACATGCTTCTAATGAGAGAGAGAGAGAATGATAACTTTGCTATTATCTCGACTTCTAAACAGTCAAAAATTCTGAAAGTTGGGGATTTATTAGAAAGGACAGCTTTTTGCACGCAGTAATCTGCTTAACTTTTGGCCAGCACACTAGAGCAGCATAGGTTATAATGGGCCTGACTACTATTGTGTAGAGCCAGTGGATCATTTTGGGTTTTAGACCCCAGACTTTTCCACATGCTCTCTTGCAAAGCATGAGAGAAGATTTGCTCTTATTTGTTATATATTCCAGATGAGGTTCCATGTTAGTTTGGAGTCCAGCATTACTCCCAAGAACTTGGCTTCCCTTGTGATCTGTAATCTTTCACCGAAGAGGATTGGTGGTTTTGTTATCCACCTTCCTTTTACGTGTGAATGGAATTAGTGGGGTCTTACCAGGGTTAATTTTCAATCCCTGATTGATACACCATTCCTGTGCGATTCTAAGAGCGTTTTGCATAAGCTCCGAGATTGTGCCTTCACAGGGTCCATGGATTGCAATTACAATGTCGTCCGCGTATCCCTGTGTGTAGTATCCATTTTGGTTGAGGTTTGTCAGTAAGCTGTTCACTGTCAGGCTCCACAGGAGTGTGGATAAGACACCACCCTGCGGACATCCCTTTGTGGCTCTCACAGTGACAGACTCTCCAAAAAGGGAAGTTTGTATTCTTCCTATCAGCATAGATTTTATCCACCTGCAAAAGGCGTCTTCAAATTCGTGCCGACCTGCAGAATCAACCATGGAATTTTAAGAAGCATTGTCAAATGCCCCTCTATGTCAAGAAAGACGCACAAGGTGGTTTGTTTCCTTGCGAAACACTCCTCAATCCTGTATATTAGGTTGTGGAGGGCTGATTCACAGGATTTTCCCACCTGATACGCGTGTTGGTTGGCATGAAGCGGATTTCTTGACAATGCCCCCTGAGTCAAATGAAATCCTATTAGTTGTTCCATTGTTTTCAGTAGAAACGATGACAGACTAATTGGTCTAAAGTTCTTTCCCGTGGAGTGGTAAGCCTCCCCGGTTTTGGCAAGAAGGTCACTCTTACTGGCTACCATATGGTTCGGATATAATCCGTAGCCAGGCTTGCCCTGAATATATGACAAAGCAGAGTTAAAAGATGCTCTGCTCCTTGTAAAAGCACTGAGTATATCCCAACTGGTTCCGGTGCTTTGTAGGGGTCGAATGAGTTTATTGCCCATTCGATCTTTGAGCGGTTAATGGCAATAGCCAGTCGGTGGGAGACCCTGGTTAAGCTGCTCTTGAGAAACGCGTATCCACTGGATACGCGTTTAGCTAGGTGCTAGATACTATCCACGCTACACCAATTTATAACTTTACACCATAGATAAAATATATGCTTTACACTAAGCTACTTCGTAACCATTCACGCGCATGCTCTTACACTAGTACGGTAACGTTACCGGCAAAATAAATAAAGCATGAGAGTACATATAGAAATTATCTATCTGCTGTGGGCTCAACCATTTTAAACGCATTATTCGCGATTGAAACCTTACATTATTTATCGTCACTAAGAATGTTCGACCGGCCACCAGTGAAAAAGTTATGCTGGCCAAAATCATGTTGGCTATTCGGATGAGGGTAGTGTACTCTAACGTTAAAAGTCTGAAAAGTTACTTGTTTAATTGTTTATAATAACTTTCTATTAAGCTTATAGATGCCTCTCTGAAAGGTTTGTTCCACAGATGAGTTGCGTTTGTAATTTTTGTGTATACTTTGTCTCTACATGATTGTATTATTATTGTTCTTTAAAAGTTTAAACCAACCACATTCCAATTTGATTTTGATAAACTTCTGCAAGTAAAAAATAGGTTGTGTAAATTTTACGAAAACATTCATGTGATATAGTCTATAGTGTGTTGTGTCATATGATTTGTTGACAAAACTACTATCAATAAATTATTTTTTGTTGATTTATCTTTCATTGCATAGAAAATGCTTTTTATTTCATCGTAGTGTGTTCAATTTCTGCTTACAATGGTATATTTAATTTTCATAGTAACCTACAAAATTTTTAAGTCATGACGTTTGTGCTTAATTTTTTTCTAGTCATATCAAGACGAAGATGATAATACTCCTGATCCGTATGATGGTGTGACGGGTTCATTTCCAACAGATTTTGGTTATGGAGCTCTGGATGGTGAAAATGAGGCGAATTTATCACCTGCTAGTGAACAAAAACCACGTATTTTACTTATGGGCTTACGAAGGTTAGAAAAACTCAATTTGCATTATGGAAATTTGTTTATTTAAATGTGTGTTCACTTTTCCAGATCTGGAAAATCTTCAATTCAAAAAGTAGTGTTTCATAAAATGTCACCAAATGAAACGTTATTTTTAGGGTCCACAAATAAAATAGTTAAGGATGATATAGCGAATTCTAGTTTTGTGCAATTTCAAATATGGGATTTTCCTGGTCAAGTTGATTTTTTTGATCCGACATTTGATTCTGATATGATTTTTGGTGGTTGTGGAGCACTTATTTTTGTCATAGACGCACAAGTAATTATTTATCTGATAAAATTTAAATTTTTTTACATATATTATTGATTGTTTAGGATGATTACACGGATGCTTTACGGAAATTAAATTCAACAGTAACAAGAGCGTTTAAAGTAAATCAGTCAATTCGATTTGAGGTGTTTATTCATAAAGTTGATGGCTTAGGTGATGATTTTAAAATGGAATCACAACGAGATATTCATCAACGAGCGACTGATGATTTAGTTGATACAGGTTAAAAGTCATATTAGGAAGTGCAATTATTCCGTTAAAAGTAATATGAATTTATATTACTCATCTTTACATAAATAAGTATTTATATCAACGATAAATATTAAAATACTTGAATCACTGAAAATAAACTTTATTTTTTTCTTATAATATTCTCTTTTCGTTTTGTCATAGAACATAGATAAGATAAATAAATCTTTGGGTATGAAAAGTATTACACTTATATACGATCTTATGGCCAATTGTGCTACCCCTTCAACTTCAGTCTGGCAAGGTTCGCTTCTCCCATCTCTTGGCGATAGCCAAGAGATTGTTTAACAGGTTTGCCTGCAGGTTCATATATTCGGGGTGAGATGCACCGAATATATTGTATTTGCTATAATCAAGAGATTCAAAGTTAAAGATGATGTGGCTGAATATTTCTTTCTCTTCGCTGCACAGTCTGCACATAATCCGTTGTTGAGTCATATTGTGTGTAGGTGATCATGCCCGCTGATGAATCCGGTAACCTTTTGAATTTGTATCCTGTTCAGGTTGAGTGCATCGAGAGACAGCCTCTTGGATGCGTTCCGAAACAGTATTTTCTCCAGTTTTTATTTGGAGAAACTTGTTTGCATGTTGTTTTTGGAATTCTTAAAATTGGTTCTGGGCCTGTGAAAGTTAATCTTTGTTGAACATACAGCGTCCAACTAATTTCACAGTGAAATTATCTTATTCTAAATTAATTCTTCTTTCACTACATGTGCTCGTGTTGCAGTTTCAACGTGGATGAAAATATATGACGAAAATTAGCGAATTTACAATAAATCAATTCTAATTAATAACGGTTAGCGTCAAGCAAAGAGGTTGATTTCATTTCAACTTCTCAGATTTCGAAGCTCAGCGTTTCAGCGAACCTCAGCATCGAGCGTCAGCATGAAAATGTACATTTAAAAGACGGGGCAATTTTGCAGCTCCCTAGTGCAGTGAATTGTCTTAATTAGCCCTTGCGTATAATAGTTTTAGCGGAATAATTGCGACAGTTCTGTAATATTTCAAAAGAAATTCACAAATATTATTTTGAATTTATTTTTAGGATATGATCAAATACATTTAAGCTTTCATTTGACATCAATTTATGATCATTCAATATTTGAAGCGTTTTCGAAAGTAGTTCAAAAGCTTATTCCACAGTTACCAACACTTGAAAACTTATTAAATATTCTTATATCAGTAATTATTTCATTTATTTTTCGAAATTTTTGTTTCTAATTATACTTGAATTTTTTTAGAATTCAGCAATCGAAAAAGCATTTTTATTTGATGTTGTATCAAAGATTTATATTGCAACTGATTCAACACCTGTCGATATGCAGAGTTACGAGTTATGTTGTGATATGATTGATGTTGTCATCGATGTTTCCTGTATATATGGGTAAGTAATTTTTATACAAAGATGTTTGAATCTAATATTTTGAATAATTTTTTCACACGTTTTTATTACGTGAATTACTTAACAGCAGGGTCATGCCTGAGTATATGGCCGCCTGCGTGCATATACTTAGCACTTTCATAGCCTACAGCTCAAAACTAAGGATTTCTGGGATTGGTTCCCATGAGAACTTTTTATCGGGAGGTCATGTGCTACAACATACTTGAATTTCAACCAAAATTTGACCGAGAGGTAATTCTCATAAGGATTCTGCTGTTTTTTTTTTCAATTCACTACTTGTTTTTTCTTCTTAATTTTTTGTTACCAATTTTATATTTAAATCTTTTAATCTCATTAAAAAACAAGAAACAAAAATATTGTTATAATTTTCCTGGCGATTTAGCCGCCTTTTAATTTGGCCGTCTACGTGCTGCATTCGCGCTAGCCAGGCATGACTCTGCTTACCAGAACTTAATTTTCAAAACATGTAATTAACTTTTCACCTGACTTTAAATATAAAAAGAATATTTTGAATACTGGTTTCATGACCATTCAATTAGCATGTTTAGAACAACTTAATCTTGAGTCCTTAGTCCTAGTAAACTAAGTCACTCAGTCTAAAAAAAGTTACTTCTGGACTTCATAGTTTATTTGTGTTTCTTTCAAGACACACTTACTAACTTGTCAGCAGTGTTGCCAAATTTGGAAGATTTTCCCCAATCCAGGGGATTTAATAATATGAAATAATGCATGCCATTATGTATAGAGTATAAATATACATTTTGTATTCTGATTAGTTATATTCAACTTGAATATAAAAATTTAATAAAGAGACTGGGTGCGATTTGTCTACCCACTCTGTCAAATTCCCATTTGGTGTCCTTAAAAATAAATAATTACTGCCATTGCCGGATTATGGTTACTTAAATTGAGACAATTTTGCTTTGCTTTTGAAGATAAATTGTTATTTAAAAAAACCGCCAATTCAAATTTTTTACAAACCTTCTCAGGTGTTCATTATTTATGCAATTATATGTGTCGAATGAAATTTATATATGCGAGATCAAAAAAATTTCACGAACGTACTTACAAACGCACATGCAGACATCTCTCTAAATACGATGGATTCGGACTCTAGGCACCTCGAAACTTGGAGGTATGTTGAAATTCTAAAAATCGGACCCATTACAATAACTTCTCAAATGGGAGTTAAGAATACGACAATCCTAAGAATAAATACGCTGAATTTTCTAGTAAACTTTATTAAATCCACTAAATTCAGGGGAAAATACCCTAATCTAGCAACAGATACTAAGCAAAATGGCATCATAATCTAAGTTGCTTAGTATCTGTCAAATATCCTGACAAAAAACTAAGTTAGATATACTTTGGAACTAACTATTATACTAAGGCTCGAAAAACGCTCAATTAAGCAAGCATAAATTGGCAATTCTGTTTGGCACATTAATTGCATACCTCCGACAGCACAATCGTTAGTCATCTAGTTTTAGGCATCTGCGCTTAGACAATAACTTGATCGATGTATCACCTAATAATATAAAAATGTATTTCATTCAAATAGACTTCGAGATGACTCTGAAGCAGCTGCCTTTGACGAACAAAGTTCAAGTCTGATAAAATTAAACAATGGAACAGTTTTATATTTACGAGAAGTGAATAAATTTTTAGCATTAGTATGTATTTTAAGAGAGGATAATTTCGATAGAAAAGGTAATAACAATTTATTCATGTTATCTTTCGAGTTCATATTTTACGAGATTTTTTTTTTCAGGTTTAATCGATTATAATTTCTTATGTTTTCGTGAAGCTATACAACAAGTGTTTGAATTACGCAACAAAACATTATTTAATAACACAACTAATCCTGAAAATAGTTCATCTTCGGCTTTATTAAATGGCAAAACATCAGGCGCTCCAGAATTAACAAACAACACAGTGGGTGGAACAAATATACAGTAAATAATGCAACAAAAAAATCACATTCTCTGACATCATATCAACTAAACAAATTATGAAACTCTAGTCGATTACCAGTTTTCATAAGTGTTCTTTTTTTATTCATAATTTTACAGGAGTTTTTTTTTTTTTTAATTTTATTTATTGCAGGCTGTAGTAGAGTCCATTAGTTTATTTTAATAACAAAAATATAATAGAAAGCTGCTAGTTTTTAAAATATTTTTAAAACTCGAAATATTTTGATTCATTAATTGTTGATTTAGAAAACTTTTGCACATTATCTACGTACATTTCAATCATGTTTCAAATTTCGAATAGATTTTTTTTTAAATTCAAGGTTCAACCATAAAATACGTCACGCAAAATTCACGCAGTTTTTACTCTCCCTTACCCTTTTATCACACTGCATTACAATTTTGTCAATCCCCCCACGCCTTGAAACGCCGCGTGGCGCCATGAGCAGAAACTAAAACTATGATGGTAATACAGTTATCTATCTATAATATATCTTATTAGCTGTATACAGCGTTGCCATAATTTTTCTTAAGTACATATTTTAATTTCTAGCAATTATAAAATAAAATAATTTATTGTTTAACTTCTCCACAAGACATTTTCCCGAGAAGAGTATTTTTCCGTATAAAATAACCCTTTTGTCACACTGGATTACAATTTTGTCAATACCCCACGCGCCGCATGGTGCCATGAGTGGAAACTTAAAGTATGATGGTAATACAGTTATCTGTCTATAATGTATCTTATTACCTGTATACAGCGTTGCCATATTTTTTTCATGAACAAAAAACTATTAGTCAACTTAAGTACATATTATTTTAATTTCTACCAATTATAAAATAAGATAATTTTTGTTTAACTTCTTCATAACACATTTTCCCCCAGAAGAGTATAAAATAATACAGTTACTTCATATAAAAATACGGATGTTGTTTTGCCTTTCGATAGTGCTGAGGATACCTTAATACAAAATCCTTTACCTAAATACAAAATCATCTTTATTCTTTGGCGGTTATTAGTACTTCATTATCACAACGAGTTGTAGCTATTGTGACTGCATAAATACTTTCTTATTATTATTTGAATAATTATGTGTAACTTTCTCTTGCATATCCCAAATGAAAAATAAAAACTATGATTTAGAAAAAGTAGGAATAAAATTGATATAGAGATTTCAAACGTCAAGGAATGTCACGTAAGGAAATTTGCCTCCGACCCCCCTTTTGCTAGGTAGTTTACGTATTTTATGGACGGTCCCTAAATATTGGCTCTTGGTCTATCTTATCATGGATGATCTTAATTAAATATAAATTGGAGGAATTTATAATGAAAAAAAAAACGTTTTAAAGTGCTTTGTAACAATTGAAGAAAGTAGTGACTGAACAACAATGATTTCTAAAAAAATGGGTTCTAAATTTAACGATTATCATGCGAATATTATTGTCCGTTCATGAGATGGATACCTTAAAAATCATATTCAAAATTAAATCATAAAATTTTCTAAAAGTAAAAATTTATATTCCAAAAAGGGCTTTTAAAAAAAAGAAGATATATATGATGTGTGTTATTATTATCTACTCATTGGCTTTAAAATTGTGTGCTAAAGTTCACGAGACTAAATAGAATTTAAAATTGCACTGAAAGAAAATTTCCTACTTTTATAAAATTCTAAATAATTTAGATTTAACGAAAACAAAAATATTTGTAAAGCCTTCGTAAATTATTTTAAATATTTTTATTTTTCAAATTGTCTTTTTCATTAAAATTTTCAAAATACATAATAATCTAAATAAAATACTAAAAGAAGAGACCTGATGTAATTTCGAATTATCTCTCTAATATTATAGGAATATGAAATATTTATTAAACTATCAAAAGAAAAGTATACCTATATAATAGTGCCAATTTTCTTTTTACATTTTCTTTAAAAAATAGATTGTGGCTAAAATCTTAGCAATAAATGATTGATAACTGTATAGAAAATTGGTCATTGTTTTAACGAAATGTAAAAAAATCCAAAGAACCTTTCAAAGTACTTTTTGGCTGGTTTTATAAGATTTATAACGATACCTCGTAAATCGCTCACCAAATGGTAAAGTTAAAGGTAAAGCACAATTTTTTTTTCTGGGTCAAATATACCTTCTTTTGTGTTTATTTTATCCAAATCGGGAACAAAAATTATTTATCATTTTTTGCAATTTTTCAAGGCATAATTAAAAGAAAAACATCCATTTGGTTTAACGATTTGTTGAATACGATCTCAGTGGATATCTCGTAAATCGCTTTTCGAATCGACCATTGACAATGATTTTCGCGTTTTTTTTGAACCAATTTACTTGATTTAGTGCATCCAAATCAAGAACAATATTTTTTTCAATTTTTTGCTATTTTTTTAAGGTAATACCTTTAGCAAAAATTTAAAAAATTATACCCAAAATTTTTGTTATCCCTTAAAAACACATAGATTGCGAGATATGTTTCCTCTTCATACGATTTTCGTGTTACTCTATTTCTTGAAAATAATTGATTGATTAGAATTTTTTCCCTTATTTTTATTGAAGACTATTTATTAAGAATCGTTTTATTTTTTGTCATAATTATGTGATCTCAAAAATGTTCAGGAATTTTTCACCGTAGTTTGGGAAAAATCATACAATTTGCTAACACCAATTTCGATCGCCACCCTATCATACAAAAAAAAACTGCGTCACAACAGAGAATTGATAGAAGACTCCTAAGGAAAATATTTCTTTTATTTAAAACAAATTTAAATCGAACAATTTTCTGCAAATTTCTTGCGTGGCGAGCAACTAGAAGATTACCAATTTTTTATTGCTAAGATTTAATCCGAACTTTAAAAATTAAATAAATTTATGTTATATTTTTTTTAATTCTTTAATCAAAATTTTATATAAATAAAAAATTTAATCAATTTAACATTATTTTATATTAATGGTTTGATATGATAAATCTTACGCATCTTGGCTGGGGATTGAACCCAATACCCATGGAGACTAGACAAGGAGTCCGAACTCCATGTAAACAAATAATTGACAATAGTAAGATATCAGAAGTTTTCCTTCTGCACCGGAAACATTGGAGAGAGTATAAGGCGCGAGTTTGAATTGAAAAACATGACGCATTTATGTAGTATTATAAAAATCATTTGCAGCCAAAGTATTTTTCCAATAAAATACTTTTTTTAATAAATGAAATACAAGTAATTAGTTGAAGTAAGTGATAGTTAAAAACATCAAATAATTAAATGGTAACCTGTAAAGTTGGAATTGTAAAAATGAAAATAAATTAAGTAGAAATAAATTATATTAAAATCAATTGAGAAGATTAATCAATATAGAGAGATAAATAAATGAAATAAAGTAATTAGTTGAAGTAAGTGATAGTTAAAAATTTGCAAAATCATTGCATAACAATAAAAAACAAAATAATTATAAAAAATCGAATAATTAAATAGTAACCTGTTCAGTTGAAATTGTAAAAATACAATTAAATTAAGTAGAAATAAATTATATTAAATTATTAAAATCAATTTAAAACATTATTGAATCAGATATTAAATTAAACTTTTATTTTCTAATAGTAAGTCTAACAAAATGACAAATATATACTTCACTCCTATTTATTATACTATATATATTTCGGTGCAAAATGAAAACTAGCGACGCTAGTGGCACAAAAAGTAAATATAACTTCTACCATTACGTTGACATATTTTGTCAATTCTCCCGTTAGTGCTCGGGCTCCTTGTCTAGTCTCCATGTCAAGACCTCTGGCATTCCAGATCAGTGCTCTGACAACTGAGCTACCCAGATGCCATGGTAGAACGTATTTAATTTATCACTCACATGATGTACATGTGTTTTTATTACTTGTTATTTGACTATTTACATATATATAACTGTTTTTGTCAATTTTTTGTGTCTATCCATCTTTTGTTAGTATTACTTTACCGAAAGGCAACAATACTAACAATAGATAGACACAAAAAGTTAACACAAAACAGTTAAATAAATTTAAATAGTCAAAAAACAAGTAATAAAAACACATGTACATCATATTAGTGAGAAATTATACACATTCTATGCTGGGTCTTGGGTTCAATCCCCAGCCAAGATGTGTAAGATTCTTATGTCTTAAATGTCAAATTAAGTAAACGCTAGTCATCTCCGTTAGTATAACATAACCGAAAGGCAGTTATACTAATAATGGATAGATAGGCACAAAAAGTTTACAAAAACAGTTAAATAATTAATTTAACATGTAAATTATGTTTTTTTTAATGCTTGCGTGCATTTGATGCATTTTCTCTGTTAATGGTTTAAGCTTAAAAATTATATTACAATGTAAAAATAAAGATCATTGTTAAGTTTATATATAAAAAAAAAGAAAACTAAGTAAAAATTATGTAAAAATATTTTTGTTTAAAATAAAACTTAAAAAATATATTCATTTTGTATATTTATTTCCCTTTTTCTGTATCCATTCAAATTTACCTCTTAAAAGATCCAAGTGAAGATTTTCCAACGGAATTCTCTTCGCATTGGCAGTATAGAAACATGGCAAAAGAAGTTATTGAAAGTCAAAGGTCGTGAAAATCAGTTTTTGTCAAATATCTCGTAATCTATTGGTTTTACGTTAACATAGGTCATTTTAAGTTTATGTCTTAGCTATTTCTACACAAAAGAAGTCATACAAAATTTTGGGATATACGTCTGAGAAAAGTTGGGCGTAACGATGCATTAAACTGTTAAGGACGTTCAGCCATGAGACTTGATATTAGATGGAACTTAAACTTTCTTATACGTGGTTTTTTAACTTTTCCGATCACTAAAAGTTTTTCTTTACGCGATACGTTCATGTTTGCAGCAACCAACACTGTAATTCTTGTTTAGACAATTTCCCACCCTTGCATTGCTCACCTTTGAATTTAAGTGTCTTGTCAGGGGTCAAATTAAAAAACAGTCCGGTTTCATCCTCATAAAAAATTTCCTCTGCGTTGTAACCTTCGGTCGGTGCAGGCCACTTATGAGTGGTCCCTTCACTCACCACAAACTTTTCCATCCACAATGCTATGACGAGCGCGGAAACGTTGTATCCAAAATGACGAGCATTCGAAATTTTCTTTCCTAAGTCGAGCGAAATCGTTGGCTTTTTGTTGAAGGTCCGGACCACTTAATGTCACGTTGCTTGCCCTCTGATGTATAAATCACGTTAATAAAGCCTCTTCTGTAACTTTAGGTACGTTCAGATATCCTCAACCGTTTAATTTTCAAAGAATTGTTTTCAAAAAGTGCTTTTATTTTGCCCTTATTCTTCTAAATTGTTGATATTGTTATAGAGTGTGAGACGTCATATTTCTTTGCAATATCATCATTTGACTCATCATTTTCTAATCTCCATATAATGTGTGATGTTTCTTCAATATTAAACATTTTCCTCTTTTTTTACGACATGGTGACTTAAAAACACGCGAACAAAATCAAAACGAAACGTATGACTGTCGACTGTTGCTATTCGCACTTAATAAGTCGTAATACATGCAAGGTCAAATAGCACAGAGCACGCAAGAGGCTCGGGTGGAGTGGGAGAAAGTGCATAGCTAATAATAAAACAAAATAATCCTTATTATGCCTTATTTCATTAGAGTAAGGTTCAAAACAGTGCCAGATTAACACCTTGGGGGGCCGTAGGCATATTTTTTGTGGGGGCCTCTTTAATAGCACGAAAAATTCAAGAAAAATGATTAATCAGCTAAGAGTCTAGGTAACCAAATCGACCCAGCTCGGGCAATTGATTTGATCTTTGGATATGCAATCCTAAGTAACCGAATCGACTCAGCTCATTGAATAATGCACTTGACCTCGATTGCATATTGAAAAATCAAAAAAATTGTACGAGCTGGGTTGCTTTGGTAATATGTTTGTTAGTAAGAAATGCGTGAATGTTTTGGCTCATCTATTTTATTATATCTCGTATAATTTGGCCATGGCGACTTGAATGATTTTCTTGAAATCTTAATATAACTTACTATACTATTCGAGCTTTTCGCGCATTTTTTTCAGCAAAATCATTAATGATATCATCAAATGATAGTTTTTGTAATAAGTCGTTCTCTATGGCCAATATGGATAAAGTATTAAGTCGATCTTGACCCATAGAAGACCTTAAGCACGATTTTAACAGTTTTAATTTCGAGAACGATCTCTCATCAGTCACATTTGTATTATTTTGTAATATTTTTGAGAATAACATTATTTAAGTAAAATCGTTAATTTAAAAAAATTTGTTCTTAAATAAGTCAAATGCTGTATTAAAAAATTTTTTTTGCCAACAACTACATTTTTTTATCTTGTGGGGGCTGTTCTTTTGTGGGGGCCTATAGGCTCAGCCTACTCAGCCTATGCTATAATCCGGCACTGGTTCAAAATAATGTTTTATTTTACTGAAAAGTATGGTACGGTTGAACGTCCTTAAACTGAGTTTTAAAATGAATAAAATTATGTACCTTTTAAGACAGTTAACTTTTCCCAACCGTAATGGTTTCTCTGGCAGCTTAATATTTCAATCTATTAGCAGTAGTTACTAAGTTCAACAGAGTGCGACCATGACACTTGTTGGGGCAGGAATCACCAGAGAGCATATCCAAGTAATATAGTTCCCAATATGAAATATAATTAATTGCTTTTAAAATTATTAATTTTTATAGTAAAAAAAAAATTACCCTGGGAACTAGAAACGAACCCTGGTTCCGGTTGGTTATCAGTCTCGTTATTCATATGAAATTTATAATACATATGCCGCGCAAAAAATATTGGGAGCTACGAGAGCAAATTTTGTCCATACCGAAATCAATTTCACAAGTCATACCTTCCCTTAATTGTTAGAGAATAAGTTTTTGAACAAAAATATAAGTTTTGTCCTGACATATGTTTTTCAAATTTGTATATCCGGTATATATATTATATACAAGGATGTATTAAGTTTAGTCCCAACTTTATAACAGTTGATTATATTGATCGCAGATATAAATTTTTGATATAGATGTTCATAAAATAACCTAATCAGTCCATTTCCGCATACCCGTTCGTTTGCCTGTCTGTTTGTAGACACGATAACTCAAAAACGAAAAGAGATAACAACCTGAAAGTATATACCGGCTATTTCTTTATTGGTATATCTATTTTTTTCACGGTACATTAATTGAACACATATAGAACATATATACTTGTACTTATCCAATTTTTTCGGGAATGTTTTTTTCTCTATTTCTTTGTGCTTAAAATACCAAATCAGGAGGGCTCATATGTCAGCTACTCCAGGTTCTCCGACTTCCGGCTTAGGTTCGCCTACTTATTATATATGCATGGTGTTTGTGTTATATCAAGTAATTAAATACTTACCTTCAAACTAATTATAAAATTCTTTTTACAAAATAAGTTTGGCAATGATTTTGAAGGATGTTTTATATAAAATGTAAATCGTCGGACGCGCCGACGTTGTTCGGCGCCGCCGTTAAGCTATAATGTGAATATTCAAACTGTGTGTGTTTGTTGTTGTCGTTATACGTTAACAGCGTTATCCA